>JAGDQP010000005.1:0-62100 GCA_022664845.1 Lepisma saccharinum
TTAAACAAGGACGTCATATTAATTTCTGTTATGTATAGCTCAAAATAAATGGAAGAAAAACCAGTTAATTCCTACTTTAATTTGTAATGTGATTACTACGTTTCAACCAGGAGATGCTCAATTCCATAAAATTGACTACTGTTCAATACTACATACTCGTCTCAGTAGAGAAGTTGCTTCATACTTCGTCCTGATTCATTTTTGTCAGTCGATCATCTGATAAAATGATTTTTCTTGATCTTCTGTTATTGCAAAATGAAAGTCGCAAATTTTTTTCACTGTAATTGATCTTATAATGAAATGTAGGAATACTAACATCATAATGTTTCTTTTGATACCTTATCTTTTAAATATCAAGGTTAATAGGTAGCCTACCATATTTTGTTTTCCTTTTACAACACATGGCTCTGACGTAATGTTAATAATTAGGAGAGTTTTGGTAGCTATGTATACGTTACTCTCTCTAGTCAAATCATCCTTGTATTCGCTTAGAAAAAACTTTTCCGTGACCTTCATATTCTCATTCTTCTTTTGTTCTTTTTTCTTTAACATCTTCGTTCTGCTTTCAGTTTCTCCCCGTTGGATAGCTCTCTGTAGCTAGGAGATCCCGGTCCATACCATCCTTGACTTGGATGATACGACTTGAATTCTCAATTTAACAACCAAACTTAGATATGAATATTTGACTTTTGTCATCACAACGTATACATTTTATTAGATTATAAGACCATTCATCCTACCATTCCAAATAGAAACAAACAATATTTTCAGAAAAAAAAATGCCCTCATTATGTTCTCCCACTTTCAAGATTCTGAAAAAACGTTCACCTTAAATCATACGCCAGCTGTTCATTTACCAATAAGTTACGAAAACAAGTTGATTTGGTCCTACAAGGTTAACAACAAAGTGACAAATACAACATACTTTCATGGTACTTACCCTGTAGCTCCCTATCGTTGTTTATTACCTTAAAGTTGTCAAAACAAGGGATGGTCTCGTGAATCCTTAAAAGTTAATTTGAAAGCAAGGATGTAATTATCCAATAGTATGTAGGCTTCGATACCAACTCGTAATTTCAAAACTGAAAAGTGAATTTAAAATAGAACATCGGAAATAAGAAGGTGGTGACAGTAATAATGATAGTAATAATAATAATAATAACTAGTAGTGTTAGTTATTGTTGTTTGTTGCTCCTACTGTTCAAATGGACAAAGATAAATTCAGCCGACCTGGTGTAGTGTTTGTAGCACCATAGACCTCATAATAGATAGACTTAGCACGCTTCCCCATTTCTGGCTGCGCTAAAACTAATGGATTTTTGTTCAGAGCACGCGATTTTGAATCCATCCACTAGGTAGCTCTGCCATAGACCTCATAGTAGAATATGACGTTTATGGCAGAGCTACCTAGCAGATGGATTCAAAATCAGGTGCTCTGAACAAAAATCCATTAGTTTTAGCGCAGCCAGAAATGGGGAAGCGTGCTAAGTCCATCTATTATGAGGTCTATGGTAGCACGTTCGTTCGAATTGACTTCAAGCCAGCCATTTTATTTCCAGGAATAGTTGGATGATAACGAGATAAAACTCCTAGCAGAATAGTGCTTCCGGTTCTTCGTGCTCTGCAGAGGCTCTGTCTCGCAGTCATACGAGTTTTCGTTGGTTTATGTTGTTAAATCCCTACATTATTACGAACTGATATAAACAATATGAAGCGTGAAGGGAAATTTGTTGGCTAATTGGCATAAGATCTGTGCAAGTTTTCTGAAAATGTCTTTTATTCAAGAAGAGCAATTCGTGGACACAAAAAAAGGAACAGCTAAGGAGTAATAATAATAAGTAAAACAAGATGAGAAAAGAACATTGAAAACAAAGGAGAAGTGATAGAATTCTGTGAAAAGATTTTATTCACTGCCGGATTTAAAAAGTAGCTAAAATACGAACTGATAATAGGTAATAGAATGTATCAGATGAGGGACTTAGATGAAAAGAGATAGAAGAGACGTATTTGGGAGGGGTTGGTAGTCAAACTCCTTGAAATTCAACGTTTTATGAAGAATATTAGTATTATTTTAGGCACAAGTATACATATATCATATCCAGACACACGTTGGACCCCCCTTCCCCCAAAAATGTTAGCTACTAAATTCTAAATTCCTTGTTTTTTCTCGAATAATGATTTCTTATTGATATCTATAGCCAACACAACAATCTTTGTGAGTGAGAAATGTTGAATAGTTTAAATTTAATAATCTGCTAACTTTCATTATTTCTAATATTAATTTTATATAAGATGATCTGAGATTATCTCAGAATTCACCTTCAAATATTTTGATGCGTATACAGGTAATTTATAACGCAGTGTAAATATAGTTGTTCTATAGATGACACAGACATTAAGATTACAAAACATTAAGGTATTTATTTGAAACTAGACAACTCCAATGATAAAATATTATTACAGTCTTTTATATTTCGCATATAAAAGTTTAAAGTTTAAAGAAATCATGCAACTTTTCTCCATGCCATCCTGTTCCAGGGAAACCAGTAAAAGTGAAAATAGGGTTGAATAGTCTTTTACATCAGAACTTCAGAGCCGTTTAGATACTGTTTACCAAAAGTTAACATGACTCTTTAATTCCTATTTCGGCTTTAGGAAAAGAAGAATGCTTTAAGATAAATAGAAAATTTCAGAAACAAGTGCCATTACGCTTTCATTCAGCCACGTCGCTCAGGAAAGACACTATTGTTTTGTTAGATACTCAGGCAATGTTTTACTATATTCGACGGAAGCTATGCTATTGGATAGAGGTTGTGGATGTGCTTTAGATACTCTCCTGTAGGAGAGATTCCTGGCGGATTCAAACACTAATACTAACTAAGGGTTTTGATAGAGCTCATGGAATATCCAAAGTTCTTCCAAAACGTGTATAGATTCATACATTTTTCAAATCAAACAAATATTGACTGGATATTTTAAAGATTCTATTCCCTAAAATGCGAAGAAACGTTTTATCAAAGCATTAAACTTTTCTTTGGTTTTAATATACGACGGAAAATTATACTAAGAACTAATAAAGAATACTGGTAAACTTACCGATACAGAAGTTCATTTTATAGTCACTCAATGATGTGGATAACCACTGTTCTTGTGTTCACACCTTATTTATATTTGACGTTTTAAATATTCTCCTTCAAAATTCTTATTTCTAGATATAAGCTGAAATTCTTTTCACAAATAAATTTGCATGATTCAATTGATGTCCTCACAACCAATATTTAGATTTTTTAGTAAATACAGTGTTAATATAGTCTTGAATATGTTTATCAAATAGTTTGATGTAATAGAATAAATAATACGTCCTTGTATATCATTTGTCCATTGTTTTAATTTTGTTTATTTACAGGTCGGCAAGAACATGTAAATTGCTCTTACCGTGGAAACATTATTATTGTTACTTATTGTTGCGTACGTCTAAATTATTGCTAACTACTGCTTATGTGGCTTTAACACTTTTAGTTTAGATTGGAGTTTCACCTTATAAAGATTTTTTTTAAGAGAAAAAATAAAGACTTTTCATACTAGAATAAAAAATTGATTTTGGAAAATTTCAAAGAAGATCTCTAAGATACAAATTTGGTGTTAAAAGATTAATGAGTAAATGCTTCTTTTTAGGTTAAAGTATTGATAAGCAAAACTGAATTTTTCTTACTAGTTTTTACTCCTTCTTATTTAATTGGCCTTATTAGTCTATTTGACCAATTAGTATCTTCTTATTTTTTGAAAGTTTATATTGATTTTATTGGTTTATTAATTTGTATCTCGAAACTTAAAACCTGAGCGTTGTTTTTGGTTGCTACTTGATACTTGAGTTGTGTTCTGGTCTTGTATTTTCCTGTTTTGCTGCTATTGAAGAGTCGTTTTATTCTAGTTGTTTGTGGTTTGTAATGATTCTCTTTTTTATATATATTCGGTTTAACAAGTCTAACCTTCGATTTATATTTACTTTTCTACACTTTGTTTAATAATCTTTATCCTCGATCGTAAATTTTGTTTAACACACTAGCTTTAGTAAATTTTAAATTCGATCCAAGAACTTATATTTTACCTTGCTTTTATTTCTCCTTTCTCTGTTTAATTGATCTGTTTGTTTTTATTTTTGTGTGTTTTCTTAAACTGCTTCTATAATTCCTTAGTAATAACTGCGCACCTGTTGAAAAGATTTCTTTAATTCATTGTAAACCAATATTCCATAAATATACCAAATTTAATTATTTGTTCACAAGAAGCTGAATTTTTTAAAAGTGCTCAGATGAAAAGGAAGTTCTGTTTATGCTTGCCCTTCCCACTGAAGTTTTCAAGCGAGTTTTCTAAGTTTCACTAGGTGAAGGCCAAGATTACGTAGAATAGTTGACTTAGTACTTCTTTCACCCGGATTATTATTATTATTATTATTATTATCTATTTATTTATTTTACCCAGTTCAGTTTTCAACACAAAACACAATTTCCAAAACCCGTTTCCAATCAGTACTTGCACATGCGCAGAACATCGTCAATTGTTTTTGACGCCCGCCATTTGGTTTTTCTATCTCTTTCAATCGTTCACGTGTGTTCAGTGAACTCTTTTCTTGTGTACAACTGAAGATGCAGAAGCCAAAAATTTTAAGTGACTAAATATTGTTAAGTGTATAATTGTGCACATGATCTTCGTCAAGATACTATCTCTTAAAAGTACAATTCTGATCCTCTCTATTCAAAGTTCACCTATTATATTCCCTATCCGGCCTTCTCCTACATGTGCTTTTTATATATATATGAGAGAGAGAGAGAGAGAGAGAGAGAGAGAAATATAAACATAAGATGTACTTACTTTGCAGGATACAAAGACAGGCGTACACAAACATAACACACAATTGAAAAGCGCCAACGTTTTGCAAAAGCGTGTTCGTATGATAGGAGAAAACATGGACAGAACGGTCTGGTCTGCGATTGGTGCTAAGAAGCCATATGTTGCCACCTGACGATGGGTAACAGAGTGGTCATGTTATGGAGGCGTAAAGATGACAAAAAGGTCAGAGAAAACGTAAAATGGAGAAGGAATGGCAGAGGTCACTAGGAGTTGGTGAGACATTTCCTAAAGGAATAAGAGGGTAAAGAATCAGAGGGAAGAGGAAAATAATAATAAGCATAATAGTAATAATAAGAAGAAGAAGAAGAAATGAGACGGGAAACGGAGAATAAAGGAAAATAAAAATAGTGATGGAAGGAAAAAGGAAATGAAAGAAGTTAACACCGAAGAAGAATACGATAAAGGAAAAGAAGAAACCGCGCTGCAGGGAGTTACATGCAGTTGAGGTCGGGTTCATGATTTCCGGAGAGGACTGATATATATCTATATATATCTATATACTCCATCTCGTTTTTGACTTTGGCAGATGAGTCAGGGTTCAGAATTTTCAGAATGTTGGTTCTGCTGAAGGGTCTATTACACTTGCCATGTTTGGGGGCAGAATGGGTCCAGTTCTGATGAGAATCGTGTTGAGGTTCGGCGGGTTGTGGTAGACTAATTTGAGGCATGACGGAGAAACACTTTTAGTTTCAGGTGACTCAGTGAGTATGAGTTGCATCAGTTTGAGGAGGTTTTGGAGAGCCTGAAGGCTGGGGTGGTACTGATTGGCAACATGACGACTCCTTAGCACCAGTCTTGTTCGAGTCTTCTCTGTCCATTTTCTCTTCTATCATGTGAAAACTATTTTGCGAACGTTGCCACCTTTCTATTGTGTTTGCGATGTTCTTGTACACCTGTTTTTGTATTCTGTAACGTAAGTACCTTTTTTATCATCTTATATACATATCCCAGTGCAATGAATTAAGAATTTTTAACTCTAGTGTGATTTTTGAACCTTGACATGTGTGAAAATTCATTTAGAGGGTTTTTTGTTTATTTTTAATGGATTGAAATGAACCTCTATAATTGGTATGTGCTATTAGTTAATATATTCACCAACAGGAATGCCTCTAGTTCTTATAGTTTCGCAACAAATACCCTTCATTGTTGTATTTGTAAATCATTGCTGTGAACACTTCTGCTGTAATTGACGATTTCAAGCCTCTTTGTCTTGTGTTAGGGTGTAGATAACCCAAACTGTGTTGTTATCAGATAGTGTTACAATACCTGAATAATATTTTGAGTGACTGAAAGAACATTCGTTGTGCCTTTTAAACATTAATAATTCAAATCTTCAAATCAGTCCAATTATGGTAAATCATTTCAATGTTTACATCTTTTGCTTTAGGTTTGTTTTTGTGATAAATCCATGGTGGGAAACATTCATGACCGGCACACACAAATGTGGCAAAGAACTGGTGAGCAGCTGCTTTCAGAGACAACAATAGAGGTGTTAAAATATCCAGATAACCAGAAACGAAGCCAGAAGGGGGTGTCCGGACACACCCGGAAATTTGCTTCAACTGTCTGCATCAAATTTATTGCTATTCAAAAATCTGTCGATTACAGCGGGAAGTTCCTCCTTTCAAACCAAAAACTCTTTTCTCTTAAAATTAACAACAAATCCAGTTCTAACGGGGAACATGAATTTTTAACAATATTCGTGCATACGTTTCTAGTCCGAAGATTTTAGCTTCTTGGTCAATTGATCATATCATTTGAAGAAGCGAAACATTCCAATATTCGGTGAATCCCAGTTTGATACACAATGTCTACACAGTCAAAAGGTGCATGCACATTCTACTACTGTAGAAACGAATCATTACGATATTCATGTAAGCCCCACTGCACCAGTCCTTAAAACAAATTATTGTGCCAGCATGATTATTTTCTTGATGTTCTTTATATCTGCTAGAATGAAATAATTTCCTTTTTCGAATCATAAGTTTGCAATCTCTTCCGAAACCACAAATTCTCTGGAAACAATTTAAAAAATCATATCATATCTTGCCGGATTGCAACAAAGCGCCACAATCCAATTATAGTCTTGAAGTTTTTCGAACCAATTGTTGCTAGCTTAACGGAAACATCTTTTTCCAAGAAAGCTATACCCCACACGCCCGAAGTGCTCCTTATGAGCAAGGCTTCGTTCATTTTGTCTCTGTTGGTGTGTGAGAAACTTCTCAGTTTTACTCTTTCACTCTTTAAGTATCTTCAGTCGGTAAAGTATGATTTGACTACAGCGTTAAACCACGCAAAACTTGTTTTAAACCAACTGAGTGAATTACTATCAACAGAGCAAATGAAGAATATGGGGTGACTTTTTCAGAAAGGCGAAAACCTTCTGTCATCTCTGTTTGGGGAATTACTAATAGTAATGCGAAGAACAGGGGACAAAGAAAACTATTCTGCTTCAAATGTGGAATATTTTTCAGATGATTATTCCGTGTTTCGATGACGTTATAGCAAATTTGCGAAGCCGTTTTGAAGGTTCCATAGTAGTTACATTAACGTTTCTTGAAGCTGTTCTCTCCGTACATTTGCCACCAACCAAAATTCTATGGGGTATTTAGGGGACACGAGTGAAAGTGAATTTGATAGTGAATATCTTATGTTGTGTGAAAAGTGGAAAATGCAAGACAGTGGCATTCTCTCGAACGCTGAGGCAGCATTAAAACGCTGTGACAAAAAGTTTTGCCATATATCAATCTGCTCTTAAATGTATTAGCAACTTTGAATTGATTTAATTTTAAGGCCCTTAGGAAACTTTGACTCAGGCCTATAGCAACGCTTTCTGTGATAACCGCAACAGTTGAGAGATAATTTTCTTCAAGGAAGCGCGTTAAAAGCTACGCAACAAAATGGGTAGGTAACGCTAACGAGAGACTTCCCAGTATATGAGAGTGGTCTAGTGTTGATGTCAGCTTTCAGAGACATTCATGTTAGTGCAGATGATGTGCTGGAAGTAATGAGTCTGAGAGCAAGGAATTTGAATTTAGTATAGGGTTACCATATCACTCGGTTTGCCCGGGTACTACCCGATTTTCTGCCCTTGTTTTCCTCCCCCGGTCAAACATTAAATCCCTGTGGCATTTTCCAGACTTGCTTCTTCTTCTTTTTTTGTTTTTTTTTTGTGACAATTATCCATTTTATACATAAATTTCAGTTGTGTTGTAAATGTTTCATTCAATAGTTTAACTTGCCCATTTTATCCTCCAGATCATGGACGTTGATTGCACTTTTTTGTAACGAATGTAATACTATTATCTACCGACTTCAGTTTAAGTAGGAATAAATGCAATGCTGTTTGTTTGAGCAAAAATCACAAAAGCATCCTGTAATGTCCATTGTGTTGTGAAATTACCGTGAGTTGCAAAAGACAAAACGAAAGTTTTAATTTTCCCTCGTTTTTTTTAAAAAAAAAAAATATCAAACTATCGTAACCCTAATTTAATATTGTACATGCTCAATCAAAATTACCAGTGAAGATTGATGTAATTATCTATATTTCGTTAGTCTTATAGGTATGCCTATAACTAGTGCTCGATTTGCCGGAGAAGATGCCGGGAATTTTGCCTGCTGCCTGAGGATTTCATCCCCGGTTGTTGATTTATAATATTATCACAACAAGGGAAAAAAACCTGTAATTTTATCCAAGCATGTAGTAGGTGAAAACTTGCAAGCAAACACTAACTTTAGGATCCCTCTCCCCTTTTCCCCTTTTAATTTATAACGAATTAAACAACGCGTTTTAACTTTGGGACAAAGCACTGTTTTGGATAATAGATATATATAATTTAATTAACTTCTATGGCTTTTCCTTTGAGATCCAACAAAAGCGCAAAGTACATCACAAAACTCACGAATCTTACGTTCGTATTCTATTCTGGAGTGAAACTTGCTACTTTTTTTGTCATTCGAAGAAGTGAGAATGAATGTCCAGTAACGGAAAACAAGCAGATAAATCTTCTAAATAACCTTTTTCTTTTAGCCAATAACTTATTAAATAATTAGTCTATAAGCTGTGATCTGAAGTATTTTTCCTGGGATGTTGCAAATAACTAAAAACGTAATCTTTGAATTTCGTTATTGGTATTGTTCAAGCTAGAGTATGAAGCACAAAATTACTAAACCGCATTTTCAGTACTCTACTTAGTTCCTTTTCAGATATATGTAAATTGGCCTGATCCAAAGTTGCGGAAAGGTCATAAAATTAAATTCAAATTCAAGATGCGTGTACATATTCAAATACGTTCCGGGGTGGAGGTTCTGAAACAATCAGCTCGCATAAAATCATACTTCTCAAAGAATATCAGTTTCTGAGCATTTTAGTCACTTATGTCTCGACTCGTACTGATGAAGTGTCTTTCATTTTGGACACCCTCCGAAAAAATATTCAGGAAACGTCCCTGGAGACAAGATCATGATTTGAAGTGTAATTTATGTAAAATGTACAGGCGAACTCTATATTGTTGACCGGATAATGGAAAAGAAGCAGTACAAACCTGTGTTGGACAGACACATAATCTCACAAATGAGGACCTGGTTTCCAAATAATGATGGTATATTCTGAAAGATGAAGCACCATACCACATATCCAAATGAATCGTATCATCTGAGGGATGAAGATGGTATGAGCATATTAGATTGACCAAGCAACATTACAAACCTCAGTCTTATAAGGGAAGTATTGAACATAGAATATGATCAGCACTTTTCGTTGTAGCGAAAAATGTCAGTTCATAGAAAAAGTGACGCAAGTATGGACAGATGAAGAAGACATTTCTGAAGAAGACATGACTGGCAAGAAAAGGAATTGTATGCCAAAACGACTTAAGAAAATTTTCAAGGCAAAAGGAAAACTAACAATGTCAAACAATGACTGTGCTTATCAAAGCACTGATATTTACCATAATTAATATACATTTCCTACAAAACTGAGAGAATTGTCTTAGATACAAATCTTTCAACTGATATACCGTAACTTTCAAAAGATATACTGAATTACATTCAATGATTCGAAAGTCAGAATTAACCACTTGAGACAAGAAAGAGGAGATAAGTTGGGTCAGCATTACTCCTAAAACATATAGGAGCTAAGTGATCTAAGTCAAATCTGTCTGGAAATTAGAGTTATTGAAGAAAATGCAAATTTTCTTGTGAATAAATGCACATGTCTCGACATTTTCATTTTGGGCCCGATAAAGTAACAATTAAACCAATTGTGTCCGTAATTTTGATTGAAAATCATGTATTTTGAAATCACATTCTTTTAAAAATTGTTTGTGTCTGTAGTCATGACTGACTTAAGCTACTATGATTCTCAGCTTCCATTACATCAACGTTATACAAGTGGCAGAAATAAAAAATAGAACAAAAACTGAAGGACAACACTAAAAGAAGAAATGGCTGAAAAATGCTCGCACAATAGTTTAAGAAAGACTGGAAGTTAAAGATGTGTGTCCTTTTGATGAAGAGCCGAGGATAGTTTAAAACGTTGACTTGCAAAAATTACTATACTTACCGATCACATGCTTCACCCTAAGTTTTGCCAAAAATAAATAGGAGAAACGAAAAATCCTGCAATTATGGAATAATTCTATGAAATTAGACTCAGACAATTTCTACAGAAAGACTAGAACAAGTCATTAGTTACGCAGGAAGTTCTAACTTTGTAGGATCTGATGAACTCACTACATTCCAAAGGAACATTTAAATCAAAGGATTATTAACCTTTTCACAAATAACTTTGTATATGGTAAATGTTGAAATGAACACACAAAATTTGAGAGAACTTTGATCGGGACTCGAACCCGGATTTCCCATTTGCTGGTTAGGTATGCTGTCCATTACACCATCAGAGTACCTATGGTGGTGAATCGAGATCTGGGATCGAGCCTCGTTCACTGTGGCTTTAAATGTTTCTGTTCATTTGAATTATTTGAATGTATATCTTTTATAATCATGAAATAGAAATAAAAATTGCGTGTTGATTAAATATTTCAATGACAGTCGAGTCAATTTAGAAAGCTCCGCGCATCAGAGGAACCTCCATTAAGCCTGATCATTTTCCATTCTCTGATATGCGCATCCGCTGGAAACTACACGCCGAAAAAAGTTTTCCTTGAAGAACTTCCACAAATTCCAGAATTATAGGAATGAAAATTACTATCACAAGTGAACAATTGAGACAGACAATATATTTTATCAATCTACTTGTTTCGTGAAATGTATGCGATTTTCAGTTATCTTATACCATGTCTAGATGTAAATAATTTCACTTGCATCACTGAAGATGGCTGAGTATCACTTGCATCATCTAGAAGGCGTCTGTAAAATATAACACAGATACATAGAACACTGTTCATAGGGAAAAAGGAATCACTAACACTTAAAAAACCTTCAAAAATGCACTTTAATTGTCTGCTATAGGTATAACTATTCGATGGTTAAGATAAGGGGGCGGGGGTATATTGAGTAAATGGTGAGTCAGAAGATAGAAATGGGAAGGGCGTGCACGTATTGTCGTTATACAATGACCTTATGATCTTCAACCCTATAATTAGATTTCTCTAACTTGAAATCATTAAAGTCCTATGATTCTATATGTTACGAGTTTCTCTTTAGATGAGTTACGCTTTCCTAAATTTATCTCTTCTTCCAAGGACCTTAAAAGAGGGCATAAAGTCAAGATGGTGGAGATGTTTTTTGAATGAAATTCACAATTCCTCCAAAGAAGAAAATCATACATAAACGAACGAAATACATTGACGAGAAAACACCTTAAAACTAGATAGAGGTATCTATGAAACTAACACAAACCTAGTATCCGACAAAACCCAGTTCTTGACGGATAACTAGACCACAAATCTGTCAAGTACGTTAGGCTCGGACAAGTGTTCGTGATAAATCTTTAACTCGCCGCAGGATAAACCTTCTACATCCGACAATATATATAGAATTTGAATAGAGAGAAAAGGAATTGTACTTACGTAGTATCTTGACGAAGATCACGTGCACAATTACACACTTAACACTATAAAGGTACTTAAAATTTTCGAGTTTTGCCATCCTTAGTTGTACACAATTTTTGGCTTCTTCCATTCTCAGTTGTAAACAAGAAAAACGTTCACTGAACACACGTGGACAATTGGAAAAGATAGAAAAACAAAATGGCGGACGTCCGTATCAAAACCAATTGAGAACATTCTGAGCTTGCGCAAGTACTCATGGGAAAGGGGATTTGGAAATGGTATTTTGTGTTAAAAGTTGAGCTGGGTACAATAAATAATAATAATAATAATAATAATAATAATAATAATAATAATAATAATAATAATAATAATACAAACTGGGACACAGTAAAGAGAACGCAGTTAGGAAAATGAAATTCAGTATAGAAACCGCAGTCGGAGAAGGTGGGATACAGTATAGAAACGCAGGTAGAAAAAGCGGGACTTAATTTTAGGAAACTTTTCTTGGCTGCGTTTTCTAGGCTGTATCCCATCTTCTCACACTGTGGTTTTTATACTGGATTTCACTTTTCTGACTGCGTTTCCTTGACTGTGTCTCAGTTTGTATTATTATTATTATTTATTGTACCCAGCTCAATTTTCAACACAAAACATTTCCAAAATTAGTTGCCCATCAGAACTTGCGGATGCGCAGAACGTCGTCAATTGTTTATGATGTAAACTTCCGTCATTCCGTTTTCCTAAATCTTCCAATTGTTCACGTGTATACAATGAACTCTTTTCTTGTCTACCACTGAGGATACAGAAGCCGAGAATTTTAAGTGACTTCAAATTGTAAAGTGTGTAATTGAGTACGGGATCTTCGTCAAGATATTACGAAAGTACAAATCCTTTTCTCTCTATTCAAATATCACTTATTATATTGCATATCCGGCCTTCTACATGTACTCGATACAGATATATATATATTATATGTATAGATAGATAGATAGGTAGGTAGGTAGATATAAGATTGTAATAAAGGTAGAAAAACGTGCTTACTTTCAGGATACAAAGGCAGGCGTACACGAACACCAGAAGCAATTGAAAAGCGGCACCATTTCACAAATGCATGTTCACATCTAGAAGAAAACATAAACAGAGAGGACTGGATCGGGACTGGTGCTAAGAAGTCGCCATGTTGCCAACTGACGGTGGGTAACAGAGTGGCCAGGCAGTGTTCGATTTGTTATAAATTACGAAGGGGGGATCCTAAAACTAGTGGTTGCTGGGAAGTTTTAACATACTATCTATTTTGGTAAAAATGCAAAGATTTTATTCCTGGTTGGGGTGATATTTGGAATCAACAATCGGAAATGAAATCCTCACACACCAGAGAAAATCCCCAGTGTCCCCCTGGCAAATCGAACACTATGGTCAGGTTATCGAGGCTGACAAATGACTAAAGGGCTGGAGAAAACACAAAATTGGGAAGGAAGCGCGGAGATTACTAGGAGTTGATTAGAGGCTTCCTGAAGGAATAAGAGGGTAAAGAGTCAGAGGAGAGAGTAAAATAATAATAATAATAATAATAATAAAGATGAAGCGCGAAAAGGGGAATAAAGAAAATAAAATAGAGAGGGAAGAAAGGAGAATTGGAAGAAGAAAGCAGAGAATAAGAATAGGAAGAAAACTGCACTGCAGGGAGTTATATGCAGTTGAGACCGGTTTCGTTGTTGGCCGAGAGGATAGAAACGTACGTCTGCTCCCATCTCTTTCTAACTGCGGCAGGTGAGTCAGCGTTCAGAATTTTCAGGATGCTGGTTCTGCAGCGGAATCTACACTTACCAAGTTTGGAGGTGGAATTGGTCCAGTTCTGATCAGAATCGTGTTGAGATTAGGAGGTCTGTGGTAGACTATTTTGGGGCATGACGGAAAAACTCATTCAATTTTAGGTGACTCAGTGATCATGAGCTGAGCCAGCTTGAGGAGGTGTTGGAAGGCCTGAAGGCTGGGGTGGTGGCAACATGGTGACTCCTTAGCACCAGTCTCGTTCCAGTCATCTCTGTCCATTTTCTCTGCTATCATGTGAAAACGCTTTTTCGAAACGTTGCCGCCTTTCTATTGTGTTTGCGATGTTCTTGTGTTGTTGTAAGAACCTTTTCTCTACCATTTTTTACCATTTTATTGTTGAGCTTTGAAATGAATGTACTTGTCAACACTGATTTCATTTGTTTTTGTTTCATATTGCGGGCTATTTGGAATGGAATAGTTTGTTTATAGTTACGAATTAGATTTTACATCAAGTCCTTTATGGATTCTTTATGTTAGTTTATAAATTGGTTTATACTATGGAAATAAGGTATATTGCGTCTGTGAGTCTCAATTGTGTAATGGAAAATGTGTTATAATTACATTGTCTTAACATTCATTAAAGAAGAACCTATGTTTCCTTGTTACGATTGTTTTCAATAATAATGGCTAATGAATTCTCAGATCATATAATAAAGCCTTTATGTGCATATAAAGTACCACTTTTAGAAATATATAAAAAAAAGTATTAACAATTTTAATCTACTATTAATTTGTAGAATATTTTTAAAATATCGAAAAGAGTTATAAGAGAACAGATTGGAAATATAGTAAGCATGGTTCAGAAAATATTTCGGGATACATTTATGAAAATATTTGCTTATTTTGACATCGGATTCACAACTAAGGTTCAGAATTTAGTTTCCTGTTCTAAAAAGTTAAAAAAGCATAACGCGCAATTGATGCTTTCCCCTTTGCTATTACAAATGACTCCTTCACATGATTACTTGTAATAGGTGGAAAGCCTGCCAGATTTTCACAGAAATTTATTAGTATTGCTAGTTTTCTTTCGCGCAACTCCCTCCACCCCCGCCGATGTCTATTCCCCCATAATCTGCCTTTCAGATAAATTTATCCAGCAAAATGTTTTTAATATCCTGTAATGGAGAGAGAAAGAGAGAGAGAGATAGAAAGAGAGAGAGAGAGATTAGTAGCAGTAGAATTCGTTTCTAGCGTTTCTACAGAGAATATATAGAAAATAGTAGTTTAATGAGGGAGGTATTTTAGGACTCCTGTGAAATAACATCGATTAGAGTATTTAAGATAGTATTTTCTGCCTCAGTTTCAGCCAAACTTTTTATTTTGTTATGTTAGGTACTGTGAAGTAACCATCGGATGAACAGGAGAAATCTGTACAGATATTTTAAATATTTATATCTTCCGTGCTATTAATTAGGAATTTAAGATTCATTTCATTCTGTCGAGACTTTCGTGAAATTAACTTTGTAGCGTATATTAACCCTATTTTTATTTTAGATATAGATGAGTTGTTTGTTAGTCATCATGATATCTTGCAGTTCATAAGATTACTTTAATGAAATATTGTTTTGTTTCAAATTATAGCCTCTTTAAACTTTCGATCGTCATTGGCCCATGCGCGTTATTTCGAGGTATCTGAGAAGAGAATTTTTCCTGTCGGTACGGAACCCGGAGGACAAATTTTTGTGACGAACATTGAAATTCCCGAGAATACACGATTTTCCGACACTCGAGACTACACGATATCTCGAGAATCGCCCAAACTCTCGAGATTTCCTGAGGTTTCCGAGGTGAATAATAAAAACTAACGTGACTTTCTATCCTAATCTAATCAATGGTCACTAACTTTATTGAACTTCCTAAAGATAAAAATAAAAAGTTATGTTATTTTCTTTAAAAATATAAACAAAACCACGTCAGGATTTGAACGCAGATCTCCGAATCACCTTTCCGATACAGTGTCCAATACACCAAACTGGCTATTCCGTGGCAGCTGCTTGTTAAGCATTACTGCTCCTACGCGCGAATGGCCCAGCGTCATTAAGGCTTTCCAATTTGAGATACTTGCGTCATTACTTCCATACCTCTCTGGAATTCCTGAAAATCGGTACCGAACTTCCCGAAAGTCGAAACCGGGACGACATTTTTCTTTTCAACAATTCGTTTCCCAAAATACAAAAGAGTACCTACAAACCCTAGCATTATTCAGTCATGAGAATATCTATGTGAGGAGTGATTGATAACATTGATGAAATAAGCAAGCAAGAAGACATAGGATGGTTTCCACAACGCCTCACGAGACCTCTTGTTTTACCCCAAATTGAATCCTGATAATCATTATAGGTATTTTGAAATGTTCAATGTTCTTGAAAAATATTTGTATTTGGGGACACGTTGCAGCATGGAGATGACATTATTAGTGGCTATAGACACACCACCGTTCGAAAGTTGGCCGGCAAACCATTAGTGTGGTCTAATAGGGAACACGGAGACGCTTTGTTTCTGCATAACAATGCCCGCCCACACACAAGATTGAAAGAATTGGAGGCAATCGCTAAATTTGGTTGAACTGTGCTCTCTACCCTCCTACAGCCCGGATTTTACCCCGTCAGACTTCCATCTATTTGGACCAATGAAAGACGCATTACGTGGAACAAGATTTGAAGACGACGAAAACATTGTCCGACCTGTCAAGAACTGGCCAAAAAACAAGATAGGAACATAGGGAGGGACTGGTACAGGAGAGGCATACATGACCTCGTTTCGCGATTAATGGAGTAAGACCATAGAATTGAACGGAAAATTTGTAGAAAAATAACATAGGTAGCTGAAACATGTGCCTTTTCTGTGTATGAATTTAAGCTACATTAAGTAAATGGTTTTCACGAAAAAAAATGTGTGGCGTTACTTTTTTAACATCCCTTCGTTTACCAAATTACATACCTGAATTAATGAATAACGCTACAAATATATTCATAGTATAAATTTCGGCAGAATCGATGATAATGCCTGAAGGGCGTTTATATTTATAGCCTAAAAATACTGCGTTGAAAGTGTGATTTCACCTTACTGAAATCTACTAAAGACAACAAGGCTACTGAAATGAAATCTGAAACCAGTTTCTTCCTACCTGTTATCGTTAAAGCACTAGCTTGCGTTACAGGTGAGTAGCTATTAAACAAAAACACCATTAGAAAAACTGTAGGTGGTGGTTTAATTTTCGTGTTGCCATGATAAATAGCATTATTATTGGAAAATTATAACAATGACTGCAATGCCTGTTACAAACATAAAATCTGAATAGATATCCTGATATAAGCTTATACAGAGTATCCAATAAGTCTTGCCCCACTCTGAATACCTCTGAAACTAACATATTAAAATAGGACTTTTAGTAATGTATAGAATGCCGTTCAGTAGAAACAATCAGACTAGGCATCAATGTATTAGGACAATTCTAGATCAAAGATAAAAAACATCGTGACTTTTAGTAAACTAATGAGGACTAAAATATATAGTCCAGTAGAAATGAGGAAATATGGTGTGATACCCAGAACTAATTGGAACAAAAGAAATTCTTGCACACAGATAACCACTATCCCTTCTCAGTGTTAAATTTGCCAAGTGGGGGATGCCGGGGATTTTTCCTGGTGCCAGAGGATTTTATCCCCGGTTGCTGATCCCGAATATCATCCCAAGCAGCGATAAAATTTTTGTATTTCTACCCAAATAGGTAGTAGGTTCAAAGTTACCAGCGACTACTAGTTGTAGGATCCCTCCTTCGTAATTTATAACAAATTGAACACTGTCCCTTATCATATAACATATTCAAAATTCGTTCACGGGAACTGCCCGAAAATGCAAATATAATATGTCCCTCGAATAGTTCCCCAATTTAAGCAAGTGTCATTAAATCATTATAGTCCGGAAGCCAGTGGGCTCCATTTGCAGACTCCTTCTCCCTGAAGACCAACTTATTTTTATTCCTTACCACCTAAATAAATTTTATAGTCCCCAACAAATAAAATGTTTTTTACACCAAAGTGGTGGCAATTTCTGGTATTAAATTTGTAAGAGTTTCTTTTTTTTATTATTATTTAAAAAAACTTGCGTTGTGAGAGAAATGTTTAAAATTCATCCCTAATTCAAACTTGGCACTGTATCACTTGCCGTAGCGTAAAGAAACGGTAATTATATGACAACTGCCCCCGTCAAAATTGAGTTTGAAGTCACGAAAAAGAGCACCTGAAAAATGCAGGTTTGTAAAATATAAGGTATCAAATGAAATTTTTTTTCCACCTGAACATGAATATGTATTAGTTTCTTCAGAAAAGGATTTTAGGGATTCCAAATTTGTAACAAAAATTAAAATGCTTAGAAACCAAAACTACTTTTGGTCGAAAAGTGATCAAAAGCCTTTTTAAAGCTAATTTATAAAGAATGAAACCTCAGAAAATAGAAAAGGATCCAGGCCTTGAATCCCTTCTTGAATTTATTTCGTGTATCTGCAGAAAAGGACGCAGGGTGCAAAAAGGCAAAACTCAACTGTTCATCGATACACAACTTTTGTGTCGGACAGTCGTGCACAAATGTGCCTGAAGTCGTTATCGGCATTGTTCACTATAGCTTGGAATTTATTGGATTGAGGAAAATCATTCTGCATTCAAATTGTAGTAAAGGGTCTATTAGGATAAGATGGTGAGAAGTGCCTTGGAAGGAATCGTGATAAAAAAAATACTACCATATTCAGTATAAAAATGATGGCTCTCCACCAAATTTCGGCTCAAAAGATGATAACCTGACCTTAAAATAAATTAAAGTGTGTTTTTTGGTTGTTTAGCGATATCTCGGTCGGAATTGCACCTACGATGACCTTCCATTTTTGAAATTGAAGATGTTTTCAAGCTGTACAAGATAGTAAATGTTTAATTCATGTTGTCGAAAAATTCAAACTTTTAGAGAGGTTACAAAATTTGAGAATTGAATTAAAAACTAAGACAACAGTTGGCTCGAAAAAAATATATGTTATGTATTTTTAGTGATTCTATAACCTTGGATTTTTTTTTAGATTTTTTAAAGTGGTAGAACATAACCAAAAAATAAAACACATGACTGGGCTTCTTACGCAATACATGCACTGTAAATACAATTTCGAAAGGGAAGTTTTCCAGGTCGCATTCGTGGACGACTGGTTAAGAAGTCGGCTTCTTGAGTGTCGAGTCCCGCCTGGAACATGAACAAAATTATTATTATTATTATTTACTTTTTAGTACGAACTGTTTAAGAAAAGGATGTCTTCACATTTTTTTTTTTATTCTTACTACTGTCTCGACCGTGCAAATGAACAGCACAGAGATTTGGATAAGATAAAGAGAAAATGAATGATGTGTACCAAATAATAGGTGAAAGAGAATGTTAACAGCACTTTTGCATATGTCCACCGCTAACCGGAGACTGCGCCCCCCTCCCCATTTGGACGCACCGTGCCCCCTTGCACACCTCGCTCGTTGTGCGTCCAGACACAGCCTAGCTTTCAGTAGCAATCAGTTATTTATATACATCCTAGAAATTATTAAATAACAAATATGAACATATAAATATATTTTGAAAGAATAAAATGTGTTGTCCCGGGCAGGACTCGAACTCGGGATCCTTCACTCAAGAAGCCGATCTCTTAACCAAAGGTGCCGATCCCGGTGGGCTTTGGTGGCCCGGGCTTCTCAAGGTTGAAGTGGGCCCTCCTAATGGGGGGTCAAATGATAAGGTGAAGTCGGTTCTCCTATTTCTACAGTACATGGTAATACTTTTTCCCCTTCTCCTAGGCTTATCATCGTTTGGCTAATATATGTCATTGAATCCCTTCCCGAAACTCGTGTGCTACAGTACTTATATACATTACACCACGTATAATACCCCTCCCCTGGCTAATGGAGTTAATTCGTGCATTACTTGCGTTGTTTCTGGAGTTTCATCTATAAAATCGATAAAGAACATTTAGTTAAAAAAAAAGAATGAATGAATGAAAAAAATGAAAACGTCATTTTCTGTTGTTCAAGGATCATTCACCGTGATTTTGTGATGTAAAAACATAATTTTTAAAAAGAAAAATATACAAGAAAAATAAGTCACAAGAAGAACTCACACAAAAGTAGGAGTAGACTTGCACTAGAAAATATACCCTTGAAACTGCAGTTTGGATGCAATTATTGTTTACCGTTAATACCCTAATTTTGAGTTTCTAATACAACATATGTATAGGAAACCTACGTATATACAGCGGGTAAAAAGTGATTTGGACAACTTCAACAAAGAGGAAATCAGACTGTATCACACGTAAAACATGGCCCATTTCGAAATCTCTTGGCCTTTGATGATAGTTTGGATACCTTAGATAGAATACGGTACTATAGAAATAACTACCACTCGATACGCCTGTAAGGTAACAGGCAACGAAAGAGTGACGACTACGTAAATTCATCGCAAGAAAGTATTTGGACAACCCCACACTACTCTCGAAAGAAATGTACCAAGTATCCTTTTGTGTACAAGAGTAGTCTACGTAGTGTATTGAAGCAACTCACAGTAAGTCAAGCTTGTTTGAAATCCATGCTTTATCGTTGGATACGTCATAAAGAAACATAAAACAAAGCAATTAGTGCGGAATAGATTCCATTTTGGTCAACCAAGAAAATTCTGCCCGGAATGAAACCATTCTTCATTCTGTGAACAAAACTAAAAGAATTGGTGCTAAAGATTTGGGTACTTCACTCGCTCAGAATATGTAAGTTAATGTTAGTAATTCATTGAACAACCCAAAATTAATTGAAAACAATGGGATTTAGATGATGTGTATCCAGGGTATGGTTACTGTCCACTCCATTAGTAATTACACAACCCCAAATCATAACCGACCCTCCAACATTATTACCAGTTGAAGCAATGTTCTGCTTTCTGAAAGCTTCATTCTTCTTTCGCCACACGTCCTGATATCCATCACTACAATACAAGTTAATCTTAATCTCATCCTAGAATAAAAAACTGTTTCTAAAATTCCAGGCGCTCATATTGATATTTCTTGAAAAATTAGAACTTCTTCTTTCTGCTTTCTCCTGATATTTATATTTCGTTTCTGGCTACACATCTGAATCTCATTTTTTTTGTACACATCTACACATCTGCAACATTAATTTGCATATCTTAGGCAAGTGAAGTAGCCGAATCTTTAGCACTAATTCTTTGAGTTTTATTCACAGAGTGAAGAATATAGGTTTCAATCCGGGTAGTTAGTTTCCTCGGTTGAGGCCAGAACGGATCCCCAATAATTGCTCTGTTTTACGTTTCTGTATGATTTATGCACTGGTAGAGAAGGCTTTCCAACAAGCTTGGCTATGTCTCAGTGCCTTTTACCTTCCGCACGTAATTTGAAATTAAAGTGAGTAGTTCCAATGTTGTTGAGCTCAGTTTGTTTTCCATACTGCCTCTTTGTGCCTGACGTGCTGTGCATTGCTTCAGTACACCACGCAGAGTGCTCTTGTACACAAAAGGATACCTAGAACATTTCTTTCGAGAGTAGGATGGGAGTTGTCCATAGAGATTTCGAAATAGACCACGTTTTGCAAGTGATACTGTCTGTTTTTCCTCTTCGACGAAGTAGTCCAAATATTTTTTTTCTCACTGTAGGTAAGAGAGAAGTTTCTTAAACCATGCCGGTCGAGTTCGAGAACCGAGAATTAAAAGAAAAAAAAAACAATATTTGTCCAATAAACCAGTAGTGCGGCGGAAGAGTGTGTCGGACAGAAGAGGAACGACATTTGGAAAAGCAGAGTAACCCCTCTGCATAGACTAACATTAGTTTATGTTATTACCTAAGTTTATTTTCTAGTGACATCACCAATTTTGTTATTAGTTAGAGCATAATATGCTTTAGTGAACTTTTTTTAACGCTATAGAAACATAATTAATTTCTTAATATCTGGGCCTAGGGAAGCCTTCATAATGACTATATATATACTATTATATGTATTTTTTATGAATATACAATATTTGGCAAAATCTGAATTGAATTTGTATTAAGATCATCATATATGCCTTCTTAGACCCTTATCTGGCAAAACAAAAACCAACACATTTCCACCCCACCTTCACAAAACGAATGAGACCTGGCAAACTTCGTTTTCGAACTTGTATTTACAGTGCATGTGTTACGTAAGAAACCCGGTCAAGTGTCTTATTTTTTGGCTATGTTCTACTACTTTAAAACATCTGAAAAAATCCATGGTTACAGAAACACTAAAAATACATAACATACAGGTATAATATTTTTTTAAATTCAGTTTTCAAATTTTCTAACCTCTCTTAAAATTTGAAATTTGTGCCAACATAAATGAAACAATTATCATCTTGTAGAGCTTGAGAAAATCTTCAATTAAAAAAAAATAAAAAAATATTAAGATCATCGTAGGTGCAAATCCGACCGAGATATTGCTAAATTACCAAAAAACATACTTTAATTTATTTTGAGGTTAGGTTAGCACCTTTTGAGCTGAAATTTGGTGGAGAGTCATCGTTTTTGATGCTGAATATGGTAGTATTTTTTATCACGATACCTTCCAAGGCACTTTTCTCCATCTTATCCTGTTAGGCCCTTTACACTTCTTTAATATTCAAAATGATCACTTTCGTCATAATACTCACCCGTCAGGAGATATTTTGTGATCAAAACTTATTGACGTGTGTTTTTAACGATTTCTCGAAAACTACCTACACTTTAATAACTTCATCTGGGAAACTATTCGACTGAGAAAGGCCATTCTACACTGAAATTGTGGCAAATTTACTTTTCTTTAATATTGGAAATGACCCCCAGTGTTTAAGAAATATCACATTAAAACAAAAAGTATGGTGGCGTGCACTGCGGCACACTAAGGTCGAAAACTTGCAATTTTAATAAGGGTCCCAAGATAAAAAATATATCCGAAAATCATAACTACCCGACATTTAGCAAGGTACAATGTACAGAGATGGACTGTACTAAATGAAACAGCTATCGACTAAGAATGGCCGCTACTGACTCTGGCATTGGATCGTCTGCTATGTGAGCGTATTCGTGATGGTATGAACAAGGTTGAGAATTTGGATTTAATTATTGTTATTTTATTAAACAAGAAAAAGAAGTGATGAATTACGTTTTATAGTTATAAATAAGTATAATAAAAGCGAAAATGGAGGTGAGGACTAATTTGATCTTAAGAATGGTAAAAGGACAAGGGAAGTAGTCGGTTGTCTGAGAATAATGGGAGAAAGTGTGTTAGAAATGAACAAGGATATGTGTTTGCGTTCTTGATTGAGAGTAAACTGGAGTATACTGATTAAGGTGTGAAAGACATTGTTGTAGACTGGAAGGATAGCAAAATAAGGAACTCGCAAGGCATAAAGTAGTAACAGAAGTATGCTTACTTAGATATCTGAGAAGTTTGGTGACTTGGAATGGAAACTGTACGCGGAAATAAGGAGTAGGATATTTATGGGTAAGAGAGCTTTCGAGAAAGTGAAAGGATTTCTGACAGTAAAAAGGATACCAATTGAGTTGAAAAAGAGTTTTGATAAATATTTTATATGGACTGTAGTGTTATAAACGACAGCGTGACACGATCTATTACAAATCAAGCAGAAATATATTTAAAAATGTTTGGGACGCATTAGTTGAAAGAAGTAATTAAGTAGGAAAGGACTGGTAGAGTGAAAAATGAACAAGTTTTGACAAGAATAGAACAGGAAATACTGTAAAACAGATAGGAGAAATAGGAAAGAAGAAATCAGTTGATTAGGACGACATACATTGTGTAGAATAGGTCTGCAAAGAAGTATCACGAAGGGAAAAGTGTATAGAAAAAGAGGAAAAGGGAGAAGGAAAGTTGTAATCCTTGATGGCATTAACAATGGAAGAAGCTATAGACAAGATGAAGGAAGGTGCATACAATCGAGAACAAAATGGAGAATGTCCAGTTGAAATCTTTCGCAGATCTACTAAAGAAGAAAATTGTAACGTACGGGGCTCAACCTTTCCAAAGTCATGGACCAATTTCAACTTATCATTTACGTAGCAGGTCATAAAATTAATGGCATACATATGACTTGAAACATCTTAGGTAATTGTTTTGTCCGTGTACCCACGCCTCGTGCTCGAGTCAGCTACGGTATTTGAGCCTATCAGCTAGCCATACTAACTGTTTTTTCCCTTAGTTCCACCAGGGGAATGCCATGATGTATCTCAAATAAAGTGCTATATCTTCCCCTTGCCCATCCACAGAAGATGGATTCCCGAAGCAGCCATGACGCGCTTAGGTCAAAGTTGCCTATTGAATCCAGGAAAAAAAAGTTAAATTCAAATAAGACAAGTCCCAAAAAGTTTTACACACCTTTCAAATGCCATTTTGTCATATCTTGTTTCTTGAATGTAAACTTGGCTACATGTTATTTAAATAAGTACATTCTAAAGAGTTAATTTATGGTATATTTCTTTTTCTACGGACTAATGTTGAAGAGAAGGACGGCGAAAGGTACAGTAGTAGGATCCAAAATTTTGCGTGCTTCGATAGCAAATAAACAGAATGTCTACACTTGACTAGCAAAGGAAGTTAAAACATCAAGATGATGTGACATTATTATTTGGATAACCGAAATATACACGATAATATTTCTTTGTCATTTTTTATGTTTCTAGTAAGTAAGGACTTTTGTATCTCATCTTAGACTTCAATAAATGGAATAATTTAAGAGACATAATACAAGGATTTCGAATCATCAAGTAAAACATTTGTTGAGACGTAACATTGATAGGAATATTTCCGTAATAATTCCCAATATTTCCGTAAATTTGGCCCAAAAAATGATCGACCGCTTAACAATAAAAGAAAAACGAAATAACATCAAGTCCTATAGAAAACAGACCTCCAAATAGGAGCGATCAACAATAAAATACTACCACAACAATGTCAAAACAGTTATATTGTCTATTGGTTAACAAAACATACCATTGACCTGTAATGGATAATGAATCATATTTTAAGTATGGTTTTGCCACTTCTATGACCTCACTTGTCAGTATTTTAGCGTAGCGAATAAAGATTACATTCTAGGTGTTGAAAAATCAATTTTGATTAGAAGATTCGACCACAAAGTTCTTGTATGAAAAGCAATTTGCCAATATGCTGATCTAAGTGCAACATTTTTTTCTGCGAAGACATCATAAATCCCCATGTGTATGCCACAGAATGTCTACAGAAAAGTCTCTTACCTTTCCTAAGGAAACACCAAGGTGCTGTACTATTCTGGCCTGATTTAGCAACAGCACACTATTCCAAATTGGCTACAAATTGGTTTTTAACAAATCAGGTCGAGTTTGTTGAGAAGTAATCGAATCATTCTACATCCCTGAACTCCGTCCTATTGACCACAACTGCGCACCTGTTAATAAAGTACTTCATGGATATGGACAATGTGCTGAAAATTTTGTATCATTCAAGGAACTGTGGATTGAAGGCAGAAAACCAATTGATCAAGCGATCATGCAAAATTTAATGAGCACCACCAAACAAAATGTTCGGTTATTTTTCGGAAAATGTTTATTGAAGCGTTAGTTTTTTTCTGTATTACAAGGATTTAAAATTAATATTTGATCATCACTTACCTTATTCTCTTTCACGAATCTTGTGTTATTCCTTCCCACAATATGTGCAACATTTCCTGGAACAAGATAATTGTTTGGAACTTCCGGCTATGCCACTAACAGGAACCAGGTGGGTGCGCATGCTGTAATATATTCTGTTGTCATCGTCCAGGTAGCTCAGGAGAACATGGTGCACTTTTTCTAATTGAATACCATTTTACATGCTTAATACGTTATGACGGAAATCACATTTCTGAAATCTGAAATAAAGAGTAATGGAGGTAGAAGTCGCTCAAGTAACTATCTCTTCGTCCATTAAGCTAGAAATTAATATTAATCATATTCTATTTTATTATACAGCCATTCCAAGTTCCATACGGAACAATCAGAGGCATTTTCATTCATTGTACATAATTGGGAGTGTGACGCAAATTTCTTTGTATTAATAATTAAAAATTTGGGGATATGGTTCAGTGCCATCCGTAAAACTTACCTGAGAAATGGAAGGTCTTCTTAAAATTATGTAGTAATCAGAAAACCAACACTTTCGTACGGGACACAAAAGTACCCCGTAATACATATCTATGGTGCAAACCACTGAAATTCTATGAATTTATGTGAATTACATATCCACGGCTGAGGATTATATTCTCGCATCTCCTATTGATTACCTATGGAGATTCAATATTATCCCCAGGCGTCGATATATGCTTTAAAAAAACAAACTACTACGGTACATGAGTAGTCACATGTTTTTGGAATATAATGAGTAAAGCCATGATGTGAAACATTTTACTTTTTATAAGAAAACGTAAAAAAACTCAAGTTCCGTACGGGACTCGTGCGAATTGAGTCTCTCTTAAGGATGCTTATAATTGTTTAAACTTCAGACCAGAAATACAGGAGAGATATTCGAATTGCATTGTAAAAACTTAAACATTTTTGTTTAGGTTATTTATGTACTATACACTTCTTGCCACTAAAAATGCAACACAAAGAAGGAGGCATCTAATTAAAGCAAAATTTGCAGAATATGTAGAGCATGGAAGGACAAACAACTGATTAGCGCGTCAGTTTCCTGACGCATCAGAGGTCATCTAGGAACAGCAATCGGAGACAGGCCAGAGAGCCACAGTGCTGGTCGAATGCGGTGGCCCTGCCAGCAGGTTTTCCACCTTTGATCGTGGGAGAAATGTGGCATATTGCAAATGCGGTTTATCCTTCCGTGACATTGGTGCCCTTTATTGGATGGACTGCATCCACTGCAGTGCATATGGACTACATGGCTCCACGAAGGTACTACGCAACAACGTGCCGGATCCCAACGACCGCTTCAGACCATGGGCCGCGAGGACATACAGTTTGTAAGTATGGCTCTAGTAGATCGAACACCCACATTCCGAACACTAGCGCACGCACTTGCGGATGTTTCACAGTGCCCAGTGTCCCCACGAACAGTCCTACGTCGTCTGGCAGAGCGGGCAATATTTGCATGGCTTGCTGTGGCTTGTGCTGCGCGCATAGCATGGGAATGAGCGACTACAATGGTGTCGCAAACATCGCGCATGGAGAGCCGAATGGCAGGACATCCTCTTTTCAGACAAATTTCGCTTCTGTCTGCAGCATCATGATGGTCACATCTGGCGGTACCGTGGAACTAGACTGAGCAACAAACTACGTTTTGCATCTCCACATCGGTCCAGCACTGGGTGTTATGATGTGGAGTACCATTGAATTTCGTGCCCGTTCGTGTTTCCTACACATTGACAGACATGTGACCAAGCAACACTACATCGACAATGTGTTCAACCCCGTTCTAGTCCCTTTGGTGCAGGCTCTGCCGGGGACCATATTCCACCAGGATAACGCATATACGCATGAGGCACGTAATGTCCTTGCCTTCCTGGCTGAACACAATGTTCCCCTGTTTCGTTGGTAGGGGCGCTTAGCTGATCTCTTGCCGACTGAAAACGTCTGATCCATGGTTGCACAACGCCTCTGAAACTAGCAACCTCCCTTAGCTACACGTGATAAGCTGTGGCATCGTCCCGAACACGCATGGCTTGCTATACCCCAGGAGGACATCCAAGAGCTTATAATCTCTATGCCTAGCCATGTTACAGTCGTTCTGAACGACCAGGGTGGGTCCATAGACTACTGACCGTCGGCAGTTCTGTTCCACTGTCACCACGCTATCCACTACGCGTGATTGGCTATCTTCTCTGTCTAACAGGTCTTCATTTGCTGAGTCTAATTCCTCAGAAAAGTCCGTGTGAACTTCGAAATATGAAAAATGTCTCTGATTGGTTGACTGAATATTTACAATGACATATTTGGTCATTTGAGGGTTTGCTGCTCTTGGAACGAGAATACTCTGATCATTATACGGCAGACAATAGTATCACTTTTGGGTCTGTGTGATAGATTTAGTATTAATCTAAATTCTAATTTAGAATGAAATCTTCATAAATTATTCTTTTTTTCTGGTATGTAAAATATCGTTGTTGCTTGAATTTGAGATTTAACACATTCATAGAATCTCTTGTGCAATTGACGTGATATATTTTGGCTCAGATGCGGACGGGAAGCTTTGCTATCATGAGTGGCTAGTATTTTATGCTCTCCATATGTCTTCTTCCTAATTCTTTCTTCCTTCCTTTTAATTTTAGTTTAGCCTGAGCCATTTGTAAGTTTTTTCTGTCCTTTCTTTTGAAGTCTTGTAATCGTTTGCTCTCTTTTCCTTTCCATCAACTAACTTTATAGTAACCGTTCTTAGCTTTGGAAAATCTATTTCTTTTTTTATTATATTATCCATTATTTGCAACAAAAAATATGAAAATATTTTACTAGTTTATTAGGCGCACATACACGCAATAATTATATGCGTTGATACATACATATTAATTCTGAGGTTAACTGATAATTTAAATTACATATAATCACCGGCCTGGGTCTTAAATAAAATTCAATTCAATGCATGTGATCACTGACATAATACCATACCAATGTTTAGAAAAAATTTAAACATTTTACAGGAAGATTAATACCTGGAAGATTATATGTAAAGATAGTTACTTAACTTCTGTGGAGTTTGGTTTCTTTATACATATTTCCGCTCTTGATATAAAATCTTAATGGATATTTGTGGTTCCGTAAGGGACACGCGAACACCTCAGTCTTTAACTTGAAATAATACATGATGATGTCATGAACACGGGAAAATTTCTATGTTAGAATTTGCTAATAGTTCAGAAGGTCAAATCGGCATTACGTATGAAGCCGAAGACAATTCAACATCAGGAGTAATAATATTTGAAGGGACAAATATTGGCTGTTTAATACGTTTGACCATACACTCAAGCAAAAAAATAGTTAATCTAAAATTTGAACCTCAGACTCACTTTCCCTGGAATGGCTGGGTTCTATGTTATTGATATTCTAAATTTCTAATAGAATTATGGAATAAAATCAACATGCATGTAGATAGTTTATAACTGATGGCAAGAAAAAGAAATATTCTTACGTGATTGCATATGTGAATCCAAGTCGTCATTAGGTTGGGCTGTCATTCATTACTCGGTTTTCGCCATGCAACGATTCTTATCACAACAATTTACACGTTCATTATTGCCCCATTTTCTCTAATCGTTGATGAAGTAGCATTGTTGTTTTCAATTTGAAGCAGTTTTTAGTAGTCGCATTGAGGGAGACAGTTCTATTTTTCCTTTTCGTTCCATTACCTCTAGAGTAGACTTGGCAAAGATACTACCTAAAAGTATCTGATACAAGATACGGATACTCCCAGAATAAAAGGTATCTAGATACAAATACACGATACTTTATTTAGAAAAGTAACGAGTGAAAGATGTAAACACTCCTTAAAAGTATCTCGAAACATCACTTGGCTTCTTTGATGAACGCAAATACAAAAATAAACACTGATACAAAGAGCTATATATAAAATTTCTATTTGTGATAAAATTATATAAACATAAAAAAGCACTGGCACTGAAATGATCAGTAATATACTGTAGTTTAATTAGATTTCAAAGATAGATAAAAAACAAAGGTATTCCTTGTGAGATATTGCAGTTTTCGAAGATAGTGAATGTTTACTGGTTCTTTCAATATAATTTCAGTAACCAAAGATTTTTCAAACATTTCTGACAACTACCCTTTTCTGTAGTGGAAACCATCTTTTACTGTACTGCTACACTCAACGGAATGTGCTTTATTAAGATGTTTTTTGTTTTTTTTATCACTGGAATATGTCCGGAATGTTCAACACTTTTCTCAGCCATCCCGAAAAACTGGGTTCTTGTGAAACACTTGGAACAAAATCGAAAAATCCATCTTCCTCCTCTTGGAAAAACGTCTTTTCTATCAATGTTGCCAGCACGTATCATAACATTCACTGTTGACATCTAAATTCGGACGTGTTCTTTCCCTTGAATGCTTACTTCAACAACTGAACTGTTTTGCTCAATAAGTAATCATACAAAGTATATCCTATATGGATAGTCGATAAGGCTTAAAAGTATAGAGTACTTCGATACAGGTACATTTTCCCCGAAATATCGAGTATTTGCCGAGATAACGTTTCTGTATTGTGATCCCATTATCACCATACGTAGCTGCTCTACAGATGGATCTGTGGCTGAGATCTTTTGAGAATTATAATATGAGAGTTAGTAGGCCTCTTTTCAGTTTTTTAACCCTGCATATCTTAGTTGTTTGGCTCGGGATATGGATCGTTTGGAATATTGTCACTTTTGTCAATCTTAACTATCAGTTTTTATATTTCTCCCTGGAGATATAGATATATATTGGTTGGAAAGGATGTATATATTGGTGGGCAGTCTGTTTCATATATCAGGGCGCGCAAGTCTAATGTTGCTGGAGACAATTACCAAGTAGGCCAGATTTGAACTTTTTTTTGTATTAATTTGTAAGAAAATTTCAAGTTCTAATTTTTCTTTTTGTTTGAGAACATTTCACTTCTAAAGGTGAGTCAGTGTGGGGTGTTACATATTTTGGAAGTGGAATTTCATTTGTCTAACAAGTTCTGGTTTCCCTGAAAAGGTGTGGTGGTCTCAAGGGAGGCCCTTGCTTTTAAATTTTTGTTCATAGGTTTTGTCTTCCCTCTCCCTGAGAACTGAAATTTATTTGTTCAGAGGAAATCCAGTGCTATTGTCTTTGCTCTTGTTTCCCCAGTTCTGTTGGTTCAATTATTTTTTTTTCTCTATTTTGATGTGGAGATTCAATTTTTATTTTACTTGTAGGGTTACATCATTATAAGTTTTCCCGCCATAATGTTTACTTTGTCTGTGACATCACGCAGAATGTCGTGAGTTAGTTGGATGAGTTCTTGTGGACTTTTGTTACCCAGAAGACGAAGCTGTTTTTCTTATTTGCATGAGACTTCGTTTACTTAATATCTTTTACTAGCCTGCCTCTGTCAGTGGATGCAACATTTCTGCCTCTAGTCTGACTTTAATCCTGATTGTTGAATGGTGTCCACTTGAAGACACTGAGCTCAATATGATACGTCCACAGTATAGAAGGCTGCTATTTATTCTTGTCATTGGAAATTGTTGTCACTGTCGATCACCACTGTCTAATATTTTATCAATAGTACGGACTAACTCACTAAATCAACACTACTTTGTCAGTTTTTTTGAAGCGTGAACAATTCATTGATTTTCATAATTTGTAATATACCTATGCATAATTTAACAATCTATACGTATATGACATTGAATGTGTTTGCGTGAGCATCACGCCAAAACGGTTTGAATGATTGGAACTATTTTTTCGCACATGATCGGATATTAGATCAGTGTGGGAAGTTATATCAGTCGCAATCTTGGATTCAAAATGACCGCCCAAAAACAATTTTCCACACCGTTTGAGCTAGAGATATGAAGTTTCGCATGAAGGTGCACCATCACGAGTAGGTTACAATAAATGGACCAAAACTTCCCAATGAGGACCAGGCCCCCGGGAGATATAGGGGCAGATCTATAGGCGCAGCCCTAAAAATCCCCAAGTTGGGGGCGCAGCCCGCTACGGAGAAGCGAGTATTCGCTACAGTCCGGATTACTGTTGCCAACTTCATTCACACCGCACCAACGTACAAGCAAATCAGAAAACCTCTATAGGGTGCAGCCTCGCGGAGGGTTTGGAAGATTTGTACCATAGGGGTTCAGCCTCCTTGATAGAGTGGTTACGACAAAATGGGGTTCGGCCCCCAAAACTCTCGAAGTTAGGGGCACAGCCCGCCACGGGGAAGTGAGAATTGTTGACAGTTTAATAATAATTGTCATTAAAGTAGTTAAAGGCATTTAGGGTTTAAGTGAGTAAGTCCGATTTCGGACAGTCCGACAAATTGGTCCGCGGATTAGGACTTTTTTTTTAGAAGTCCCAAAAAAAAAAAGGAGTCCGAAGTCCGGATCTGAACAAGCCTAGTTCAGCCCCCATTGGCATGATGGGGGTTAGGAACAAACAGTTTCCAAAACGACCGATATTAGTATCGAATCCATAGTTTTCGGGATCGCTAAGCTGATCGGTGATTGTCCGGATGACATTCAAGCCCAATATTAGTCGAATAGAACGTCGTCGTGGTAGTAGTATTAATAGTAGTTTAAAACATATTTTACTCGCCCCGTACTTAACGGACGGGTACATCGCCTAGATCCGGATTAAAGTCAGACTAGAGGCAGAAATGTTGCATCCACTGATACTGAGGCAGGCTAGTAAAATATATTAAGTAAATGAAGTCTCGTCCAAATAAGAAAAACAGCTTCGTATTCCATAATGTATAAGCTATTTTGGAGCCGCGGTCGCCCAGTGGTAGAGCGCTCACCTCTGGGCCGTGAGGTCTGATTTAATCCCGGCTCGTGCCATGTGAGCTTTGTGAACAAACACCGCACCGTGTGCGTGTGTTCAAAAGTTCTCTCGTTTCCTGCCACTATCTTTATTCCACCAATTCTCCCATCATCCATTCGCCCCAAGCCAAAGTTGCCGAAAGACTTTCGATAAAATTCAATTGAGAGAGAGAGAGTCAAATCCAATAGTGGATACGCAGATTGTATTTTTGTCCTTCAGCATACATTTTAAACTTCATACTTCCATTGAGTATAAATTGCTTTTGAGCAATTTGTGAAGAAATCAAAGAATTTGATAAAAATCATACACGAAGTTAATGTTATGAAACATCGATTTTTGTTTAGTAAACGAAAACTGGATTTTCAGTTGTGTGCTAGTTTTCATATGTATTACAAAAGTAAACAAATTTGTCATACAAATCGTAAACTTATAATACGAATTGGATTCCTAGGGTTCTGTTCTAAAATTTCGCCAATCGAAATGAACCAACAAATAGTTTGTTAAATTTCTAGGTCGATCACTTCAGTTTTGATTTGCATCATAAGAGCCTATCATCACGAAGACTAATAGGATACATTTCAATCTTACATATTCAAACCACAGAATTATTAAAAAAAATACTGCAACTTATTTCAATCAATTTTTTTTTATCTAAATTATTGATTTAAAAAAAATGATTAAAATCAATCAACCTTGGTATTAAGTAATATTCTTAACATGTTAAAGTGTATATGCAGATGAAATAATCAGATTACCAATGTGGATTTAGAAATAGATCCACGTCGGACCAGATTTTCGCCTTGAGATCAATCTTAAAAGAAATGGGAATACAATGGGACTTCATCAGTTATTCAGATTTTAAGAAAGCATATGACTATCATACAATATCCTGGTACAATCTGGAATTCCGAAAAAAAACTTGTTCAACAAGTGAGGATGTCTCAGCGACCCCATGAGCAGATAGGTAATATGTCCTAGTTCGAGAGATTCGCAATGGATTGAAACAAGGTGATGCCTTGTCACAGTTAAACTTTGCGTTAGAATGGGATTCAGAAAAGAACAAAAAGGGACTAACATTGAATGGCTTGAATCAACTGTTCGTATACGCGGATGTAGATTTAATCGGGGGCAAGATATAGATGTACTACAAAAGAACATGTGCAATGAGATAGATCTACAGGTACACAAAGAAAAAAATGCATAAGCCGAAAAACAGAATGAAGGAAATAGATACATAATTAAAATTGAGAACAGAGAAAGTAAACAACAAATTTAAATACTTGGGAGAATATGTAACAAGAACGAGGTCACGGAAGGAAAAAAAAAACTTTGGCATCGGGTAACGCGTTTCTACTCAGGTTTACATTGTTATGGGATATTAATCGCGAAGATAAGTTTCTGGACTAAGACTTTTTTGGCTGAGAATTTTGCCATTTCGTAGATAAATGTTTTTGCCCTAAGCCCTCGGAATTCTCGCAACTACAAGGTATATAGTTTAGTGTTACATGTTTTCAGCCCATAAGTTTCCTCGTAATGTGAATTATGAACAACTTTTCTTAAGGCAGAAAAAATACTTCAAACGAAATTAAGGGGAATGTATATTAAAATAACCAGCTACTTTAAATTACTGAATTTATTGAACTTAAATCAAGTGAGAAATACAAATTTAATATAAACACATTCGTAACAGGAATTTATAAAAACAAGAGAATTTTCGAAAACAAGGAAATCAACTATCAACGCATATAACTTATTAAATCAGTCTTAAAAGTTCAGTCTCAGCTGGCAGTGTGTTTTGAGCAAACTTCCATGTGCAGTTTACTTCTGTTCCACGGCGGGTTTAGCTGGCATTTGTTTGGTAGCCGGTTCACCTGTTGGAGTAATGTTAACAATCCTTTCCTTTGTATCAGGTGGAGGCAAAGCCTGCAAGAAAAAAAAATTCATTACGTTAATATAAATTTGGAGCATAAGTACATACCATTTTTAGATTCTGGAAGCAAAGAAAATTATGTAACCTTAAGTATAAGCCAATTTTAGAGTATTATATGTCTCATTCCAATTACGGAAATAGGTTTACGTATACTGACAATTATAGCAGGTAAAAAGTATAGTCAGACCGCATGAATATATTTTAATTGGCCTATCCAGATATCAGTAACTATAGCCAAAGTGTCTAGTAATAATACAGAACCTAGAAGAGTACAAGACATTAAAAAAATTACGTCATACAAAACAATTTCGGCTATATAGCTCTCGTCTCCAATGAATCAATTTTGAACATTGACAGAAGCTGTGCACACTGGAAAGGTCTTTGAAACCTGCAAAGCACGAGAGACTTCCAGGGAGACCGCGACTAGGTGTCACGACACGTTGTACCGCAATGCTTGGCTCACTGGCGTCAAGTTGTATCACTTTTATTTTGGTTCGCTGACAAGGTATCACGACAACAACTTGACTCACATTCCTGAAGAGGTACAACTTGTCGGGGCAAGTTATACCACTTTTATTTTGGTTCTTTGGCGACAAGGTATCACGACGACAACTTGACCCACATTCCTGAAGAAGTACAACTTGTCGGGACTGAACCCGACAGGTTATACCACTTTTATTTTGGTTCGCTGGCGACAAGGTGTCACGACGACAAGTTGATCCACAGAATGTGGTATAACTTGTTGTGACACCTTGTCACAACTCGTGACACCTTGTCACACAGCGTATTACATGGCAATGTGTAACACCACTCTTTCTTTCTGTGCCTGCTGATTCATTTCCCGCTTATCCTGTCTGATTGCAGGTCTTTGTTTTTGCTTCCAACCTACGTTTATTACCTCTTTTGTTCTTTATGCAGTTAGCAACACTGTTTTATAACATGACAAAACCTCATTCCCGACTACTGTGTCGGGTTCTTTATGTATTCCACTACTTCGCATTCTTTTGACACTTTTTTCCATTCCCATTTTCACACATTCTTTTCACTGCGTTGGCAACACTGATTCACATACGCCATTCACATGTGCTTCTACATATTGTAGACTCAATCGTTAATCATATTTACTACATACAGTATTTCAATTTTTTCGTTTCTTCTCAACTCTTCTCTAGCACATTAGCCTATCATCCATGAGCTGGCGCCGTTACTGCTTGACTGCGTGATTTTGCATGGAAACGACTATCACCACTGGATTCAGCGACCTGCAATTAGTTCCTGTAGAAACTTTCATCCGGTTTCTCCTGTCCAAGTTCGCGGGTGTCCCTTGTTAGAAAGAAAGAAAGAAAGAAAGGAAGGCAGGCAGGCAGAGACGTCACTTTAGAAGGAAAGCTGATACGTAGAAACATTGTAAATTGTTTCTTTTTCGAACTTAATTACGTGTAAACACTTTTGAAACTACTTCATTCATCGTGTACCGACGAAAGCAGCGTAGATGTTTCCTACATGTTGACTTTCCTTTGTAAAATATACCATAAGTAACGCCATATCTTCTTTCCTTTTGAAAATTATTACAATCTGTTGTAATTGCCCATTTTTCATGGCTATTTCTGTAGAGCACACCACATATTTGTGAATTTTACTAATAGTGCTTACTGGCTAACGTATTTGTTGCTTGTTAATAAGTTAGAGGCAAGTACGGCACGCTGAAACTGCAACCAGCACCCTTCTGTAATATTTCCTTTCTCCTTCAATTTTATATTTTAGTGCTTTTCTGACATTTTCTTTGCCTCTATTAACTTTTTAGGCACTCAAACAATAAATCCAATACTTAATCATATGTGGAGCATATTTTCAAAACGTCCCTTGCCCACAAAAATGCAAAATTGAGATATTGATATTATTTAGTTCATTTCATTATTTTCTAATTTATTAGCAAGATTTAATGAATCCAGAACGCCTCTAAAATCATTTAATTATCATAATAGAAAAAAATAACAGTAAAATTGAATATATTGTATCTTTCTCTTTTTTTTTAGTTGAAAATCTTTGTCAACTAAAACTTTTACCACTATTTCTAAGATATTAATGGTTGTAAATTTTCCCAAACTTTGAGAAGAAAAAAAAAACAACAGAAGTGTATGACAAGTTTTTTTCTTCTTGATTTCCCAACATTTATGACTCGGACAAGGGACGTTAATATCAAAATATAAATACTTATTTTCACAATAGAGTGATTTTGGAAACTTCTTTCACTTGCACAAATAGGGCTTCTTTAAATAAGTGCTAAGACAAAGTACCGGGTTATCCCATAAGTAATGTTCGTGCGATGATCGCTGCAATGACATCTCACACGCGAATAAAGAAGTAGGCGGCACATGCCATAGCTGAGTCATATAAGGCACTTGATTGTGCAACTGTGTAGGAGAACGGTCTACTACTCGTTTTGGAAGTGTGTCTTGTGTTTTATCATGGCAGTGTTGGAGGACCACTCGGCATGTCATGCTGTATGAATTTCACCAGGGACATCCAGCCAGTGCAGCGGCACGAAACATCAATGTCGTATTTGGCCAGGGTGCTGTGGATGTGCGAATGTGCCAGAGGTGGTTCCAGGGGTTTCGATCTGGGGAACAAGCCTCACCGATAAGCTACGAGAAGGGAGACCTGTCACATGGGCAGCCGGACAACGATGCCATGCTAGCGGCGGTAGAGGCAAATTCAATGCAAACTTGAACTGGCCAACGAACTTTATGTCACCAATTCGACCGTTCATCATCTGCAGGACCTTGAATCTGTGTCGAAACGAGGAAAATGGGTACCCCATGCGTTAACGCCTCAACAGAAGCAGTAGTGAGTTGATATCTACAGTTCTCTGCTCACCCATCACAGACGTTAGTCATTTCTGGACAGAATGGTCACAGGGGATGAAAAATGGGTCCTCTACAATAACATAACATTACACGCAAGCGGCAGTGGGTACCTACCTAAAGGGGCAGGGGGCGCAGGAACTATGCCAAATTAGGATATCCACCCCTGCAAAGTGATGTTGAGTGTTTGGTGGTATATCCGTGGGATAATCCATTTTGAGCTCTTCTCACAACCAGACCAACAACGGAGATGTCTCAGCAGCTTGAACGCCTACGGACTAAACGTCCTGCTCTGGTTAATCGCAACGATGTGCTCATCCACGGTGATAACGCTCGCCCACAGACGGCAAGGAGGACCTGTGCTAACACAAGATCGACGAATGGCTGAGAGAAATACTCTCCCACCCGAAGTTTTCACTAGATCTTGCACCAACAGACTACTGTCTATTTCGCAGTCTGCAAAACCACTTTTTCGAAAAAACACTGCCAAATGAGGATGACATGCGACGAACAGTCACCCAGTTCTTTGCCTCCAAAACTGTTGACTTCTTTCAGCGGGGGATTCAACAACTGGTTGACATGTGGTAGTGTTGGAGACTATTTTCCTGATTAACGGTGGTGTTCAGGTATTATAGTTCTTTTCCTCACGGTGCAAAAATACATTACTTATAAGTATAAGCTGATATGAAGTATATTTAATCTCAGATTCATAAAAAAAATGGCCGATGGAAAAATTCAAGATCTACAATACGCTAATACTGAGCTACTATAGTGTACACGTGGAAAGCACAATGAATGGAATATTTATTTTAAATTTCTATCGAATAGATACTTGATTTTGTTATGTTGTGATACATATCGAATTTAGAAAGTGTATCCATTGGCTAATTTTTGAACAATATACATTTAATTCAAAACTTTTCCCCTGATTGACATTCACTATTTCTGTCTCAAATTATGAGAAAGGTCTTCAGAACAGTCTTATCTAATTTCTTTTGTCATTTGAGGTTTACGTAAATATTTCAACTATTATTAATCGTAATACAGTGTATTATTTCATCACTCGTTGCTGTAATAAGGGGTCGTTCGAGTATTACTTCAGCACCTTTCTTTAATCGCTTTATATCCCCTTCCCCTTTGTAAGAGAAATTGAGCATGTCCTATCAGCACATGGAAGATTAGCAAAAATAAACCTTGAACCCTCACGGTGCTAACGTAATACGGAATGGCCTCTATGTATACACAATAGACAACACTATACTAACGAAAGCCAAGCGTTCAGTTTCGTAAAAAATTCAATATCGAGCCCTGATTATTATTATGTTCCTACTCGGGTTGACTTTTACAAAAAAAACAGTCAAGGTATTTATCCTATTGAATGGAAAAGGGCCTATGTAAACGCTATATACAAAGGAGGTGGTAGATCTTCACTTACTAATTACAGACCTATAACAATTTTGAACTCCATGGCCAGAATATTTGAAACCATCATTTGTGAATATCTTTAGTTTAATGTGAAACAAAAATTTAATGAAAGGTAACATTTGTTTTACTCCTGGTAAGTCGTCAATAACTAACTTGTGTCAACTAACTTTATACAAAGGATCTAGATTATTTTCTAGATCACAATGTGATGTAATTTACATTGACCTTACCAAGGCTTTTGACAGCGTAAATCACGACATTCTGTTGCATAAACTTTCGATGATTTGATTATCACCCATGCTTGTTACCTGGTTCAAGAGCTATTTAACTGACAGAAGGTTCAACATTAAAGTAGGTAATTTCATCTCCGACGAATCTTATGTACAAAGGCATACCGCAAGGCTCCCTGTTAGGCCCTCTATAGTGTAACATGTACATCAACGACCTATGTAATGAAATTACTACTTCGAATTTACTCCTGTACGCCGACGGTTTAAAGATCTTTAAAAGTTAGTAACCAGGAAGATAAATGTTTATTACAAAGGGGTATAGATCGTGTTAACCAGTGGTGTCTCAAAAGTAACCTGCAAATTAGTATAAAGAAATGCAAATTTGTAAGCTATACCAACAAAACGCAGTATTACGTTAGCTCATCTAAGGTGGAAAATATAGGTTTAGAAAAGGTAAACAATATATTAAGGATTTAGGTTGTGTCTGATTCCAAGTTAACTTTTAACGAGCATATTAACAGACTTATTTGTGAATCTCGAAAGTTTATTTGATATATCTCTCGTATGATTTTAACAGAATCATGACATTTTGTAATTCTTTATAAAACTGTTACGAGATCCGGATTACAATACGCTGCTTCCAATGTTTGGAACGATATTTTTAAAACTGCTTCCAATAAACGAAGCAATACAAAGGTGAGTTTTAAGATTACGGTTTTAAATTACTCTTTTATGTATTATTGGTGTGAATTCAGTTTAGAAACTTTAGAGCAAAGAAGAAAGTATCCTCACAAGAACATTTTACTCAAAGTTTTATCCAATTTATTATCTTGTAATTATTTTATTGAAAAACAATTTTACTGTACTCTTGTACCAAACAAAATTTCACCATGTTTTGAATACATCTGATCAAGGTGAAGCTTCTCAAGACTTATTTATAATTATGATTATTATTAATTTGACTATTGTTTCAATTTGTATGTACATATTTACTATCACTATATTATAACTATTGACTATTTTAATGTGTATTTGACTATTGATTGACAATGTGTTATCGGCCACTGAGCCTTTCATAGCACTTTAATAAGAATAAATTGAATTGTCAATCAGGTTGTACTATACAAAGGTTTCAGGTTTTTCTTAAGACTTGTTTTAAATCTGACGTTCTTTTAATTTTGGTGTGATTATTTTGATATAGAAGTGAAAGGTTATAGATTAAAAATGTTAATGAAGATAATAGTTGATGAAATCAACAGTGCATATTTTATAGTAAAATTGAACTTTAATGTCTCCTCATAGCAAACAAATTTTATGAACTATTGACAATATGTAAAGAGGAGATACACTGCTCAAAATATTGATATCTAATTCTACTCTTTGGTAATTAGTGTTTTTACTTGTAATATTTCTATCCTTTTATGCATACTTCTTTATGTTCTGTAATTTCTGTTTCTGACTCAGTGCTATATTGGCTCTTCTGCTGTTCGTAGCACTTTATGAATTATTATTATTATTTGAAAGCTAAGTATTTTATCGGAATAAGCGAAAACCGGTAATTAGGCCTAATGGGGCGAAGGTATCACAGCAAAGCTTCCTACGTTAACTTGAAAACATTCGTTTATATTTAAAAATTAAGTTTTTTTTAAAAAAAGAAATAAGGATAAGAAATCAGACAAGTCTTGCATAACAAGGGGACGCGGTCAGGTATCTACTTATTTTTCCTTACAATAGGGGAAATGGTCTAAAGTGACTAAATATGTGCTTATGTACCAGGTTGTTGCAAAATAATTTTGTGTTTGTACCTTTCACAGAACGCGGTATTGTAGGATAAATATTTTCATCAGTGTGCTGATGTTATATTTATTTTAAGCCTGTAGTAGACCTATGACAAATTTATGAGGTGGCATGTAATTAATTTCATATATGTAATTAAGAATAAATACAATAAATTAAACCCTAGATTACAAATACTTTTGGGTATATGTGAGATATTCCGGGTTGCACAGTTTAAGTGTTGGCAATTTTTTTTAAAAAAAATCATTAGCTTAAATATCATTCAACACAATAAGTCTTCATTCTAGATTCTCTGGTGGTTGCAGATAACCGAAACAAGTGCGAACTTGTATTTCGAGAAATCCACGGTTGTGTGTTGTAGGATAAAAATAACAGGTTTATTCTAATTTTAGAAAGAAACATCCTTAATGATCAAAGAACATTGAAATTGTTCAGTAGGGTAAGGACGTTTGTTTCGTATTCGTCACTTCAACGGGAAAATAGAACGTAAAAAGAAAAATTTCATATATTTCTATATATTTAAATTTTTAAAAGCATATTTTAATTTTTAGTAAGAACTCCTTTATCCTAAAATAAATACTAGCCAGGAACGATGTTCATCCTTGCTTGCAGAACACTGATTTGGGCGACAATAGGTTCAGAAAATGTATCCGAACACAAAAATAACTAAAAATAAAATGACTGAAAACATACTATTCTTAACTCTTAATAAAAATTAAAAACTAATTTTGTTTATGGATGACTAAAAAGGAAAGCTCTCATACAGTCACTATAAATTCTTAAATGGACACGCCCCATGAACTTCTTTTTATTCATGCAGAAACAAAATTATTATTTTTTTTTTTTTTTTACTTTTTAATACGAATTGTTAAGGTTTTTTATTGTTTAGAAGTTATTTTTTCCGAGTTATTTCGGTGTTCGGAAACTTTTATTGTGACCAGACGTTGTGCAAAATTTTACCATTGTTTGACGTCGGTAAAACAGTTAAACTAACGTTGTAAGCTTTCAGGACACCAAGAATCATTGTTAACTAATGAAAAGAATGTAAAAAGCAGTGGCTTCAGAGCAATGTATCCACCAGTAGGCTTCATTAGCAAGTTTTATTTTCTTCCTTTAAAAACAATGTTCTCTAATCCAATATTTTCTAGATGTCCCTGTGCTTCATAATGTGACAATTGACAAAACTGACTGTACATTCACTTTCAGAGAGCCAGAGAAACTGCCAAGAGAAAGCTGGTAGCGGTCTATGCACCTTGGTTATTGACAGTCCCTTCACAATAATGCCTTCATTCGAGGGTCCCGGAATACTCTACGGCAGCCGTATCAAATATGCAGTTCCCACAATCGCGAAGTGTGGCCTCGGAACTTGCAGATTTCATTCATATATTATCCTAAAATAGTAGAAAACATATTTCTTAAGCGGCAAATTTTCCAACACCTCAGAAGACGAAGCTTCACAGACAAACTAGCAGGCTGCAAAAGTGATTCTGAGAATTGCAGAAGGGTTTCTCCAGCTAATGGTTTGTATTTATGTTTACTGCACTAAAATCCTCACTAAAAGCCTCGCCCAATTTCCATCCCAAGTATTTTCAAGGACTCCTTTCACAGGGGTTGTAAAACAAGTTATCAGTTGGTTAGTCAGTTTCAGTGTGGAAAGTGTTTGTGTTTCTACAATAGTTTCCTAAGTACAATGTAGCTTTCAAAGGATTAAAGTAAAAAAAGAACTGAAGATAAGAGCAGTGTTTTAAGAAAAATGGGAAATCTCTTATTTCTGTTGTGAAATGAAAGGTAAAATTACATGTTAGATTTGTGGGCAAAAGATAAGTGTTCCAAAAGAATACAATATCGGACGTCATTACGAAACCCATCGTGCAAAATATGACCAGAATAAAGGCAAGTCAAGGGAAGATAAATAACGCGATTTTAAGGCTGCACTCGGTAAGCAACAGCCTTTGTTCACGAATACGAATGTTAAAAGCAAGCTATGCAATTGCAGAACTTATAGCAAAAAATTCCAAATGTTTTAGTGAAAGCGAATTTGTTAAAGAGTGTCTTGTAAAAACTGCAGAAATTGTATGTCTTGATAAGGCTCAAATTTTAAAAACATTTCCTTGTCACGCAACCCTGTTGCCGAGAGAATTGATATTGCAAGTAATTTAAGTGAACAGTTGTTGGCAAAAGTTAAAAAATTTCGAGGCCTTTTCTATTGCAGTCTGTGAAAGTACAGATGTTAGTGGTGTGGCACAAGTAGCTGTGTTTATACGGGCTTGTGATACTGACAAATATAACTGAAGAATTACTGGACATTTTTTCTTAAAAACACAACATCTGGTGAGGATACCTTGAATGAAGTGTGTGGTGTCTTGCAGAAATACAATCTTCCGTTACCGAAACTAGCAACTACTTTAATGACGGGGAAACAGAATGGATTTGTTGCTAAGTTGTGGGCTAAGCAGAAAGACTCTCCAAAGTAGGTTTCACCATGGTCACTGCATTATTCATCAGGAAGTTTTGTGCTCAAAAATAAAATATAAACCAAGTTTTGCAATTTCTGAAGAAAGTAGTAAATTTATTCGTACTCTGAGATTGAATCAACGAGTTTTCTTAACTCAGTGACGTCAGAAGTGAATTCGAGAGCCTGTCTACTACGCGGAAGTTCGTTGGCTTCATTTCATGTTTTAAAGCGGTTTTGGCTTCTTCGAGAAGAGATTAAAATTTTCTTTGAAATAAAAGGCGAATCACAAGACAAATTTTGTGATAATTAGCTTCAGGATTTGGCCTTTATGGTAGACATAATAGATCATTTAAACGATTTAAATTTAAATCTACAAGGGAAGAATTAGGTTGTAGTTGCATTGTATAACATTAATGCTTTTAAATTAAAGCTCAGGCTTTGGTGATGAATAATGGGAACTTAATTTTCCTACCTACCACGATTTCACCCACAGTGGTTCTGATTTTACTCATGTTTCCCCACATAAAGGAATTGATCAATGACTTTGAAGATTTCAAATCGTGTGAGAACAATCTCCATTCTCCTTTGATGTTCAGAAGGTAGATAGTAACATCCAAATGGAACTGATTGAAATTCAGTGTGACTTGAAAGAAAATTTTAATGAAACTGGGATCCCTCAGTCTTTTTCTTACTTGCCAAGCAAATACTCTGAAATGCGACAGTGCTGCAAGAATATTAGCCATGTTTGGCTCCACGTACCTCTGAACAGTTATTTTCACTTAAGATAAACAAAACTCCTACAGATCAAGACTTACAGAACATTTGTCTTCCATCCTAAAAATAGAATCTTCAAGAAGCTGACATTGAAACATTCTCGGAAAAGACGCCAATTCAAGGAAAAACCAGTAATGTAAGTAGTTCAATAAATGTTAATTTGGTTATTTAGTAACTTTTATTGTGTATATTATTTTCATCAACATTTCTAAGAGAAACTAATATTTAATGAATAGGAAACTGAATAAAACGAGACCAAATAGGCTGAAAAAAATTATATACTGAACTGATAATTTCAATCACTTATGAATATTATTAACACTGATATAAATGACATTACAGTGAAACAGTTGGTTTTATTGTTTACCAAGGCAACAGTATGAAGAATTTTAAGCGTCATGTGTATTTTTTTTGTTTGTTTGTAAGATAGTTTGTGTAATGTATTTTTTCATGAAAAAAGTGACATTTAAAAAAAACCGTTCCTTTGTTGTTTTTTTCAAACAAATGTTACTTTAGGACATGTTGAAATTATATCTAAATAATTAAATTTAGTGTTTCTACTAAAACTATTTTGAAGTGCGGCCCTTTGTCTAATTTACTGGGCTGAGTTGGCCCTATGCACAAGTTGAGTGACATGCCTGGTCTACGCTTCGAATTAAAGAATATACCGGGGACCGCTTTACCTCCTTCCAAGGATTAAAGACAAACTCTCCCCCCCTTCCATCGTATTATTGACACCGAAGTCTTCATATTTCTGTTTCTTCCCACGTAACTTAATGGCATGGGTAGTTCCTTGTCCGGATAGGTGCAATGTGTTCCTCGTAAATTTGGCAACGTGTTGAGTTGTGAACTGCTTCAATAAACTAGTTACCCTCTATTAAATATCTGAGTCTTTCCATTTCTATATTAAATCAACATTGAATGAAGATGTGGATATTTGATATTGTTAAACGCGGAACATGCACTGACCACATAAATATGTACACATCATATACGGTGGTTCATCAGCTTTATTAAAAATCGCTAAAATTAGTATTGAATTTACTATAGTGTTTCACACAGTATCATGTAAGTACAAAAAACATACATACTTCCACACACTTAGATTTATTTCCTAATGGGAATGCGATCCTTTAATATCTATCAAGATTTGGTTTGAGACAGTTGGCGCCATCCTACCCCTCACTGCTGGCGAAAAGTATTCCGTTCATAACAGGGTTACAGATAGTTCCAACTTAGTTTCGTACAGATGTCACTTCTGTCAACGAGGAAAAAGCCTGTCTGTAAGCCTGATGGCCTACAGGCTTAACATAGGAATTTGCCTGATGTTTGAATCATCACTTATTACACCAAATATCTTCTTCGGAAGAATCTGCTGGGTGTCTGGGGCCGTAGGGAAAATATTGGGGCGTCTGGCTTTCTTGTCTAAAGGATACTGCCTGAGCAACATACACAATATTTAGTAATAAGACTGTGTATCCGCGTTGTATACGAGTTGTTTCCTGTCTTCCGCACTTGATCAGCTGATGTTAGTTCAAGATTCTGCGGTTTCCCGATATTTGTTTTTGAAAAACAACACTTCGATAAAACGCAACTAGAGCCTACAGATATTGGAATTTTTATTACTGGCTCTTGGAAAATTTTACTGGTCGTCGGTCAGTGGACTACCGCTAATTCCGGGCCCTGAATATACGTCAATTTGTTCTATTATATGGGTCACTATTCTGTGAAAGATGTGCTAACAGCAAATACAGGGGGGATGCTTTGTAGTAAGTTGGTCATTCAACATAGTATATGAGTATCTGTACTAACCTTTTTAGGTGCGGATACAGTAAGCACTCCATCAGAAGAGAGACTAGAAACTACAGATTCAGGTTCCACATCTTTAGGGAGCACGTACCGCCGAACGAAGTGTCTAGAAATGTATCCATGTTCATCTTCCTTCTCTTCATGCTTTCCCTCAATTACAATAGAGTTATCAACTGTCTTCACAGTCAATTCGTTTGGAGAGAACTGCTGGACGTCCAGTATTACTTGGAATTTGTCTTTGTCGTTCTTTACGTTGGAGACACCGCTTTCTCTTTGCTTGAGGATTCTCCATGGACGAAGATACCTTGATCTCAGGATATTTGGTTGAAAAAGATCATCCTCCAGAAGACCTAGTCCGAAGTGTTGGTCGAACAAATTAGCTGGACGTTCGAAGTCGGACCAGAAGTCACGGTACAGCATTGGAATAAGAGACATCTGTAAGAAAGAAGCTGTACTTACTTAATATATTTCTACCCATATTACAATATGCTGTGAATATCAGCAGTTAAAAGACAAGTTAAAACTTACTTCAAACAAGTTGTATGAATAGCAAGTTAAGTGTTCCCATGACAATTTAAAATTTGATAGCTAACATTCGAAGCATAGAAATCTTGCAATTACAACTGAAGGTATTAAATGATCAACTTACGAGGTCCAGTCCATAGTTACCAAAATTGCCTATACAATACTGTATACAAATATAAAGTTTGTTATAAACTGCTTTTGATAAAGCATTTTAAGTGGGAACTTACGATACACAGGTTAAAATATTTTAGTGGTTTCTCGGATCAAGCTCAGACTGTCTCACTATACTTTAGAAGTCTTGTCAACGATTACCGAAAAACCAACTCAGCTTTTAATTTTCTCATTCTTAAAGTAATCAAATAAACTACAATCTCCGGATTCCGCCCACGTTACAGACTGCTGAAAGTTTTGAGTTTAGTAATACCGTAGACCAAAGAAAATATTTGGTCTATGGTAATACCAATTGGAAGGATCCACCACTACTAAGTTCGCTCTTAAAATAACTGCACAATAAACTTCGACAACGTTAGAGCATTACTTAAAATATAGCAACACTGACAACTGGGACTGTTGAAGGGTTATGATATATATATATTTCGTGGTGCAGAATGTTCATGTGAAATTTGGCGCGGATATGTCCTACATGATAGGGAATACCACTTTCGGGAAAGTAGTTAGTTTTCGGAAGCAGTTTTTCCTGAAAATTAATTTTCCGGAAAATTGATTTTGGTATATTCTTCGGCTTGAAAATGCCACCTCAAAACAGATTCCAATCCGGGACCGCTAGCACTGAAAGCTAAACCGTTAACAGCTCGTGCAAGAAAATCTGCACTATTTCTAAAAATGCGTGCTTCTTTTCTAGGTATCAAGGTTGAATGATTTAAATCAATGTGATTTAAATTGATTTTTAAAAAACGCAGTATTTCTAATGATGTGGTTTGAATCATGTAAGTTTGAAATTCACCTTCCAGTTCTTATGTGATAATAGGATCTTTATGATTTAAACCCAAATCAAAGTGATGCACCTAGAATCAAACTATTTGATTGGTTCATTTCATGAAATTAAGAGAACGTACGAACGCAATTCACATTATACGTTTACAATTTGTATTACAAATGTATTTGTGTAATACACATGAAAACACAGAAAAATTAAAAGTCCAGCTTTTTGTTGAAAATTTATTTCGTAACCCCTACTTTTTATTACGCAAAATTTATTTGTATCAAGGCAAATTTCGAAAAAAAAAACCGGAACGGATGATTCGTCAAGTTGGAATGAAGTGGGAGGAAACTAACCCTGGGGAAACCCACGCACAAATTCCACATTGCACGAGTGGGGATCGAATCTGGGACACCATGGACCGGAGGTGAGCGCACTACCAGAGACCGCGGCTCAAAAATAGCTCACTTATGTAATTTATTGTCATAAGATGTTCCCAAATTGATAGTGTAATTTTGAGAGCTAAAAACTGAAAAGTATATAGAAAACTTAAAACTTGGAACTTTTGGTTTGGGAGATGCAGCGTGCAAAAAAAATTGCGATTATATAATTTTTAGTTACCATAAAGACAGAAGTCATTTCAGAAGGAAAGCTGATAAGTAGAAACATTGTAAATTTCTTTTTCGAACTTGTATACTGTATATTCACCTCAAACTAGTTCGTGTACCGACGAAAGTAACTTATACATTTCCTACACGGTACTTTCCTTTGTAAAATGTACCATAAGTAACGCCGTATCTTTCCTTTTCCAAACTAATTTGTTGTAATTGCCCATATTTCATGGCAATCTTCTGTTGCGAACACCACATGTGAATTTTACTTTAGTGTTTACTGGCTAAGGGATTTGGAAAGCAAAAACTAAGTAGCTGTATCAGTGCCGCAAGTTATTTCAGATTTAAATATAAAAATATTTTCTCGAAAATACTTTTTTTTTCAATCTTGCTAGATATGATACAAATAATTTAAATCGAGAGCGATAATCATGAGAAGTCACTTGAAATAGCACCCAAAACATCTGTTTAAGCAATGTTTGTGATAGAGGGCCGCAGATAGGTTTCGCAGCCTAAGAATTTCATTTAAGAAATAAAATTGTTTAATAGGGCACGCATAGAAATCCCCTCTAAGCAGTATTCAATCAAACATAGATGTACTGGGTATAACGGATTTGCTAAGCATACACAGCTTATGCTATTAAGAGATGACGTCTTTTGTGACTGCAGCCATAACAGCGTCTGTAGCTCCGAAACTAAGCAATTTCGGAATTTCTTCGAAGGAACTACTTTACTTGACGTAAACAATCACCTCCCGAAGTTGCGCCATTTCAAGAACACCCTCTGTGGATGTACTCAGGAGATGTACTCCAAATAATCCAATGGCTCGCAAGTTATTCCAGAAATCGCTAGGACATGCTTAAATCAGAAAAGTTAATTTTATTGGTTTCTCCTCACGAGCAATCTTTAAAGGGCTCGGAACAAAAATATTTAACAAAGGGCTCACGCGTGCCACCTCCAGCACACTTCGGTGTACTATATTAGGGTTTACGCAGTGTTTGGAAGGAAAACTTAAAATCAATTATTGCCGGTATCAAAGTGCTCATTCGGAATTGGAGTTTGTACGAAGAAAATTTATAAATTTGAAATGTGGACTGATTTTCACAGCCGGAAAGAAGTTGTTAGCCACTTATGCCCCCCTCCCCCGCCGCGACAAATTTACTGGAACAATTTGATACTAATTCAAAACTCGCACCAGAGTAATTACAACGCAAAGAAATTAACCATTCATTAAAACCTTTTATAGAAATCACTTATTTTATTGGATCTTAAAATTTCAACTTTGTTCCTTGTACGCCACTAGATTCCTAAATAGAAATTCCATTCTATGTACGCACTTATAGTTTAATTGTTATCACTCAATGGTTTACGCAACGTCCAGCGATTTCACATTTACTATTTAAATAGGATGTGTTAACTTCATATCAACATAAGCTGATCGTTAGTGTTTTCGCAGTTCGCTCCTTGAATTCTAGATTTCTTTAAAATCTAAAGATTACGAAGCAAAACACTTGTTCCCACAAAATTTCTTAATTAAACAGGCCGTGTGCGTAGCAACCGCGTTATTCTGAGAAGTGCACCATTTTCCGTATGCAAGTGATTTATGCTCACCCTCCGAACACCAGGTTGTCACTAGGTAGCTTAAATTGCATCCCTATTTAAACAGGTAGGGCGAAGTTGCTTCAAACTACTCAAATATAAAACAATACGTTGACAAACCATGTGTACAGTACTATTGTCAGACACCAATTTTAAATATTTAGCGCATAAAATTTTTTCGTAAGGCAGAAAAAGTATTGTAGAAAAACAGTACCTACTACAACAACAAATAGGTTAGTGGTGGACCGTGTTCCGGTGCTGGATAGTTTTCCAAATTTCTCCAGTCGAATAGCGGGATGGTATCTCTACTAAACACCTGCCCGCCAGTCCTCATTTACGCCCATGAAAGAGTATAGGTAGGATCAGACGTGACAGATGTAGGCCAAAGTTGCCACTTCCACCCAAAAACCACATGTTACCAGGTGATTTTCGTACCCAACAAATAGCACTGCCAACACCACTTAACGTCTCAGCAGATAGTGGTAATAATTTGGTTACACCCAGGGTTATAATGAAGCCAGAACGCACCGAACAGTTCCAGCCCTCCCTTATGAGAAACCTATCCAAGCTTGTCCAACAAATAATTGTGAACTAGTGGAAACCACAACAGAATGCTTCATGCTTGTGAAACTGCTCGGGTCCGGATAATGGTGGAACATTTAGAAAATAACTGCCAGGGTCTTATTTAAGGTACCATGCCCGTATTCGCCCCGAAATAGAGGGAATCTCTGGAGTAAGAATGGTCAGCTGTAGGGCCATTTGACTTATTACTGAGATCTAGGGGACTTCTAAACAAAAACGCTAACCAAAATGCAAAGGACATGCTGATTTTGGTCAGGTTATAAACTGCCATACGAAGGTCGCTAAATACAAATCTGATTTTCTGCTTTTATTGAGGCAATAGCGTTAATTGTTACAGGGCTAAGCAAATGAAAAGGACCTGCGAGTTTGAGTGACATTTCCCACCACCCTTTCATATTAGAGTAATCCAACAGTTTAATTGCAATAAGCCATTTAATTTTATCCGTTCTAATTACGAATTAAGAGCAGGTACAGTAGTAACCCACAACCTAGAATGTTCTGGGACTATTTAACACGACTACACCCCTGGCTGAACTCTTATTTTGAAGCATATTACCCCTAATTTGAACATTCTAGATGAATCTGTTATACGCCGAACTGAATGGAATAAACTGATATGTATTAACGAAAAAAAAACTAGTGGAGGAAGCCTTGTAATTACAATCCTGGCATTCGTCCAGAGAAACTGAGGGAAACCTGAGAAAGAATCAGGGCTCAAGCTTGCGTATCTTCCCAGTATTCAAGTTACCTACGTTAGCTACTATCACGAAGTCTAGTTATTTTAACAACTTAGCTTCTCCGTGTGGGTATGTAAATCTTGGGTGTACGATTATCGCAGCACTCTTATGGCTTCAGTTTAGAGTACGCACGAACCTTTTAGTTGAACTTTTCATTAAATGTTTCTATCCAGTTCCTTTACGAGGACTTAATGTTGGTCAAATTACAATAAGTCAGCTTACCTTGTACTATCCCCAAAGTGCATTGATTACGAAAGTGAGCAGGTCCACAATTAGGGAGAACTGCACCCACTATAGGACCAGATTTTGACATTTCCCTACAAATTTCACATCAAACCATTACAATTTCTCATTGATATATCCAGCAGTGTAACAAATGCCGTGACCCTTGCGGGGTTTAGGGTTGGTAACCAAGGGCAAGGACACCCATGTGATTTTCAGAGGGATGGGGAGGAAAAAGCAACAGTTTTTCTACGATTTACAGGATAATCACAATATTTACTAAGATCACAAAAACTTAAAAAGAACCACGTGATGAAGTACATTAAACTTACCTTAAAGTATACTGGAAGTTGACAATGCTTAAAAGAGCATAATATTAATTACTTAGTAAACTATGATATTTATGAAATATTTGTCAAATGTGTCCCCTGCAAAAGAAACTGTCCCAAAGTATCCGTGCTGGTTTACTAAAGATATTATTAGGAAACCCAAGATTAAAACAATTTATCACCAAGTCTACATACAAAATTGAAAATTCAAAAACTCTACAGCCAGGAATTTTTTTCGATTGCGCAGGGAAGTCAAGAAATACATAAAAATAGCCTATAAGAAATTTATATCAAATTCTGAAATAATAATAATGATCCAGGTCAACTGGAAATTTATTAAAAACAAAACATCTTTCCCAAATGTATTAAAATTTAGAGGTCAAGATTTGTTTAACAATGAAGAAATAGCTAATATGGTTGCACAGTATTTATAATCAGTATTTTTATCCTCTTCTCAACCGTTCAGTAATTTTGATAGTAATTTAAGAGTTACGAAGAAATTTGAATACTATCTTGACCAAATACATATGAATGAAATAGAAAAAGCTATCAAGAATCAAAAATCCAAAACTACAGTTGGATCTGATGGCATTCCCTCCTATACTCATCTAGTCAAAGGATGTATTGATACGTTCAAGTATTCCCTATTGCGTTCAACTTGGCACTAAACATGTATTTTCCTTAAATGAAAATTGTTTTAGTTTGTCCTACACCAAAACAATCGACAGACTAAAAATTACCAATCACAGGCCCATAGTAATCGTACAGTCTTTGCAGAAGTCTGAGCAGATTGTATATCAACGAATTATTAACCATGTGAAGCTAATTCTCAACTAAACATGGCTGTTTCACAAAATTCTACGGCAACGAACCTTGCAGTTGGTAGATTCTATTGCAAAGGCGTTGGACGAAGGAAAAGTCGATGTGATTTATATTGACGGAGTTAATCACAATATATTACTATGTAAATTAAATCACTGACTTCTCTCCATCCTTGATTAGGTTCATGTGCTCTTATCTAAATCAATGACTATTCTATTTAATGAATACAAATCTGATGAATATACAGCACTGTCACAGGAGTCCCACAAGGCTCGAATCTTGGACCGTTGTTATTCCTAGTGTTGATTAATGACTTATCGGAATTTATCCCGGAAAGAGTGCAATTTGCGGATGACCTCAAAATATGCTAAAATTAATTTGATGGAAGTTGCTATAGAAACTTTCCTAACTGGTACGCTATCAACGTTCAGTTAATGCGACGACGTAGTGCAAGATCTTTGCGACACGTTTGATATAAAAACTCTTAAAAGCCAATTATAAAAGCTTTTAAAATGCTAGGATTTGTTTGTAATACGGATGGGAAGAAAGTTTCTAGATTAGAGAAAATGTTCGTTAGAGCAACGGCGTAGCATTTCTGATCTATTATTTCCTAGGAAAATAATTCAAAATGGTTGACTGCACAGACTTCCGTCATTAAAGACTCACGTAGACAATACTGGTCTCTTCCACTGCGAACAGGCAAGGACAATACAATGACGAAGTAACCAATCTGGAGAATATGTACTTACAATGAAATATTTAGAGCTTGCATCGAATTGGATTTGTGGTATGGGTTCCAAAGCATTTAGAAATAAAAAATAAGTGAGCATCGTAAATATAGATACTAATTGGGCTATAAATATGTAAACCCTGTTGTATTGATAAAATAAAAATAAAATACAGAAACAAATATTTTATTTGTTTTCTACCTTGCGGGGTATAATTTTCTCTGGCTAGTGGGGCTAGCGCCCCTTGCTCGCCCTTCACCAAGGGGCCTTACAGGCAACAAATAAGTAGTTCTCAACTGGTGTGCCGCGGCACAGTAATATGTCTCGAGATTTGATAAGTGGGCCGCAAAAAATTCTGCTGCCTTGTTGGTAAAATTAAAATTTCACTAATTTGAAAAAAAGGTCAAACATTTACTTTACAGGGAAATTATTGGTTTGCTGCAAATACTTTGAGTCGTCTACTTGCAAAACCTGTTAAACGATAATTTAGAAAAATCAAGTTAGAATAATCGTTTGAATTGTCCCCGAGTTTTCTACAAAGATATGAAGTTAGCCAGGAGCAAAACCCTCTAAAATCGCGTTAAAAGGCAATGTGAAAGTCACGGCCACTAACAAAACCTGTCAAAATTGCAACGGCCACACTTTAAAAAATTGTTTAAAAAGATTAACTTGTAAAGCCAGCTAAAATCGCAAGCGCAACATGGCCGCCCGGTAATACACATGCAAAACCTGTAAATTGGTGAAATAGTTTTTTTTTTTTTTTTTTTTTTTTTTTTTTTTTTTAAAGATGAGTGAGTGCAAACAGTACAAATAAGATTGAATCTGCAGTCAGTCTCAGTTTATAGACGTTGATCCTGCGAAAGCAAACAATACCCCAGAAAATCCTTTTGAGCTGTTAAGACAAACTAGACATCGAAATTCTGTAAAATATCGGACGGTTGGCAGCCCTATCCAGCACACATGACAAGAGAAGTAGCCTCAGTTTGTAAAACAATTATGCCTGAAAGGAACTATTCATGCAATCTGGAAAGTTTTCTCTAGCAACGCTGTTATGCAGTGATTTCTACACTGCAAAAACTACCTTTGAGTAGTGGGTACAAAATGCCAATTCGGTACCCACTATTTGAGAGGCAGTGGCGGACCCAGGGTTTGGTTTAGAGGGGCGGTACTTTGCCTCCCAATTCTTGGGAGGGAACAGATGTAATAAAAAGAAAGATGGTAAAATATGAATCCCTGTGACAGTCAGATTCTAAAAAAAATGTGAATACATTATATCGCCTATTTTTCAGAGGCAGTGACGGGTACAGGGATTCCTATTTTACCATATTTTTTATGGGGAGGCAAGAACTGCCTCAAATTGTGGGTACAAACTTGCAATTTTGAACCGATAAGTCAAAGGTACTCTTTTACTGTGTACACGGGGCCAAAAATTTGATGAAATTGCATGTAGGACATACTGCTAAAAGGGCCCTAGGTAAGGCTTTGAGTTCCTTGCAAAGGGGAGGAAGGGGCAAAATTCTAGTTACGCAACTGTACGTAGCGATGAAATTGTTTTTTTTAGTTGAAAACTTCAACTTCTACATTCCTATTATAAAGCACCTTTTACAATCTGGTGCAGTCTATGAATATGTTCATACTCTGATCCCCCAGGATTTTCAGTGGAGGTATAGTTAAAATTGGGAGGCTGTACGTGGAGTTTTGTACAGTTTCTAGAGTTTTTTGCCCGCAAAAATGTTTTCGAGGATTTGGAGGGCTCTAGCGGAATCACTGCCCCTCCCCCTCAATGTTGCCAACAGGTAAAAGCGATAACTACTAAACCGGACAAATCAGAATCCCTTAATCCCCCCCCCAAAAAAAACAATATATTCTTTCCCAGCATTTTAAATTGATCACTCGGTCTCTGTAGTTCTGATTACAAGTTAAAGATTGCCTAAACTTCATCACGTGAACGCCGGATGTTACCTAAACTAACCCCTGGTCACTCACTACCTTCCCATCTTTGCATCGCAAGACTGCTTACCTAGAAGTCGTCCCTCACCAAAGACGCCCACGCCATATAGGCAGGTCATGCAATTGCATGACCTGATTTGGGGTGGGTGGGTCTGTAGAGTAGGGGGTCAGGTTGCAGGAGGAGAAGAGAAGAGAAAAAAGGAGAGGAGAATAGGAAAGAAAATATATATGTAATCTACCAAATGGGAAGTGTACTGACTTCACGTATAAGCAAAGGATGCCCTACCTTTCAACTTTCTTGACTCGCAGGGCACTCCTGAAGCATATACAGAATTGGTATTGGAGATTTGAAATGCGTTGGTCGAAGATCGTAGGATGCCAGTACTGACGAAACATTGGAGACTTAATAATTGAGAGCAACTGGTTATGTAATTTTACACCATTTAATGCAACGTTACATAGCGATTTCAAAAATAAAGGTGCAAGGTATATTAAGGAGGAAAATGTTATCTGGGAAACATCTTTCACTCACATCGCAGTCAGTGCAGAATCCAGCAATAAAGCTATGATTCTACTCAGTGTAGTCAAAGTGCAACGCATCAAAGAGCATGGGAAGAAAAGGTAGAACAGGTTCTCAAAGGGATAAGCTGAAAAAGAAAGCATTAAATATGCCTGTGTGTCGCATTAAGAAAATTAGTTTAAACACTAAGAGATTTTTAAACATTTGGATTTATTTTTAATGAGCCAATTTCTCATGTTGCCCCTAGAACTTGTCTGAAGTAAGAAAAACGCGAAAAATCTGTAAGAAAATATCATTAACACATAGATAATTACTCTTTTGATCCCAATTTCTGCTTTTACAAATCGCAAAACAACGCGAGCATCGCTAATTTGGAGAATTCAATTAATTTAAGCATATAACGCGAAATTCTCATTAAATTAAAAAGTATTTTGTCCGACTAAACAACTCAAGCATATGACCACTTTTATGCATGTTTTTCGTCAAGCAATTTACAATGGCAAAAATATTCATTTCATAAATCGACGTAAACAAATGGGTCAAGTTACAACTTTTGCAAACGTATAATTTTTCTGCCGTCAGTTTTGCAGATATCAATTCTGCCAACTGCTCTTTGTGCAGGCTGAAAGGTGGTTTTTGTTCATGTAAGATTGAAATGATCTTCCTCATTTTGTAGACAAAAATGAAGAAACTTTTTTTCTATTTATCAGAAGCATCCGATTCCTGTGCTGTAAAATTCAAGCTATATAAAATTTGGTTCAAGACTAAAGATTTCCGATTTTCTTAGGAAAAACGTTTGCAATCTTAGGTTAGTCTAAAATATAAGAAGAAAGATTAGTTTCAGATAAGAGAAGGCAAACAAACCTAGATTTTTTATTACTGCATTTAAAAATCTGGAATCTACAAATTTTTACAATGTATTCCTAATCTTTTCAAACTATTCGAGTTTTTAAAATCAGGAAATATTCAGATCTGAAACTCAAATATATATATAAAAAAAAAAAGAAAAAAATCGCCGTCACTAGTTTAAATAATTGTGGGTAGATAGGAAAAACATCTTAGATATTTAAATGTCTAACTAATTAATGCCTGCTTTAGGGATTCCTTTTGCATTTCACTTTTAATCCATTGTCTACTCTTAAAAGTTTAGTTTTTGTATCCTTCTGATAATGAATTCCAAATTTTTTTATTTTTTCCTAATCTCATCTATAAAGCTTCCTGTATCAAAATATTTTATCTCGGCAAAAAGAGACAGAAAAATATTTTTGTTCGACAAACTTCCACGAAACAGCACAACAGATCAACAAAGTGGAAGGCAGAAAAGTCTTACGTTTTGTAATATAATGTTGACCAATTTTTTTTGCTGATGACAATATGTAGGACACAACGGCATGGCTTTCAGAATGTCACTGGCCGAAAGTAATGCATAAAATGATTGATTCATTTAGGATCATTTACTTAATTGTTCTTGTGGTCATTTTAAATCCCCCAACGAAAATAACATTTTCGTGAAAGTGGTCTTAGGCTTGCATTTGTTATATTTCTTTTAAAAAAAAGTTTAAATTAGACTGAATTTTTTGGTATATGCTTAAGAGGGTTCCTCGTTCCAAACCTTTTCAAAATATTCCAAAAGCTACGAGTACTATCAAAAATGTAAGTTCATAGCGCACTAGAACTTACAAATTACTAGGAAAGAGAACGGACAGCGATCTCGAAATCCTGTCGATTGATGAGTACTGAGACTTCAATTAAATAATGACGTCATAATCTTTTAAAACGTATCACTCATCAATGGATAAGATCTCGAGATCGCTGTCCATTGTATTTCATAGTAACTTGTAAGTTCTATTGCACTATGAATTTACATTATTGATAGTACTATTAGTTTCTGAAATATTTTGAAAAAATGTTAAAAAAATGGGAGGTTGGAGCGAGGAGCCCTCTTAAACATTTGTATTAACATTTGGCGAAATTTGTGTTATTTAACAATTTGAAAGACCATAAATTCTTCCCAAAAGACCGTTAATTCTGACTTTTTAAATTATTTTAATCTTTCTGATATTATCTGGACTGCGATTTATTTCTGTCTCTACCATCACTTTGAAGACATTATAAGATATTGCCTAGTAATTTTTTATTCACACTAGTAACTCTGAGATCTCAGAGAAACTAATACAGTAACTTAACCAGTAACTTACAGTAATCTAAGAAGTAGCGGTTATTATTATACGTTTTTTACTGAATCGAATCGATACGTTCGAAAGCACAGCAGATAGATTTGGCGCAGTCGGTAGGATTGAAGACAAGCGCCCAACGAGGGAATATCAGTGTAGTGATAGATTATATATATTGTTTTCTAATAGTATCACTTCAAGTCAAATGGCTTCTGTGGTACCTTTGAAAAAAATTGACCCTAATGTCATGGACATTAATGTATACAGTATATGGAACAATTCCAGTCATACTGTCATGCTTACAATGTGAACATAAAGAAGCGAGTTGCTCTATTTTTAGCAAATATCACGCATGAGTTATATTCAACGTTAAGAGATTTTATAGCACCAGATCTGTTGTAGGAACAGTCGTTTAATAATATTCAATCATTATTACAGCGTCACTTTGGATTTAAGCGTAATGTTGTAGTTGAAAGATACGGATTCCACACGCTACGTCAACAGGAATTTCAATTAGCTGCCGAATATTTAAGAATATTAAGATAATTAATTATCCAAGATTCCTAAAGTGATTACAGAGGAAAAGCTAAAGCAATCAATGAACGAACCGGAACCAGTATTGGAACGAGTGGAAATGACAGAATTTATCACCTTCTTTAAGCAAATATGATAGGAAAAGGTTAGCTGCAGTGGATAAGAAACGAAATGAACTATACAATCCCCAATATTAAAAGGATTCTACGAAAGGCAAAGACAATATTCCTTCTATGGAGACCATCAAATGGATGAACAAACAAAGAATGATTCATAAGAAGCTATCAACATCTTTCGTAGACCAGGCACAAGATGTAGAGAAACTATTTCCACAGAGAAATTACAAGATGTTCAGAATTTACTGAAAAACATTTAAGAGAAAAACTGCTGCCTTCAATATTGGAACAATTTTGCTCATCTACAGCTAGCACAAGCATAAGACAGATTCTACAACATCGAAACTAGATTCTATATCTACACAGAGTAAAACAAGAAAATTGCTTTATTTCAAGAACACCGGACAAGAAAAAGTATTTAATGATTGTCTTAATGATTGATTTTTTATTCCGTGCAAGTGTTTATTTTCTGTGTTATTTACAAGTGGTTTAGATATCTTGCATTTTAAATGTGATTTTTTCATTTGCGTTTTGGAAACCAATCATGTGTCGGTTCACAAAATGCAATGTACTTACTTAGATGATACTAGACTAATCGTCTATTTGGACTTGTAGGCAGGTAGCTCTACAGTGAACTTCATATTACATCTCGGGATTGAACTATTACAGTAAACTATATTTTATCTAACTAGACTGAACGTTGACATGGATATCAAAATCACTAATCAGGAAATAGTGTTTGTTAACACTAGATCATTTTCTTTTTCCGAAGCAAGGGGGAATTGCTGAGGCAAGCAATTTTCTTAGGAAGTCCGGGAGAGTGCTGTGAGGCAAAAACGCTGTTTTGTAGCAAATATTTTTATTAATGTTTGTAACATTAAATTCTTTTCGTGATTCTATTGTTTATAACACATGTTTTAAATCAGATAATTTTCGCTATTGTTTTATAAATCTGATTTTGTAATTGTTATTACGGTTGCGCGTTTGTTTTGATCTTCAGTATATTGAAATTGTCGTGTAAACAGTTGGTCGTTAAGTTATAGCTACGACTTCTTACTATGTTGGATCGGCACTGAAGTCCTGTAATCAATAATCAAGAGTCTTTAATGAGCGTGTTATGAAACCTTTATGGCTTAGTGGGATAATCATACTAACAGTAATATGATACACAGATGAAGAATAATAAATATTCAGTATGGGAACTATCTGCTGTTGTTTACATCATTTACGTAAATTTAGCATTCTGACTATTTGAAGAATTGAGTAATTGTAGACATTTCCTAATGTATATTTACTTGTTGAAGTAGTCTTCTTTTGTTATCAACTTACAAGCACAGCACAGGAGAGGGTAAAAAATTACAGAGAATAACTCCAGACCTTAGAGAGTAAATTATATTACTAAGAAGAAAAGAAAACAAAGATAACTAAATTCAGTGGAAAATATGTTTATTTTACTCCCTGTTCTTCCTTCGCAAGTTCTACTTTTCTTATCTTGTTTACAAAATTAGTTAACTTAATGACAAAACGAGGTGTGTGTGTATGTGTCTATCCGATAATTTCCGAACAGTTTAACACTTTTCAAACTTCCACAAATGCATTATTGGAGGTTGGGTACAAAATCGGATACATTTTTTTAAAAATACGTTAAAGTGTTTTTTTTAATCACTCAAGAGTTAGTGTGGCAAAGGGGTAAATATTAAAGAGGGACGAGCTCTTACACATTAATCTTAAGTTCCCAACACTTCAAGGAATTTGGAACATAAAAAAGTATCCATTATTCGGAGTCGCTTGAGAGCTTTATTGAGGTACTCGGACATTTTCTTACGTAAGTTAAAGGGCATAAGAATATGAACATTTGGACATGTCAACCTTTTCCATAGATCGCATCGTTTCAGAAACATTTGAATTATAAAAAATTGTCAAGATCCAGTTCCTTTTTCCTTAGGGAGATGCGTGTGATGCTACGGAGACCTCCACTTTAAAAGATTGTTATGGCGAAGGAGCATGTGCGTGTACTATGGAGGAAAGGTCTTCGCCAAAATATTTTCAACTATGTACCGACACAATCACCAGCAGTGCTGCTGAAGAAAGAGCTGTGAATTTAGCCAGAGAATTGTGTAGTAGTGAGGTTCGCCCTAATACGAAGACAGAATGGGAATGGCAGTGGTCACTCAGTTTCATATTCTTGTCTTTCCCCATATGCTGTAAAACCATTAATTACAGGTGACATATGTGGCAAACGACCGGGACGATACGCAGTTAGGCGTAGGTGAGGAAAATAAAGACAATTGGGAAGAAGAAACTGCTACTAGCGGTGATATCTTGTGTCGTATCACTGAAGATATTCCAAAGCACATTGAAGGCATTGATAGTGCAGGTGTCAACGGAAATTTGCGTAATCGAAAGCCATTTAATTGTGGTGATAGTGCAGACATTGCAAGGAAGATATGTACAGGGAAGGAGACTAATGACGGTAATGGTGGTCCAGGTACGAGCAGGGAGGAAGTGCGTGATTGTGCTTTAGATGCGTTCAATGATAGATATCCGGCGAAGTTAGCAAAAATCAAGAAATTGACGCGTGAACTGGTAGACAAGATTTTGAGGCTAGGAGCTTCCCAACAGACAGAAAAAGAATTAATAGGAAAGGAGTACCCCAAGGATTCCAGAGGACAATAATTTCACTCCGCGTGGTATTGGAGGAGACTCAATGGTGGAAATCATGACAATCGGAGTGGCTATCATTCAGTTAGTGAAAACAAAATTTACAATATAGATTGCATGCTATTTGGAAAACATCCGCAGAAATCCTGGATTTCGACTGGGTTTGATTCATGGAATACAGGAACTATGAGCATTATTAGACTCGAGACTTCCAACACACATATCGAAGCAACTCTTGCATGAAAAATTCGTGATGCTTCCTTGCCAATTCTTCCAGCTATAAAGGAAATGAAAATAATGGAAGTTGCTAGTTGTCATGGCGGCTCATTGTGAAACAGTTTATCAATATAACATTGTTTTAGGCAGACACTGTTTAGCATTTCGAGGGCATCGAGAGAATCTGACAAATAGACTACGGGGAAATTTAAAAGATTTTGTTGCGATACTAGCGGAGCATTCTCCTACGATGGCAAAGTAACCTAACAGCTTTAACTGTTACCAGGAAAAAAGAAAAGTCACCTGTCTTTTTTGTCATGGCGACGACAAAACCAGTTGATAGATGCCATTTGTACTTACCTAACAAATACATTTTGCCGAGAAATAAGAAATGTACAGATGTTCAGCGCGTCTGTCGATACCTCGTTTGACAAGTCAAGGAAGGAGCAAGTGCTTTTTACAGTAAGATACGTTAATGAAGAAACGGGTGATATTAATGAACGAATCACCTTGGCTTTAAAAAAATCACCAACTACAACTGGTAAAGATTTGGCTAGATTATTCAATGAAGCATGTGAAAAAAATTATCTAGATTGGGTCTCGGGTCTTGTTGAGCAATCACATGATGGGGCATCGAATATGCGTTCTCCGTACAAAAGTCTCCAAGCGCTGATTAAGGAACAAAATCTGAGGGCAACATATGTATGGTGTTGGGCGCACAGACTAAACCTAATTGTGACTGCTTCCGTCGGATCCTCTGTGAATGCTATGGATCCTTTTGGCAATTTAGAGAAGTTATTTGCATTCATAAGCAACAACAAAAGACAAGTTCATCTGTTCGAGGAAAAACAAAAGAAGCATTACCCTAACCAAAGAATTAGAAGGTTAAAGCGAGTTAACGCCCCATTCATACGCTCTGGAAACTGTATTGATAACATTTGTGGCCTTGTTCGAAGCCATAGAGGAAATTCGACACATTGAAGGACCTTCTGATCAGCAAACTGGCGCCCGGGCAGGAGGGTTTATTGCGTATTTTTCTTCGGAGAGATTTGCGTTAACTGCGACAACTTTTGTTACGATTTTTAAAATCATTGACCCTTTCACAAAGATGTTACAAAGTCCGGATTTAGATTTATTATCTGCAATGTCTATGTTTGAAATAAACCTGACAAGTATCACAGATCTCCGAAATAACTTTAGTAGTATCGTCTCAGATGCAGAGAATTTCATGAAGGGCACT
>JAGDQP010000005.1:65473-81865 GCA_022664845.1 Lepisma saccharinum
AAAACAGCGACATCACAAAACAGCGACATCACAAAACAGCGACATCACAAAACAGCGACATCACAAAACAGCGACATCACAAAACAGCGACAACAAAAACAGCGATTCCACAAAACAGCAACGGCCCAAAACCGCGATGGCACTAAACAGCAACGTTCAAAAATCGCGACACCAAAAACAGCGACGACAAAAACCGCAACGATCCAAAACCGCGACACCAAAAACAGCGAAACAAAAATAGGACGACAAAAGCCGCAACACCAAAAACGTGACCGTGACCGACATTCGCCTGGCGGGACTGAGGAAGACTGGAAAATGCCATGTCAGGGTGGCCGGGCCAGGAATTGAATGCAACCCAATACTCTACCAACAGAGCCACAGGCCTTCGGTAGTGTCAAATTGAAATGACAAGTGTAGTGATTGCGAATGTAAAATATGACGTTATATTAATAAAAGAAATATCTTTATACATTGACGAAGAAAACAAAACGAGACATTGTCCTTAGGAGTATTTTTATAATGTTCTGTATATAGTGTAGCCTACTGTCGTAAAATCCTAGAATTACTCCTAGAATTACTAATTACTCCTAGAATTACTACTAAATTACTACTACTAATTACTCTACTAGAGTAATTACTACTAATTACTCTAATTACTACTAAATATGCTAAAGTTTTACGTTTTAACACTTCAGTATTTTAAAGTTTATTCATACTAGCTCAAATAGTCTTGACTTACCGCCTTTTGCTTTCTCTTTAATTTAATGCTCCTTTTTACGCCTAATTTTTTTTCTGAGTTCAAAGCATTGGAGAGAATATCTTGCCTCTAAGTCACGTAATCAAGAGCTCAGAGCAGTTCACTTCCATTCGGCAAGTTTACTAAGAATTTATTTGGATGAAATATTTCACTTGACATAAATATCTAAAAACCGGGCGTACAGAACGTACTTATGGGGGCAATTAACTCCTGCACCAAAAACCGGGACCCACGAAAACCTGAACGTCTGGCAGCCTGATTGCCTATAAAAAGGGATATACCGTAATTTGTAAAGTTGGAGAAGGAACAGTATGTCTTCTTATTCAATGAATACTTCTACAAATAGAGCATGTGAGTATTTTCATCGCTGACTCGATCCTTAGAAGCCAAAAATTGCTCGATTAGGACCTTAATAAGTCATTTTGTACAAATAGAATATTTTTCCTAATTTTGACGGGCCAAAAGTAACACTATATTTATTTAATATTCCTAAATCAAAATCTGTAATCAGGTGTCGCGTAGTTTGGACGTTATGAACAGAATAATAAACTAAACACATTTTAATTTGCTAGAACAACTTTTCGCCCATTCATATACTTATATACGGGAATTTTATGTGGAAATATTATAAACAGTTAATCTTGAAACAACGTGATGTAACATTGTAGTAAAGTTAATATTTTCAGCTAACGAATTAACGATGTTAATTTGTTTTAATCTTTGAAGGTAAAAATATATTTTTTTTTTTTCAAGAACAATTTAAGAGTTGTGTGAGATTATTCACACTGCTGGCTCAGTCCTTAGAAGACAGAGATGCTCGATTAGGACCTAAATATTCCCATTTACTTATTTTACTCTTAAGTGATAATAACCAGAAATATTAGTGTTCCAGTTTGTACGCCGCGTAACACTCAAAATTTCGTTTCGGGGTATTAAACAGAGATTGAAGATAATATAATTTTTAACGATACATCCCTAGATTTATTCATCGAGAAATTATTTCAGAAAGTTATGTTCTTAAGTCTATGGCGAAAAAGTTTGATATTTAAAGAAATTATTCTGCAAAGACAGCAAAATATTTGGATTCATATTTAAATAACTTTCAAGTTGAAATTCTAATAACACATTATGTGGATATAACATTAACTAGATGAAGATACTAACATTTTTTAAATCATTTAAATATCAACTTAGAAATAAGTAAATATGAAAACAGAGGGAAAGATACACTGTATTTCTTGTTAATACCAGGTGTATGCATAAGTTTTTGCCGTTTTTTTTTTCGGTAAAGAAAACACGTAATTGTCAAGGGAAATTAATTTTGTTTTATTCAAAATATTTGCCATCGGCTTGGTACACATTTCGCCCATCTTTCAGATAATTTATGCATACCATGCCAGAAAAACTGCTTGTCTTTTGCGGCAAACCATTCGTCGAGCCATTTTACAACGTCTTCGAAATTGCTGAAGTGCTGCTCTGCGAGCGCGTGCCCCATTGATGCGAAGAGGTGATAGTCAGATGGCGCCAGGCCTGGGGCGTACGGCGGGTGCGGAAGAATGTCCCATCCAAGCGATTTCAAGATGTCATTCACTGGTTTTGCTGTGTGAGACGGCGCATTGTCGTGTAACACAATCACTTTGCCATGTCTTCGGGCCCATTCCGGTCGTCTTTCGATCAATGCGTGATTTAAATTAATCATTTGTTGGCGATAGCGCTGTGTTTTAACGGTTTCGCCGGGCTTCAAGAGTTCATAATACACAATACCGCTCTGGTCCCACCAGACACAAAACATGGTCTTCTTGCCGAAGCGATTTGGCCTTGGTGTTGAAGGACCGACTTCGCCAGGTGAAAGCCACGATTTTTTCCGCTTCAGGTTTTCAAAATAAATCAGTTTCGTCACCCGTCACAATTCGATACAAAAATGATTTTAGTTCGCGGCGTTGAAGCAGCATTTCACACGTGACGTTGCGATTTTTCATATGACGTTCATTCAAATCGTGTGGGACTTATTTACCCAGTTTATTGATCTTCCCCATTCCTCGTAAACGTCTGCTGATTGTTTCTTGTGACACATTTAATGTTTTTGCCAATTGCTGTTGAGTTTGAGTTGGGTCATCATCCAATCACTCCTACAATTGCTCGTTTTCGCACTTTTGTGGTCTACCAGAGCGCGCACTGTCTTTCACATTGAAATCACCACTTTTAAATTGTCGAAACCATGTCTCACGTGTTCTAATCGATGGAGCGTTTTCACCATATGTTTCTACCAGCACACGATGACTTTCAACAGCCTTTTTCTTTTGATTAAATAAGAAAAGCAATGCTTGCTGCAAATGCTCTTTTTCAGGCATACAGTTCGACATGATCACTGAACGATAAAACAAAGACGCTAGTTTTTGGCGGACTCAACTTGTGTGTGTTTGTAGTTTAATGTCAGACGAACAAAATGACGTATGTGTCAAATGAATACGGTTCGTACTTTTCGCTGGCGCTAGTTAAACCGGCAACAACTTATGCATACACCTGGTACAGTGCTGAAGACCATTTGGATGTTTTAAGGAATTTAAATAAATGAATATCGTAAAATACTTTATAAAATGATTGTCCTAAGAGGGTTTTCAATTTTAGAAGCCTGTGTGTGAGTGGCATTACACAGCGCTGATTTCATATGCAGCGTTATTATATTTAGAGTTTCAATTATGGTTTCGTATGTTGCAATTTTGGGTGTAGCTGTTCTCGATATCACGGTTTCTGATGTATCGGGTTTTGGCATCGTAGGTATAGGGTATCACGGTTTTCGGCGTCGTGGGTTTACGCCGTGGCGATTTTTGGTCGTCGCTCTTATTGACGTCGCGCTTTTTATTTATTTACTGGAAATTTGAGTTTGTACATGACAAGTTTACATTACATTTTGACTCACAGAAGCCTCAGCTTGTGTGTAAGTCCTATTCTCGAATTATCAATAGTTTGTTGTTGTCTGGTTACCCATAACAAATTATTTACATAATACTGCTTCTACATCGTTGTCATTTAGTCTTTCTAACCAACACAAAGTAAGTTTTTTTAAACCTGTTTGTTTGTTGTTATATATAGATATAGATATATATATATATATATATATGTGTGTGTGTTTTATTGTAAATTTTTGGTACAAGATATTAAGTTTGGTGGTGTGCTATCGCTGTTTTTGGTTTCGCGGTTTCTGGTGTCGTTGTTTTCGGCTTCGAAGTTTTCGTCGTCGATGTTTTTGGTGTCGCGGATTTCAGTCGTCGCGGTTTTTGGTCATCGCGGTTTTGGGCCGTCGTTGTTTTGTGCTGTCGCGGTTTTAGACTTGCTGTTTTGTGCGTCGCGCTTATGTCATCGCTGTTTTGTTGTACAACCACAATATATGTCCTTTCGCCACCTGCAATGGCAATAAATGCATGTTTGTTACTCTCGCAAAATGCCTTTTTAAGATCTAGAATGATATGGAAAATTTCATTTTGCTTCATTTACCTCAATTTATACGAAATATTTGGTCACTCATGAAGGCTACAAGGAATATAACTTTTTTCAGTCTTGAGCACTATCCTATGAGTAGCGAACATATCAACTACGTTTTCCTAGTCAATGAAGATGTCTTATTTGCTAGCGATGAAAAACTAACCCTCTAATCGCTAACCCTTCATCGTATATGTAAAATCAAGTTCATATTATAAAATTACTTCAATAGTACTGACACACTTGTTACTGACAATAGTAATATTCAGAACATAATGCAGGTTTCGGAAAACAGTTTTAAGTTTTAGCTTGCCACGTAGTTTGACAATTCTTGAGCAGGCTACCAACGCTGGAAGATTTTGATTTCCTCAAATTTTCGACAGGATGAGAGCATCAACATGAGAGTTACACTTTTTTCGCTGTCCACTTCCAAATCTACATTCGGTTTTTTTTTTTTTCCACTGTAAAGATAGGTACGTCAACCAGTTTTCCGAACTGTTAGAAACCAGTAGAAAATGCGCTGATCTACCTAGCCAACCTTCACAGAAAAAAATAAGTTTATTGTATATTTGGACATGGATGGAGACAAATCGTCTAATTCTCATGATGATGTCCCATCACATAACATTTGGGGCAATGTAAACCTTTCAGTGTTGACACCCTTTCCAAGAGTTGCCAAAATATTTTGCAAGTTAAAACTCAAAAAACTTTTCCTAAACCTGAATTATCTTCTGAAGTTTTCTGTCGCTTGCCAATAACGAATGTATGCACTGAGAGGTCACTTTCTAAGTTGAAACTGATTTGATATCTACAGTGGGAATAGGAGGGACCGAATAGACGGTTTGTCAATTATTGCCAGCGAATAGTGACATCTCCATTGATTATGAAAAAAAGTGGTTGACATGTTTGCTCCTTAAAGGATATTGATTACGACAAAACTGATTCTTTAGTGACACTGATATGTGAAATGCTACAAATGTTGAGTACTCTTAAAATTCACCTTTGCTACATATCTAACTGGTCGACGTGGTGTGTCATGCAGCGCCAATTCAGTCTGGTGTCCACTCACATTCTTATTTTCCCTTTACTAACAAAAGTGTTAGTGTCACGAACTTTGTACGCTTAGACGCGGCGAATGTACCAATCAGTGTATCTCTAGCTATTTTAGGTGCTTTTTATTTGTTTCTGCTGTGAATAAATTTTGTGACCCTTAAAAATAAATACGTTTCCTTTGTAAAATTAAAGAATACCTATTAAATGTTGCATTTGAAAATACACGGTCTTTTCTTGGGGTGGGTCAACCTAAAGAGGTAAGGCTTGCATGACCTCTTTCGAAATGAATGGGCGCCACTGTCCCTCACTTTACGGGCTTAAACCATATCTACCTGTTCCGGGATTTAAAAAAAAAAAATTCAAAGAGTAAAATTAATGTGTACAGTTAATTTCCCACTCTTCTGTTCCTTTTTGATGAGTGATAAAACAAGTAAAAATGCTAGTTTGTAAATAGAAGACCTTAGCTAGAACTCTAGAACCTATTTTTCTATAAATTAAATAGAATGGTTGCTACTAATATTGGAAGGAAGTGCCTGATTAAGAAATGCTGTTGTGTACGGTCAGAACAATCTTATACAAGAACGATAAGGACATCCAGTGCACGTGGTCACAGATTCAATTCCGCGGGTTTACTGAGCGGAGTGGTTCGCAGGCCACTTCATCAGTGGTTAATGTCTCAGATCTCGGGTCTGCAATGAAGACACAGATTGGACACCCATGGCTGTGCCAACAGTTAATTTCGCCAGGCAAATGCCGGGATGGTACGCGAGATAAGGTTCTGACCACGACGTTTCCCATTGTTCGTCTTGGGGCCTTAGTCTTTAGTTCATGAACAGAACTTAATAGTGGGCACATGCAACCTCTTTTATAAACGAATCGTTTTTTTACTGTCATTCAAGTATCAACTTGTCAAGAATGCATTCCTCTTGTCTGATAACATTTCAAAGCAGAGAAACATTGCATATTAAATTCACATATTGTAGAAACCACAAACTTACCACTAAGGCAAATCTGTACCCCGTAGGTACGTGTATACTGAACTACGTCACTTTCTTGGCAATCTACCTCAGTACATAGTTTTGCACATTTCAGCACGCTCTTGCTAGAGGTACACACTATTTCGTTGTTTTATAAGAGAATTGGTAATTGGTAACACTACGACGAAAAAATCTTCAAATCAAATTTGAATTTAGGTAGATTTTTACGGAAAGAGTAGTTTACCTCAGAGGTACAGAAATTAAACTTCTGATTTCTCATTAGCCACTAGACAAAATCTCCCGTCAAAACCACCACATTTAGTGGGAAACTACTAGCTTTGCAATAATAATACCCATAAAAAATGTCTGGCCCAGTGCTGTCAGCTGGCGGAAAACTATTTTCTAAGCCCCAGTATGCACTTTCAAGTAGGGGTGGCGGAACCGGATTCGAGAACCAGTTCCAATATAAGGATCCGAGAACCAGTTCCAAGATCCGGGTACCTGTCCTCAGTTCTAAGACCTGGATCCGTATCCGTGTTTCCAAGATCTGGAAACGGATACCAAGTTTTAAGAATCAGATCCGAATCTAAATTTTGCTTAGAAGAAACGAATCTTCGATTCTGAGATGGGGTCTGGAAACTGGATTTAGGTTCTGAACTACTGATCAACCATTCATTATATCATTGAAGTTCAGGAAGAAAGTATTTATCGTTTGGAAAATATTTGTCAAGACAGTCTCGATTTGTATGGAGGTGCCATCTGAATGTTTTCGTAGAGAATGAATTCGATCCCTACTCACGCAATGTGGGCTCTGTAGAAGATAAACACAGTGTGCGTTGGTTTTCTCGGGGTTCTCCCGTTTCCTCCAATTTATTTTTCATTCCACCAGTTCATCTCATCTCTATCCATCCTATCTGAGCCAAAGCTGCCTAAAGGCCTTTAAAATTCAAAAATACAGAATGAATTAAGTTAAAATCAGACAAAGATTTCTGTTCTAACAATTAATTTAAAAAATATATACAGACACATTATCATACTACATTAGGAGAAATTGATTATCCTGACGTTTCAAATTTATTTATGGCCCTTAGGCATCTCAAATTGAGGCCAGGATAGGGTAGTGGAAAGGAAGGTAGTTGACCAGGGCCTAGTTAGTTACCATCCCGCATTTACCTCGTATGCTTCAGAAAAAACTGCGAAAACTTTCTTCAGGATGGTCGGCCTCTGGTATCGAACTCAGGACATCCCGAATAAAAATTCAACGCTTTACCGGCCGTTCAGTTTGACATTGTATTTGCAGAGTATCATGAAATCCCAAGCATGATCGATTTTTTTTTCTGAACTTCTTTCACTCCGTCTGTATGTTCCCCACTACTAAATCGAAGGAAAATCGTTTGAATTAGAAACATTTGAGCCTCAACAGCACTCTGACAACTGATTCCTTACTCAGAATGGTGACAATTCAAAAACCAATAACGCAATTACATGCTCCGCCATTCAGGATCAGACAACACGAAGCGTGTAACTGTATATACAAAGACAAACTTCCCCTTCAGAATATTGCAGCCTTGCAGGAACGTCAAAAGAATGTTACGTGCAATGTTGTGTTTGGCTTACCCTGTACTTTAACACAATCAGAATGTCAGCACAATTATACTGTGCGTGAGTTTTCTCGGGGTACTCCCGTTTCCTCCCACTTTCTTCATTCCACCAATTCATCCCATCATCATCCATATGGCCTGAGCCATAGTTGCTTAAAGGCCTTAAAATAAAATTCAAATTCAGCACAATTATAAACGTTTAAAATTCATTTCTAACGTTATTCTAATCCAGATTCTGATCATCACTGATGAAGCTATCAGGGAAATAGTGTTGTAAGGTGATCTGTAGCAGTAAACCTAAACTTGTAAACTTGCAACTTCGATTTTCTCTTTCGCCTGATATTATTATTAACTATTAATTATGAAAAGTGAATTTTCTGCAAAGATCAAAAGCTTTAAAATTTCTGGGTACGTGATTTCGCTAAGTCACTACAATAAACTATTAGTGAAGATAATCACCATTTTCCTATTTTCTTTATCTTATGATGTTCAAATGCGTTAATCACTGAGCCTACAAACATGAAATAAACGTCGTTTGGGAGTCATTACAAAGAGGAATGTAACATTTCAGTAGAACCTCCAACACCACCATCCTCTTCACTTTTTCGAAATTTCTCATTTTGCGAGGTGAAATAGATATACAAATAAATTCTCGTAATAACAAATGCAAACCTAGGTATATACCTCATGAGGTCTTAATGTCGTATGGCAGTGTTTCCCAACCTTTTGGAGGCTGCAGACCCCCTTGATTACTTACTAGTTTCTTTCCGGCCCCCAGCTCCTACAACCAAGTAAAACATTATGCATATTGTATCAATAGATCTTTTTACGTTATCTCTAGCTTTAAAAAAACGTACTATTTCAATACATGAAAGTACAATTGAATACACTTTGCTAACAATACTGCAATTTGCGAATTAATAGCAATAATAGTAAAAACTATTGAGTTTATTTGCTTACTATTTTTCAATATGATGGCAGCTGTTTTGCGTCCGTCAACATTTTCATATGTGGCTTCAAAGTAGATATTTTCAGGCGCAGATCTGGTTGAATATCAAGTCTCTTTCCGTACTTATTTTTTATACAAACAAGTTCAGAAAATGTTGAATCACACAAGTAAGTAGTCCCGAAAGACATCAGATGTGAAATTCCCTTTCTCGGAACATCAGGATACAAAGACCGCGGATAAATCCAAAAGTCTACCATTCCTAGTAAACACAAATTGGGAAATATCTTCAATAGCAGGACAACTCAATAAGCTGGTCTTCATTTGGTGACAACTAATTTTTATTGTTTAGAAGGAAGGTTCCTTCTTCATCCAATTGTTTTTCTCGTAGGGAACCGGATGTTAATCTCTCAGCTGAGAATCCAAAGAAAGCAAATGCTCCTTCATGTTACCAAATTTTCATTCGAAAGTTTTGTTTCAGTTGCCGACAAAGTCGTTTAGCTTGGGAAAGGAATCGTATTCCTTACTGTCGATTCGGAGAGCTCAACGTGTAGCTTTCTCTCCATTTGCCAGTTTACATTGAAACTGGAGCCTTTAATTTAATGTATTTAGAAATGAGGAAATATCTTACTAATAAGCAATTGCCGAAACCCAAGAAAAATCACTTAAGTAGGCCTTTAGTTTTGGTTCTAATTTCGTACCAACCAGAAAAAGTCCCTCCTCATCACGCAGCTCGAATAAGCAAATCAGGACTCTTCCATGAGATAGCCAGCCAGCTTACTTCAAAATGTAATGTTCGTGATCTCTTCCCGCTTCATTACACAATGCAGTGAAAATTTTAGAGTTAAGAGAAAGATTCTAGCGATCAGTATGGGGGCTGCAAGTGGTGGTGAGGTTAAAGGTCTTCATGTTTCTGACGTCAGATGAACGTCCCTCCCTTTAACTTCTCTTGAGCTTTAGTAAAAGAGTTTGGATGAATCGCCACTCCACGACAAAACCGATAAAACTTGGAAAAGCAATTAACAAAACTTCAGAATATTTCCTTGTTTTCAATTATGGTACACGGTCTACACAGGGTTTACAAACCAAAATATCTTTGTACAGTATTTTTTAAATTAAAAAAATAGGTTTGTACTCGTAACAAGTACTACACAAAGACAACTAACCTCTCAGAAAATTTTGATACAAAAGCTCAAAAAATTAAGTTATAGCTGTTTTAAGAATATGAAACACACGGAAGTAAATGAGGGAATTGGTCTTTAACGTGCGTGTTGCGAGAAATCACCCTTCATCCATATTTCCCCTTCTTTCCCTGTACGCTTCCTATCAGACAACTAAATGTTCATTCGCTTTATTTACCGTATTGGTTTGGGTTTGTTGAGTTCGATTTTAACCTGGCTTTTGTGATCTTTATAAAAAGAAATCTGTATAATATGATGTAAATATCGGGAAGTAAATTCTCGTTACATGACAAAGTACTGCGGCCCCCTTACATGCTTGTCACGGACCCCAGGTTGGGAAACACTGTCGTATGGCTATCTTTCACCGCAAAAGTTGTTTTTCTTTTACAGAAGGCATTCATAATGGAAACAAAATAGGAACATTCAGCTGCCGTGCAAATGACTTATTCCCACATTTTAAGTTAATATTTTAAATAAACTTGATTGCGTTTCTTTATGTGTATCTATGAAATCTTGGGGAGGCGGAGCCGACCGGGTAGCTGTGCGGTTTACGGCGTTAGGCCAACAACTCGAAGATCCCAGGTTCGAGTCCCGGCAGGGGTATGGATATGGATTTTAATGGCTAAAGTGCGAATCGTGACGGGCCGAAGTCCAAAGTTACTAGACGGGCCAAATAAAAAATAAAGTTTTGTGCGAGGCGAAATAGAGCTGAACTGGTACTTAAGTCCGAGCAATGTGATCCGAGAACCGGTTCCAGGATCCAGATCCGGTTCCAAAAGCATCCGGGTAGTAAATATCCGGATCCAAGTGCCCATCCCTATTTTCAAGCACGATGCAAACCTTCTGGCTAAAAAAACACTTCAGTCTTAGCACACATCTTTTATGCTCTCCCTTTCCTACGCGCGGAATGAGCGCAAACAGAGCATTCTCAAACCCTGGGGCCAAATGGGGCCTTTTTATGTAACTGCATTGACTTAATCTGCTGTCGCGTACTCTAATTCACGAGTTCACGAGTTTTAGAAAAGGCAAACAAAACTATTTGACATTTTTCAGCCGAAGTCAAAAAGTGTTACCAGGCGTTTGTATCAAATTCCTTACTTTCTACCGCATAAAATTAATTAGGCCTATTACCATTACCTTCTAAGTTATTTTTCTTTTGCTCCCGCGAGAAAAACTAGCTCAACGTATGTAAATAAAAGACTTGCAAAAACCTTCCTTGTGTAAAGCTCGAGAGCATGAAAGGAGTTTTTAATGATTTACTAATATATGTTCCTTAGACTGAACCTGATCAACAAAGAATACTAGTTCTGACCTTAAGCGAACACACGATCCCGCCCTAGAAACACTGCAAGTCCTAGACATTAGTTACAATTACAATGATTGGTTACGAACACCCTAGACCAGGATCGAATGCTGAGGGGGGTCCTGGGAGTCCGAGCTCTCAGTAAAAAAAAAAGAAGCTATTTGTAAAATTAGTTTCATGCATTTTAACATTAATTTCACACGTAGATCTCTGTCCCCCTGCCCCTTCCCCCAAACTTACTGATGCGTTCATGCTCTAGACCACACTGTACTGGCAGGCACTTAATTTGGATCCATAGAATATATACGGCATAATTCGACCGACAAACTTCCCAGGTGAATGACACTACACTAATTTTCGAATTACAAGAGTTGAGCCCAAAAATTTAGTGATAATTAAAATTCTATCTCGCAGTAAATGAAATGAAAATTGACATTTTGAACATTTAAGTAATATTGACGCTTTACAACCCTGTAATTTGTACTTAATCTTCGGCGGAAAATACAAATTTTGTAATAAATCGACGCAGTGCCCAATGAAAAAATAGAACATACACAGGGTGATTCTGGAAATCCAGTAACAGGGCCATAATTCTGCTCCTAAAAGCTGAAAAATCTTTGAAACAGAAAATATGTTCATTCCAAAGTGTATGTGCGCAATCACATGGTCAGGGACGTATTTAGGGGTGGGTCCAGGGAGTTCAGACACCCCCCTCCCAAAAAAAACTCAGTTATGGAAAAATAGTGTAACTTCATGCGTAATTATACATATTTAATATAAATTTCATGCCCCCGACACCTTGGACTCCCCGGAAGCCCTTGGAAACCTCCCAAAACCAAATTATGGGTAAACATTTTTTTTAAATATCTCTTAACGTTTGGCAATTACAAGAGTTAACTTATAGGTCAACAATTAACTTGCCAAGTTGCTCTTGTAAGTTAAGTTAAAAGAGTTATTTACAAATATTTCTTCTAAAAGTTGTTCAAAATTTAAAGTTTGTTTTTCAGAGTAAAAGCAGAAATTGTTTCTATTTAACATTTTGAAGTTTCTCCCTAGTAACAGAATTCCCGGAACGCCTTTGGTTTCGAAAATTTCACTTATCACGCATATCCCATTTACTATTTCATTTTAGTTTGGAACCTTTATTTACAACATCCGAAAACCCTTCTCCATGTAAATTTTGACAGTCTTCTAGCTGCGAAACTATATGAAGTATCGAAAAGAGTTTCTTCTAAAAGTTTACTTTCCAACAATACAGTTGATTGTTGGGAAGCATTCTATGACATGGTCTCTTTGCAAGGTGAACCGATGGCAACGAAGCAAGACCATAAAGGAAAGGTTGAATCCTAATCACAGAACATTAGCAATCACCATTTAGTAGCCAGAGGAAAAAAAAAAAAAGACACTAAAGCAAACACAATAGAAAAAAATAATTAAAGACGCTTAAATAAATAAACTACCATAAATTATTAAGTTTGCCTACTTATTTTTATATACGAGATAGAAACACTTACCTTTAAAAAAAACGATAGCAACGATAAAAACTGAACGATTGTTCACACTACTGAATTCACCTCGAGCTCGACTACTCAACCCTGCTTTTCGCTTGGAATTAACTTGGGAATTAAGACCGACCCTCCCATCGGCTTGGAGTTTTATATTAGCTGGGGGAACAACGCGCGCCTCCTAGAAACTTCTCGAACGTTCACTATCAGCGGCGCTTCCAGCCAGACTTTTCACTTGACGTGAACTAGGGCACCGACCACGAAAATTGCCGAAGCTTGCCGAGTGAGTAGTCGTCGAAGCCAAGGAGAGGGAGTGGGGAGAGCGCACACTCTCCTTGCGTCGGAGTGGCTTTTTAAAAAAATGTTATTTAAATAAAACAGAATCCTATATCCTATGATATTTAATTATACAGTATTGTGATAATACATTTGAAATGAACCAAAACTGAATACCACCGGCATTTTTTTAACCTCTTAATCATGAAGAAACTGCTGTCTACGTTTTTATTTTTCTGGGTTAACTGCTTGGCGGGCTGAGGGCTCCTTTTCCTATATTCTAGCGGGAGAACAGTCATTCGTTGTGTTGTTTGTTTTATGTTTTAGTGGAGTTTTATTTTCTGTTCGTATTTAGTAGAGCCGTGTTTTTGTGTTCGTATTTATAGTGGGTTGATTGTATGAGTAAAGTCGATCCAAATGAACGAAATTAAACAGCATGTATGTTCAGAGTGTGGTAAGAACTATGACCATAACAAATCACTTAGGCGTCGTTTCAAAAGCACATACGAATAAATTAAACGAAATCGCGCCTCCTTTAAAGATCCAGAAATCATTTGCTTATCGATGCCCAAATTGGGATAAACAATTCAATCACCTTGAAAATTTCACATATCACGAACGCAAGTTTCATGCAGAACAACCAATTAAGAAAAATCACCTTAAATGTGTTCTATGCACTTTTGAAACGGACGGGGAAAAAAATTGCACGAATATTTTGTTTTACTGATATAATTCATGCACTAGTTTGAAGCCCAGTACCTCGGAGCCATCACAGTCCGTGGATACAGTTTGGGTTCTTATTTTTACGGTAGGGCATCCTTAGAGGGTATACATGCCCATTTTTCATCCAATTTGTGAGGCATCTTTTTATTAAAGAAACTCTTTACCACTGCTGGGGTTCTTAAGTTTGCGGAATTATTTTTTTGTATGTTTAACACGTTGGTACTGGGTTCAGGATCCAACTGTGCCGTGTTCACAGGTTGGTTTGGTTAAGGGTGGTTTTTATGTTAGTTAAGACTACTCGGTCTTTGTGTTTGAGAATTCTTGTGTTATTAGAATGTATTTTAATTAGTATTGTGTTGTTTTTGTGTTTAAATATGCAGTTTACATCTTGTTTGATCCGTTCAATTGTTATTATTCTGGGTGGGTGCGTGAACTTCTAAGGATGGAGCCTACAATTTTTTGGTAAGGCATATTCTAAACCAGTCTTTCATGGGTCTGGCGGGAATCAAACCCGTAACCTCCTGTATAAAGTGTGAGCGTGCTAACCTCTTGGCTATTCCGAAATCTCACATTGATTCTAATCGGGTATGTAAAACGTGTTCGGGAACTTTTTGATTTCTTCCAGTTTGGGTCTATATCCAGCCTCCTTTTCAGGAACCAGACCGGGCTGGGATTGAACCTGTGGCCATGCATATAAGAGGACAGTGCACTAACCACTATGCCTGCCCAAGACCTTATTTAGGATGATTCCCAATTACTCGTTCAAATAAGGTGTGTGTGTGATTGTGTTTTTCTTTATATCTATATGACAAGTGAGTACACACGCCAGAAACAAATTATCTCATGTGCATGTAAGAGTATGCATACCTGTGTGGGCATAAATGTTATATGATAACATTTGTTGTTTATTTTCTTTACTTGCCTTGTTTCTTTTTTTAAAAAAATGTGTGAAATTGGTGGTCGGTTCTTTCTGTCCTTCTTTTTTTCTTTTCAAAGATAGTTTTCTTATTAGCAAAAACCTTTGCTGTGTGCGTGGTATATTTCATTTTTGGCCGTGGTCTAGTGGCCTACATATCAAAGAGAGTGTATAATTAGTGCTAGCCGTGCACTGGCAGGTTTGTGCCTGTAATGGCTATTGATTTTCGTCCTGGAGAACCTTGTGAGTGTGTTTAGCTCAATTGTCGTTTCCATTAATGTTTTGGAAAGGCTTCTCGTTTGGTACCTTTGTGGTTAGTGCCCGTGGTCTAGTTGGCAAGATTGCTAGTAATTAGTTGCCTTGTTTTAGTAATTCGTGCGTTGTTTAGGGCTCGTGGTAGTTGTGCTGTAGGTGTTTGTTTCATTTGTTTAATTCATTCGTTCCCATAAAGCTTCCAAATTACTTTCGAAATCCACGACAGCGAAGAGAAACAGAGAAAACTCTTTTCGACCAAGAAGAACAAAATTGCGCATAAGCAGCGAATTACAAAACCAAGTTCAAGTGAAGTACTGGATATTGCAGTATCCTTACTGTTACACTATGAGTGAACCGAGGAAGAGTACATTGCAATGTAATGCTCTTTAGGTGCGGTTTTTTTTGCTTGAAACTTGCGTTTTAAAACTGAAGCCGAAAGGTGATGTATATATATTTTATGGAGTGTTTCCTTTGGAACTTGCGTTTTAAAACTTTTTTTAAAAATATGATGTTTTGTATAATTACATGGTGTTATGTATTCATCTGGAAACTCGTTAAAAAAAAAAAAAAAGAGAGAGAGAGAGAGAGAGAGAAAAGTTCAGTTGAAATGTGATGTGTATATTTGGAGTATTTCGCATGATCGAACTTCACTACTTTTTTTTAACTCGCTTCCTCCCACTTATCTGTATCTCATCTGGGAATTCAACGCAGCCAACGTTATAACCTCAACACATGGATTCTTCGGTATAAATAAGGTGTTTTTCGTTACAAATAAATATAAACTTTAAAAATTTTGTTGTTTCTCCGTAAACATTTGCCGCATTAATTTCTTCCGTGGCCATTCTTCGGCATGCAGACGACTACTCACTCGGCGAGCTTCGGTAATTTTCGCGAAGGGGGCGTGGTCGGTGCCCTAGTTCACGTCGCTGGTTAACGTCAAGTAGACTTTTCGAGAAGCTTCCCTCTTCTACGGTCAGTGATTGGCTATTCAGCTTCGGCGATGACGGAGGACTGCGTATGATGATGCGTGTGTGTGTGTGTGTGTGTGTGTGTAAACAACAGACTCTCCCATCGAAATTCGAAAAGCCACAGGCCTGAAAACTGTTACTGAACATTCAATGAAAGTAGGAAATAGTAATAAGAAAAAATTGGAGGTAATGGACTTAAGTGGAACCCGTACCTGCACAGATCCCCATGATGGATCGTTAGCAAATTTATTATTTGTAAAATAAACGCATTTTTTAAAAACTTTTATCTAATATTAGAACAAAAATAAATGATAAGTTTCCTTAGAAGAAACTACATAATCTTCAATATTGTCTGATTTACCGTCCTATAAATCCGACTTATCATCATCATCGTCATCATCATCATTATTATTATTATTATTATTATTATTATTATTATTATTATTATTAT
>JAGDQP010000005.1:83408-142672 GCA_022664845.1 Lepisma saccharinum
ATTATTATTATTATTATTATTATTATTATTATTATTATTATTATTATAAATATTAAATGGCGAGAGGACAGACAAGAGTAATTTGCCATATTGTGATGGTGGGAAGGAAAAAAGAGCGAGAGGGATTAGGGGGCGCTGATAGTCTGGGGTCTGGAGTGCCTAGACGCATAAATCCGGCCCTGGTTATACGCCTACTTATCATAAATTTGATTTCAGCAGTTCAGGATAGAAAAAGAACTGCAAATGTGTTAGCACCAAACAAAATAAAAGAAACAATTCCAATCAACTTCCTGTTACTAATTCCTGGTACACACCTTTTCAGTAAGTTTACTCCGATACTTAAAACAATAACTTATATTCGCTTATTAAAAATATTGCACAAATGTATTTTAAACATAAATACAGAACAGAAGTTAACAAATAATAATACGCTTATTGTTGTGTCTTGTACCTTTTCATATTGTTCTTCGATTGTATTATTCTAGATACCATTCCAGCATTAGCCTACTGTGAAGGAGAAACCAGCGAAAACCTCAATCAAGATGCTCGGCACCGGGAATCGATCCCGAGACCCACTGATTACAAACAAACACGCTAGCGCCCACATAGCAATTTCGACCTGAACCAAAACTGAATCAAGTTTGCTTTGACAAGTGTGACAACTTTATACAAGCTTATCATATCAAGCCAGAAAGGTTTAAACAAGGTTGAATGATACTGTTTATAGTTTACAAGCACGGCACTGTATTGTAGTCACCAGATTACGGAAACACATTATCAGATTGGCTTTCCAAGCGTTATTTATAGTTCATCAGATCGCAAGAGACGCCTGTCGCTAAAGGGTGAGAGTTGGCGAAGATTAGCCTACGGCGACAGCGAGACAAAATTTGAGTGTTTTACAAGCTTCTTCGCATACAGTGATTCCGCCAGAATTCCCTGTGGGAGTGTTTAACCCCGAAAGTCTCGACAACACCCCCAACTTTAAAAATTTACTGTGAAACATCGATAGAAACCGTACAAAACTTCGCTTACACCCTCCAAACTGAAAATCCTGGCGGAAACCCTGCTCGCATAACTGTTTGTTCCTACAAACTTGAATTAAGTTAGTTATAACAACCAAGTCACTTACTGTGTTCCAACATATTTATTCCATGCTTGTTTATTAAGTTCAACACAATATCAAGTTTGCCAAGCTAGAAGCAAGTGACTGACACCCTTGTTTCAAGTTTTCATACTCTTTTAGTGGTCTACTTGTAGGAAACTGATTCTGAAATCCTAATCATATTGTACAGTACCAGTTATCATTTAATAATTACCATTGCTGATTATGGAACTGACGTACAACACTTTTTAAAACTGAATAGAATATGATCAAATTAAGGAATTAGAAAAGACGCTTGTAAGAAGTATAGATTAACATGGGGATCCTAAACTCGTGTGGGGTTAGGAGCCCCTGGCGACTGTCCACTGTGTCCATGTATTAGGACGGCCATGTTCCTGTGCTTACCATTTACATAAGTTACTGATTTACTGTTCGCGGGGCCCCGGGCTGCAGTCCCTTTAGTCTCTACCCCACCCCCCGTATCCGCGGCTCTGTTCATCAGAAATAATGAACCCCAGTTGGGCGAGAGGTTAGTAGGCTACGCTTAGTTTCTTTACGCATGGTTTCGGGTTGAAACCCTGCGCGGGTCTATTGGACGAAGTGATTCAATGCCCACTTTGGAAATTATTGAAGTTCCATCTATAGAAACTCACCGTTTCGTTTAGGACGTTAATAACGATTCAGTTGTTGAGAGACGCTCATCAATAACATTTAAATACAAAGTTACAATCGAGGAGTTACATGTGGGGACTTATTAGAATATATTTCGCCTACATTTATACCAGCAAATGACTATACTGGCTGTGGTTTTGCCAGGCTTTTTCCTCAGTCACACCAGGCTAGGTTTACCAGGTCTTACGATTTTCCCGTACGATTTACGTTTCTTTTGGGTTCATTACATTTTTTCTCAACTACACGATACTTTTTTAATTCAAGAAGAAGGTATCCTGCGGGAAAGAGTAAAGGTTAGACCCAAAGAAAGTGGTCTAGAAATATTCATTTCTGGGGATGCTAATGTCATATTCCGTGGTGAAACTTAGCAATGTAATAGGACATATTATAAATTTATTGTTTTTAAATAAGTTGGCTGAAAAGTATCGGAAATGTTACTAGTCTATCCCACCTGCGCCCCCTCCTCACGAAAATCCTGGATCCGCCACTAGTTGCTAGTTCTACTATCAATCGCTAAGGCTCCAAGGGTTCCTTGATAGTATAGCAACTACCTTGCTGGCACTAGGAGTTCCTGAGTTGATATTTGTGGACGGATGGTGATCTGTACGGCTTTGGTCTTGTCTCGCTGAGACCTTTCGAACATCTCAGCCACCTTCATAGCCCTAGTTTTCGAACTGAAGTATGTCGATGGGTGGACGAACCTGATCTATGAGGTTTTGAACTCGTGTCGCCGAGACTTTCAAACGACACCTCAACCACGTTTATAGCCATAGTCTGCGAGTTAAAAGTAGCGGACGGACAATTGGTGAATATCGATGTCTATCAAGGGATCTGAGTAGAAACTAATCCAACCACTCTATTGAAAAACAAATACTTAGTGAACAAATTGAAACATTTTGTATGCCACATGAATTTGATTATTTCAACTCAATGGACTCTTCTGATCACGAAAATGATATCAAAAGATTTGTAACGTGTATTGTTTATGTATGACAGAAATGAGATGGATTACGCCAAAGTCGATAAAATAAATAGTACATACTTTTACATTAGAGAGAGAGAGAATACACTATTTTTATAAGCTTTTATTTAACTTCACTTGTTTGTTCGACAGATATGTCAGCAGGGGTTAAATTCAGGGTGGGCTCGGGATGGGGTTGACACTTGTCCTGATTTTGTCGGGATTGTCTCTTCTTTTAGGAAGCTGTCCCGTGTCCAGCTATAACTTTGTTGGGACACCTAAATGTCCATACACTTTTATATTTTACTATTTTTATCCACAAGTTATAGAACATGCATTGGTAAGGCAGGGACAGTGATTCCGCCAGACCACTCCTGTGGGGGAAGACTCCCCAAATTCTCGACAACCCCCACAACTTTATTTTTTGCGGTGAAAATCGATGGGAACCGTGCAAAACTCCACTCACAACCTCCCAATTTTGGCTTATACACCCCCCCCTCCCTCAAACTGAAAATCCTGGTGGAAACAATGGGCATGAATTTCGAAATAACTTTCCATTTCTATTTGAATTTGATCTTCAGGCAATTATGGTTCAGTCCGTTTAAGTTTTCTTGTGTTTGTTGTTCTACTTTTCAAAATACATAGTCTATTTTCTGTTGTCAACAATTAGTTTAGTTGACAACCTTGTCAGGTCTCCAGGTTTATCTGTGGATCTGCAGATTTCAGTTTATCTACAGATAGTTCTTTTTTTTTTATCAACAGTTTACTTTTTGTGCTCGCATACGTTTTGGCATTATGCACAGTAACGTGTATGGGCGGTCTATTTAAAGTTTCTTTTTCCTCCCTAAGTATATGCGTTTAATAGTGCAAACATAGTTTGAATCTACGGTTTTCGCTACGGTAACTTTTCTGTTCATTCGATGCCGTACAGGAAGCGACGGCGCAACGACAAAAAAAAACAAAAAAAACTTGAGAACACATATTTCATTGGAGAAAGTCGCGCTGAAAGAAGCTTGTGGCATATGTATAAAATAAAGAATGCTGATGAAAACTGGGATGATACAACGGGAGTTAGGGCTGATTTTCATGAACGCTTGCGTTGCTCGTTTTACTTGCGATTGTTTTAATTCCCCCGATTACGTGTTCTACGTATAACACGTATTTCAATTTTCTATTCACTCAAATCGCAAGCAACACAAGCTTTCATGAAAATCAGCCCTTAATGTAGATTTACGGGGGGTTTCGCACCTTTTAGCCCCTCTATAGAGCCATTCCTGATTAGGTACAAGCTTCCTGTATCGGAAATGTCCCGACTTTTCACTTTTACAAGTTGGCAGCCCTAGCTCGGGAGGACTGACAAGGGACACTATCATGAAGTGTGCTCCGACAGCAGGACATTTTATAACCAATGGATAGAGTTATTAACGCTACCCAGCATATGTAAAAATTAGTTGTTCAATTGCAGACCTAATTGAGAAATTTTCAGTTTTATTGAAAAATCCAAATTTGAAGTTTGTTGTCATGCGTAGCACAGAAACTGAATTCAACAGCCAAACTTTGCAAATGAATTCCTCACGCCAAAACATGATAAAAAAAATATCTTCTTCATTTGTCAAATTTCGCTTCGTTTTCGATATACAGGTGTTCCTGTATATCGATTTCTTTTGGAGCTCAATTTATTATTATTATTATTATTATTTACGTACAAGGTTTAATAAAAACAACATTTCGTGGTGAATCATAAAGTATGCATTAAAGTAGTTTGACAGTTGATTTATGTCAATACAGTGCATATAACGAGTTTAAATGTGATATCATCGGTTTTTCAGTGTTGCAAACCTTGTATATATTTTTAATGGCACTACTACGATTTATTGAATATTTGGTGTTCGTCGGTGATGATAAACGTTGTGAAGCACATAAGATAGCAGTTCAAACTGAAACTATTGCATCAGGTTAAACATGGAAAATCAACCAGTGTGCGAATTAACGGGAAGGGGGGGATGCCCGGGATTCCTTCCCTGGCAAGTAAGTTTCCCACCCTGACAAATTTATTTTTTGTCCCTGCCAGGGATGAATTCCCCCCTCCTCGAAAATATTTCGACCAAGATCAGATAGAAAATCGGAACATCTTTATTTGGCAGAAGCTGAAACTATTTTCATGAAAGTGACAAGGGTATATGAACTTTTACTAGCAGCTAAGAAGCCTATTTGGTAGCCTTTTCTTTTAAGATGTTTATGAAGTACAAGACAGACAGTCCCATTTTCCAATAGGAAGTTACTAAATCATTCACATTAATGTACTTCGTAAACATCGCAAAAGAAATGGCTTCCAAATAGGCTTCTTAGCTGCTTGTATAAGTTCATATATCCTTGACACTTCCATGAAAACACAGGGTGGTTCTCGAAATCTGTAACAAGGCCATAACTCAGCTCCTAGTGTACAAAAATCTTTGAAACAAAAAATGTCAATACCAAAGTGCATGTACGGAATCACGTGGTGGCACTTTTGAAACCAGTGGCGTCTCGAGAATACCTTTACGGCGCGAAACTTGAAAATTTTAAATAGAAACAATGGCTGATTTTGCTTTCTTTGAAACAAATACGAAACTTTGAACAACTTTCAGATGAAACATTGTTTAATATCTCGTAACTTTTGACAGCTACAAGAGTTAATTAGAATGTCAACAGTTAACTTATCAAGTAGCTCTTGTAACTGGCGATATTTAAAAATGTTTTATCTGAAAGTTGTTCAAAATTTCGTGTTTGTTTCAACAGAAGCAAAAACAAACACTGTTTTTTGTTATTTCTGCCCCCGCAACAGTATTCGCGGTACGCCCCTGTTTTCGAAAATTTCACCGTTTGATTCCGCATATGCCATTTAGTATTTCACTTTAGTTTGGAACCTTTATTCACTATTTTCTTTGAGTTACAGCATCCTAAAGGCCCAGAAAACCTTCTGTGTTCTAGCTGCCAAACGGTATGAGCAATGAAAAAGTGTTTCTTCTAAAAGTTGTTCAAAATTTAGCGCTTGTTTCAATGGGAGAAAAATCAACTCCTGTTGCAACTTAAAATTTTGAAGTTGCCCCTTCCCCGTAGAGGTATTTCCGAGACGCCTCTGATCTCAGAAGCATCACCACGTGATTCTGCACATGCCCTTTGGTATTAACATTCTTTGTTTCAAAGATTTCTGTGCACTAGGAGCTGAGATATGGCCTGGCCCTGTTACGGATTTCGAGAACCTATATATATATATATATATATATATATATATATATAGTATATTAGTATAGTATATATACAGTATATATTAATATTGATTTATTGCGTTCCGTTGACCATGTAGCATACAAGCATGGTATAGAACAAGTCAGTTATAAGGTTATTACATGAAAATTATATACATGTTATCATATTATAAGAATATACATACTACTTAAGAATGAACATAAAACTCTATTTAAAAAAACCTCAAAAATTACAAAATAGGCAGGAAACTAAAATACAAGGCACAAGTTACAACATATATAAAATATTTTACACTGAAGAGTACTGTTTATCTGTTATTTACATTTATTCGCAACTAATCACCGTGTACCGTGTACAGTAAATTGTGAGTGGACACGTCGATCTGGAATCATTCATAACATAACTGATATTCATTACGCAATCCATATCTGTGTTACCTTACTGTCATGTTACATAATGCAACCCTCTGGTACCCATTTTTTTTTCATGTATTCTTTGAGTGTATAGAAGCAGTTAGATATCAAAAATAGATGAAGTTCTTTTTTGAATAAACTACCTGAATTTTGATTCTTTATGTGATTAGGAAGTTTATTATATAGAATAATACCACTGTATTTGGTCCCTTTTTCATACAGGGTAGTCCGATGTTCCACTATAGAAAAATTCTGTTTATTTCTGGTACAATAATTATGTTGGTCTCCTACACAATCAAGTATACCTTCAAGGTGCTTTTTAACAAATATGAGTAATTAAGAATATACAGGCAAGGTAATGGAAGTATATTGAATTTTTGAAAGATAGGCTTACAGTGTTCTTTTGGCTTAGCATGTGCCATGATTCTCACGACCTGCTTTTGTATTTTAAAAATATTTTGAATTTTGTATACATTACCCCAAAATATAATCCCGTATGTTAGATGTGACTGAAATAAGCTAAAATAAATAGTTCGCAAGGTTGACTCATTTAGTACATTCCTAAGTACATTGATTGCATACAGAACACGGTTAAGTTTTTTGCTAAGTTCTGATAGGTGTTCGTCCCAGGATAAGTTTTCATTGATGAATATTCCTAAAAACTTTGTTGATTTCACATAATCAGTTTCCTTAGAGTAAATTTTAAGTGTCGTCGGTCGCATATGCTTGTTTCGCGAATGGTAAAAATTGATTATTTGTGCCTTTTCGGCATTTAATACAAGTTTATTCATCGCAATCCAATTATTAAGTTTTGACATAGTGTCAATTATGTTTTCTCTGACCTTATCATAACTACTTGCCTTTAATATCACATTAGTGTCATCCGCATATAGCGTTGTCTTAGCTGGGTGAATGTTACATGGTAAATCGTTTATATATATGAGGAATAAAAGTGGCCCTAAGACCGAGCCTTGAGGTACTCCGCAAGTTATTATCTGCTTTTCTGATAAATGTTGCGAAATTTGGTTATTTTCCTGGTTGTGATATGTTATTTCTACAATTTGTTTGCGATTTAATAGATATGTTTTAAACCAATTATGAACAATCCCTCTTATTCCATAGTTCTCTAGTTTTAATATGAGTTCTTTATGCGTAACTAAATCAAACGCTTTAGATAAGTCAAGGAAAACACCTATACATTTATCTTTGTTGTCCAGATTTTGACGGACCTCTTCCATAAAATCATAAATAGCGGTTTCAGTTGACTTCCCTTTCAGAAAACCATGTTGTTCACTTGTAATCAGGTTGTGTTTTTCAAGGAAAGATCTTAAACGGATACACATTGCTGTTTCCATAATTTTTGAGAAGATAGAAAGGAGTGAGATGGGTCTATAGTTTTCTATGTTCAGTTTATCTCCTTTCTTATATATTGGTTATACTTTTGCAGTTTTCAGTGCATCAGGAAAATCTCCTTTAAGAAAGGAGACGTTGATAAGTGTCGTTAAGGGGTCCGCGATTTGTCTAATAATTTTCTTTATAATGCTTGTGGGTACGTCATCAGTACCTGCTGACCATGTTTTTCATTTTACCTACTATTCTTATAACTTCAGTATTATTAACCGGGACGAGATACATTATCTCGTTGCATCCATTTGATGGGGGTTTCATACTAGAAGGCGAGGTATCATTTACATATTTTTGCGACAACGAAACATAATGGTTATTAAATACGTTTGCTATTCTTGTGGGGTCTTGTATTGTGATATCATTATGATTTATTTCGAAATTATTTACCTCTTCGCGTCTGTTTATGTTGAGTTCATTTCCCACTAGTTTCCACAACGCTTTTCCTTTGTTATCTGTCTGATTCATATGCAGCTCTCATAACGCGTTTATATAGGGTATTATATTTCTTGTAATATATTTCCGATTCTGGTGATAGGTTCCCCTTTCTCTTTTCCATGTTTCGTAATTTTTCACTAGATATCCTTATACCGTTGGTTATCCAAGATTTGGGCTTTTGCTCTGCTGTTGTACATTTTACAACGGGAAATGCTAAATTAAAATAGTAAGAGAATGTATCTAGAAAACAATTCCATGCTTCGTTCACATCATTTCCAGAATAAGTTTCAGTCCAGTTTTCTTTGTTTAAAAGGTGACTAAAGTATGTCAGGTTCGCATTGTTGAACCTTCGTTTGTAAGTTGTTTGACGGTTAATTTTGTTGCATTTTATGTTCAACACCACGCTTATCTTTACTACTTGCGCTAAGTGATCTGAGAAACCGCTGTTAATAAAGTGGAGGTCTTTGTAGCTTATTGTTAACAATGAATTGATCAATTGCGCTTTTAGTATCTTTCGTGATCCGCGTAGGTACCCTAACGATAGCTTCCATGTTGAATGATTCTAATAACAATTTTAATTCTTGGTTTTTGATCGGCTTAAAAAAATCAATATTGATATCTCTAACTACCACAACCTGTTTTTTTTTAATTTCAGAAAACGGTTTAATATTAAATTCATATTTTTTATAAATATACCAACTTGACTAACTGGGGTTCTGTAAACACACACGATTACCATGTTATAATCTACAAGTTCTACCAAGCTAGCTTCAAAATTTTTCTACATTTAAACGGTTAAACTTAGTGTATTCTCTAGCAACTAAACTTTGTTTTACAAATATACAAGATCCACCCTTATTTCTATCGCATCTATTGTACCCTGCTTTAAGTTCAAACAGTGGAAAATTCATGTATCTTAAACGGTCTATATTCATCCAGTGTTCTGTAACGCAAATTATATTTACATCCAATAATTTATCACTAAACAATTCCTCTATCATGCATTTTTTTGTCGAAAGTAAAACCTTGGACATTCTGATGAAAGACAACAATATCATCTTCAATATGGTTTACCATAAAAAATGTTTCTCGAGCTTGTTAGGTTGTTTTCTTACCCTAGTACTTTTACAAGTGGTATCCTTATTACCTATGTTTTCATCGTCAAATTTAGTCTTTTCGATTTGGCGTCTCTGTGGAAGATCCTGCGACATAAATGTCATGATCTCTTTTATCTTGTAAATCTACCTGATCTTGTATAAGATCTGTGCTTGCTTCATTTTTCTCGTTTGGTAGTTGTTTTTTCAAGTTTTCAATATCTATTGCACTTAACCCCATTTCCCCCAAAGCTTCATCATTTGCTTTTTCTTGATCTTGGTTACATGAACTATATGGTACGGAGATGACACTTGGTTGAGAAGCTTGTTGAACCATGCGAAGTAAGATCCCAGATATATACCTCTTTCCAAATTTATTCAAATGCAACCCATGTTTTGTATGATATGTTCTCGGTATTTTGTACATGTCTAGCAAACGAACATTTTTAAAATGCTTACACAATTTGGCTATTTGTGAATTAATTTCTTTTATTACTATATTTACACACGAAGAATCTGGTAAATCATACCGATAGGGCAAAGTTGCTACTATTACATTCGTATGAGTCATAGTAGGTAGCAACAATCTTAAAACCTTGCAGACATCTTGGGCTTCGTTTTTTGCCGTTATTTGTTCCCCCCATGATAACAATAGTACTGTTGTTATCCAAATCTTTACCTACAGACATACAATGGTTTACAACTTCATTCAATTTTGCACCTGGTTTTATATGACTAAATATCTTATTTGAATTTGATAAGCTACTGGCTAAACCCCGACCATGACTATCAGCAACAAGAATAATATTACCTTGCATATTTCCATTACTTATAACATCTACATTTCTTTTCTTCTTATTACCAATTGATTTGTACTCTTTATCGTTTCCTTTATTTCATTTAATATTAGTGCTTTTATCACTAGCTTCTTATTACTGTAATACACACTCTTCTACATGTTCATCCTCCGCTAATACATCATACTTGTTTTCTGTGAAAACATTACAATTATTATCTTTGAATTTACATTATGTTTTGTTACCTAAGTGTGTTGAATATTTACTGTTCGAACTTCTTTTGTTGTTGCCATTACTAAATTCATTGTTCCTTTTGTTTGCTGCATCGGAATGTAGATGATTTTCACTTCTAACACCTTTATTACTACGATTTGATGGCCTTGGACAACCACTAAAGTATAATGTCCTATTGTTACTTTTGGTCGTAAAGCCACATGTTGATCTACTTGCACTATGGGGATGAGTTCTATTTGGTTCGTTAATACTCACGTTCGCTGACCCATTCCCATTTACACCAACCCCTTTTGCATTGGCGTTTTCACTTTCACATGTACCTAGTTTAGTGTGTGATATATTCTTACCACCTGGTTGCTTCACTAAAGCAGCCCAATTCTGCTCCTTTGCACCCGGTTCCGAAATATCACATTTCATACCTGCTTGGGATCTTTGAAGAGATTGAACCTCAGTAGTTAGCAACTGTACTATTGTTCGCAAAGACTGAATTTCTTCACTAAGTTTATAAAGTGTTTCAAATATCACATTGCTCTGTTGATGGTCCTGTGATGTAGTTTGATTAGTATAAGTGTAGCCTATCGGGAAATTTTGAGATCTACCGTTAGACCGTTTTACAATCTGTGACTCCACCTTCTCCCCAAAATCCATATAACATGGATCAAGAACGTCCGTCCTCATTCTTGACAACTTATGACCATGAGATAAGATAAGATAAAATTAATTGAATGGGCGGTAACAGCACTATGGCTTACGCCCGTCCCGATACGGGGAAGCCCCTTAACTTTGTCACGTCTAAAAACAGCTGTTAATTCACTAAAATAATAAAAGCATAAAAACGCTGAACAGGGTAGATTTCTTCAGAAATATAAAAGAATAATAAAAACTAAAGATGTATAGGGTCTTTAGCAAAAGTTAAAAACGTGAAGCCTGTAAATGGACCTTCACAAAATTAAAATAATACTACATAAAACTTAACAGCTAAGGGATATAATCATCTCAAAGAGACGGAGATAGACCTGTTGCACGAACATACATAAAAATTCGCCGCAACATACCTGGTTCATCCCCTAACAATGACGCCATGTCATTGGGGATGTTATAACGTCTGAGATAATTATATCCTGGACAATCTAAAAGGACGTGATGAATACTTAAAACTACATTGCAATTATTACAGTGCGGTGGGTCCAATCTACGCAATAGATATCCGTGTGTCAGGCGACTGTGGCCTATACGTAGGCGACACAAAAGTACTTCTTCAAGCCTACTATCTCGGCAAGATGATTTCCATGGAGCAACAGTTACCTTAATTTGTTTCAATTTATTAACAGCAACGTCATCCCATTGTCGCTACCATTCATTCCGTGTAACTTGCATATAATATACCATCATGTCCTGAAACGGAACATGCTGAATATCAATGTTAGCTCCTAAGGAGGCCTCACGAACTGCTTCGTCCGCCAATACATTACCATGGATACCAACATGACTTGGTATCCAGGAAAAGACAACCTCACCACCGGCAGAGCAGATGGCGTGTGTCTTACATAGGACATCTTGCACGAGCGGATGCTTAGAATACATATTCTCAAGGCTTTGAACAACACTGAGGGAATCTGTACACACAAGGATGCGGTTGACACCACGAACGAGAATAAAATCCTAAGCTTTTAAAAGGGCATATAGTTCTGCAGTAAAAATACTAGCTTTGGGATTAACACAAAATTGGTGGGCTTCCCCATTTATAACAAACGCACATCCAACAGATTCTTCTGATTTGGACCCATCGGTAAAAACGGAGATAAAATTCGGGTACTGACTCTGCATCTCACGAAAACGCTGCTGGAACTCAATCATAGATGTTTCTGATTTCTTGCAAATTGACAATGAGATATTAGTCCGCGGGCGAAATAGTGTCCACGGAGGACAGAGACTAAAACGGACACGACAGACAGTTGGACGATCTGCATCCAGATTCATCAACAACTCAGACGCTCGAATGCCAAGTGGTCGGGTGGAGTGACCACGGCGTTCATAAAGTCCCCGCTGTACTGGGTTGATAACGACATTATGTGCTGGATGTCCAACTAAAGATGAGATCTTGGAAAAGTAACTCAGCACATGGTACATCCGATGGATCTCGAGCGGAGGCTCGGCGGCATCGACACAAAGACTGGTGACAGGACTTGTGCGATACGCGCCAGTGGAGAGTCGAATTCCAGCATGATGGACACTATCCAGCGTATGCAACGCTGAAAAGTGTGCAGAGGAATAAGCGTGACAACCATAGGTAAGCTTAGATAAAATGAGTGCGCGATAAAGGCGCAACAAGGTTGTACGATCAGTACCCCAAGTGGGATGACTTAAAACACGCAATAAAATCAGAGCTCTCGTACAGGAAATTTTAATTTGGCGAAGCTGGCTAAGGTGTCAATTTAACTTGGTATCAAATAATAGACCGAGGTATGGTACCTCCTCGACGAACTGGAGTTGTCTGTCTCCAAGAAATAGATCTGGGTTAACGAAACAAGTTTGTTTACGGCAGAAGTGGAGACAGACGGTCTTCATTGGTGAAAAACGAAAACCAGTCTGGTGTGACCAGTCAACAAGACGGTTAAGCGTCAACTGGATCTGCCGGGCGGCGAGGTTGATATTCGCAGATTTACTGACAATCGTCAAGTCGTCGACATATAAAAGACCTTGTACAGGAGGGCGAATACAAGCCATAACACTATTCACTGCAATGGCGAACAGTGTTACGCTATGACCATGAGAGGTAACCTTCTCAGTGATACTTAATGTGTACCCTTGTACACTAAATAATTAACTTTCAAGTTTACGTATATATTGATCAGCAGATTTCATGCCCGAAATATGAAAGTAAATTAGATACACTAGACATACGTTTGTTATAACAGTCCCGAACACTAAAACTTCACAGGTAAAATCGAGAATGATCAGTAATTGTATCTGCAGGACCCAAACACACACAATTCTGCATTCAAAAACACACACAACGGTAAGTATACACAGTACATACTCTCAGAGGTAAACTCGTTATATACTTCGTTAGAGTTTAATAGTTATTCTTCTACATGATATGAACACGTTGCACCGAAATTATTATAGCTCAAGGGGAAAGTATAAAGTCGTGTAGAGAGAGAGAAAGAGAGAGGTTGCCTGTTGAAATTCGTGCGTTATATTTTATCCCCCCCCCCCTGGCTAAAAAGTTTAATTCGCACACTGAAATCAACATATGCAACATTAAATTTGGTATAAGACTTAATATTCAGTTTGGAACATTGAGTTCCGTGCTTCTCAACGTGATATAAAGTTTATTTTTTCTAAATAATTGAAAATAGATTTATTGTAAGTTAAATTGGTATGCTTCTAGTGATGATAAACATTATGTGTGAAGCACGGAACTCAATGTTGCAAACCGCAGGAATATCCGCATGAAGAATAGTGCCAATATAATTAATCCAAGAAAACTTTCAGCATACTTTTGTTAAGCGGTTTTACAACACGATAATTTAACAGTCTCTTTGAAGTGCAAATATCAATGACTAGCTACGTTTTCAATATGAATTAAGCAATGATAGTGAATGAAAGGAGGAAAGCGTTTTAATCATTTCTGAAAATACAGTGGAATTCTTTCTTCGTACTCACCACTATCTGTTACGACACATACACAAGCGTTATCATATCGATATCATTGGTTATTAGGGAGTTTTTAATAACCTAATAATATCAATAATAATATAAATGTCTTTATACGTAGTTGTTTCTGAGAACGGTAAAATTGTCAGAAATAAATATTTACAGATACGTTCTCTATTCAGTACTTTATGTGACAGTTTCTTCGATGGCGTTTGTGCTAGCCAGAACTTTCTTACTCGCAAGAACGCCCTGACGAGAGCACCAAATTTTATTAAAAGATCACCCTGGTGCCCGGAAGCACCATGTTGAGAACTCAAGCAACGATTTTCTATTTTTCAAGGACTGCGCATGTGCTCACTGCTCACTCTTGTTGTGAGGAAAAGCCACCAGCGAATCCGAAAAGGAACAATTCTAAGTTCCAACTTCCCAGCCCTTTCAAAGGAAGAAGAAAGGAAGGGCAACATTCAATTCAGTTCAGGTCATTCAGCTGTAGAGTAGAATTTACGAAACATTTTCCTTTCTGAACATCTCCGTCTAATGAAAGACAACGTCTGAAAAATTCGGTTACAACGATGAAATTGCTTTACAACGAACTTCGTTGTAACAAAATTTCCGTTAGAACAAAGTTTTTCGAAATCCGCGCCGAACTCTTGCTCTCTAATACAATGTTCATTACAACGAATTTTCATTATAACTAAATAAAATCGCTGGTCCTGTAAATTTCGTTATAACGGGATTTTACCTGGAATAAGCATTACCACTCACCCATCTGGGACGCATGAACAAGAAATTTATTTATTTATCTAACCTACAGCAGGCGTTTGCCCAATTATAGTAGATTGTGCTATTTACACTAATATAACATTTGGATGCACCAAGTACTTACTGATAATTTACAATATGGCACTAAGAGTACTTCTGAACTTTTTCCAATTTTTGTTAAAAATATGCACCTCTTTATGGTTCGCTGTTAGTTCTTTGTATAGCTTTCTGTTTCTCCATGTAAAAGACCGTCTTCTTACTTCCGTTCTAAACCTTTTCGCATTAAATATCACAATCTTACAACTTCTAGAGTTACCGTATATTTCGGTACATACAATTCCAATCTTTTCAAAATTTCCTTCGAGTCATACACGGCATACAAAATTTTGAATAAAGTGACCTTCATACGTTTGTATTCTAAGGTAGATAGCCCAAAGTTTTGTAACAACTCATCATAATGTATATCAAATGGAAAATACAAAGTTCGCCTTGCCATAAGATTTCAAACAAATCGGATGATGGGAAGTGAATTTAAAATCGATTGCAAAATTTATACTTAACATACAGACAAGAAAACGAGTTAATAAAAACGTGTTCAAATAAAAAAAAATGGAAAACACATTTATAATAAATGATAATAATAATTATAATAATACAGATGGATATGCTACACACATTGGGTAGCCCAGGGCTACATCGATCAGGTGAGAAACATGGTCAAAGTCGTCCGTAGATTGCATAGTAAATTTGCAGAAAGTTTGGCATTGCAAGTTTAACATTGCAAGGCTGCAAACTTCCTAGTTGATAAGTGAGAAATTTGCTACAAACTTTGAACGCGAAACTTGCCTCAAACCTTTCAGATCAAACTTGCTCAAATCCTTTTTTAAAAAAGTTGGTAGACCAACATCGAGCCTGCGGCGCAAAAAAGATTTCTATTGTCTGAAGTAGGGATGTCAACGACTCGCGGCTCGGTCAGACTAGAGTCAAGTCGAGTCGGTGCTCAGTACCTACTTGAGTCGAGTCAGTGGTCACAACTGCTCGAGTCGAGTCGGCGCTCACTATGCACTCGAGTCGAGCCGAGTCGCTGCTCAAAGAGACTCACGCTGCGACTCGGTTACAGTGAGTCGAGTTCGAGTGACGACTCGACTCGAGCGTTAGACTCGCCGCTCGAGCCGAGCGGATTGACATAACCGTCAGAAAAGTAGTCAGTGGACGATGTCAAGTAATCCAAAGTTATCTTACCTCATAATTTATACACAGCTATCTCGGTTTTCTACTTGTTCAGTTATTCGAGAACACTTAGAACAACAAATTACTTTGCCAAGGAGATCAATAAACTAACTTCCCATCGACTATCATGCTTTCTAGTATCATTGTTTCCAAAGTTAGTAGGAAAGAAACCGCAAATAGTGTAACTAAATTAACATAAAAAATAATTAAAAAATTCTGAAAGACATTCATAATCAATTCGTACTAAAAAGGAAAAAAATGTTTATACATGCCTAAAAGAAAAGCATGGGGCTCTCTCTCATATACAATCACTTCATAAATTCTTGAAATGACGCGCCCCATTATTTTCTTTTTAGTCATGCATAAACAAAATTATTATATTTTTACTTTTTAGTACGAATTGATTAAGAAAAGAATGTCTTTAAAAAGTTTTTTTTCGAGTTATTTCGATTTCAACGACTCGCTCAGACTCGAGTCGAGTCAGTGCTCAGTGCCTACTCGAGTTGAGTCGAGTCAGTGCTCAGTACCTACTCGAGTTGAGTCGAGTCAGTGCTCAGTACCTACTCGAGTCGAGTCAGTGATCAGTAGGTGCTCGAGTCAGTACTCAGTAGGTGCTCGAGTCAGTACTCAGTAGGTGCTCGAGTCAGTACTCAGAACTGCTCGAGTCGAGCCGAGTCGGCGCTCACTATGTACTCGAGTCGAGCAGAGTCGGCGCTTACTATGTACTCGAGTCGAGCCTAGTCGCTGCTCAGAGAGACTCACCCTGCGACTCGGTTACAGTGACTTGAACTCGAGCGATGACTCGACTCGAGCGTTAGACTCGCCGCTCGAGCCGAGCGGATTGCCATACCTAGTCTGAAGTACGGTTCGAAGTCAAAGTCTTCAGATTTGTTGGAAGTCCGTTATTCTAACTACTACTCCACGGTTCTTCTTCTGAATTAAGTACATTTTACTAGTCCTTTTATGTTACGAAGACAGTTTCTGAAATAAAGGCATGCATGTAGGCTTAAATTCGAAACTGGAAAAGCATATTGATCCTGTGTTAGAGATATGATTGAGGATGATTCGTGATTTTTCACCAGCAAATCACTTGAGAAGAATCAGAATGGTGTGTACTTTACTGTTGGGGTCGATGATGTTTCTCAAAGAAACTGGCTCCCAATTTCCCAGATAGCACGCTAGTATATACTAAGTTTGAACTAGTCGTGATTTTTCCTCACAGTGATAAACAGTGATTTATCCTATTGGATTACTAACTGGAACGCAGGAGTTCAACAGAAATCTTCTTTCAACAACTTACTTCTGTTCGTACTAATAAATACTTACTCCACTTTCCTTGCTTTTTGTATTTTTCAACATTTTACACAATTTTCTAAAATGGATGCATTTCCCGAAAAAAAAGTTAAACAATTCAGGTTAGATAATTATTCATTTCTTTCATTATATTCAATACAAAGACCAAAAAAGCAACACGGCGTCGACCCGAGCAGTAAAGTGTACACATCATTATGAGTTTCCTTGTGAAACGTCAACGAAGCTAGGTCTATGAGCCAGGCGTCATAACTCTAAAACAAGATAAAGTAGCTTTCCTAGTTTCAAATTTTAGCAAATATCAATGCATTTACTTCAGAAACTGTCTTCGCAAGATAACAGAACTAGTAAAATAAAATCCAGTCCGGGGTGACGTTATAGGTGAGTGTTTAGAGTAACCGACAACGACGATAACTGAAGATTCTAGGTTCGAGCCCCGACCCACATAGTTGAATTTTTTTCCGCCACAGGCTTGATGTTTAACAAGACAATTTTGTTGCAAGTATGGCGTGAAAGGTTTCTATCAATTTTGTCAACTACCAAGTTTCTGGAAGATCGTAGCAAGTTTGCAGATTTGCAATGTCAAACCTCGTACAAACTTACTGCAAGTTTGTGTGCTATCTGGGTCATGAGTTGCCAGATTTTGCCACCAATGGTACTTGAGTCGATAGAGTCCAGACTGAAAAAGATCTCCTAAATCACGATTCACCTGTTTTTGCCCCTCTGATCAATATAGCCCCCTTGATCGAAATTGCCCCGGTCTACCCTACATTTCGACGTGGACGTAAACTAAAAAAAAAAACATTCGTAGGCAATGCACTTCGATTACATAGAAATTTTTGATCGTTCTCTTAATTACAATGGAGGTTTGTTTATAAAAGCTTAATTGAACCGGTAACTATCCGATAAACATAATGAAGAGCCTTGGAGAAATGTGAGTTCACGTTCTTTGTGATTCAAATGCAGTTCTGAGATAATTCCTAGCCCATGTTCGTAAAGAAGGAATCCGGGATGCTTATATTCCGATAATATTCCACGAATATCCATTCTATCCATATAATGTGCGTAGAATGTTCATGAAAGCTTGGATTCAAATAATCATAGCAATTTTCCCTGACTCAAAAGTGAATCAAACTTCCTTAGAAAAGTGTAACAACCTAATATAACGTTAGCAAATCAAGGTTAGCCTTGACAGGACAAGAATGACATGCAGGTTTCAAGCGGAATTCAAACACTCGCACTTAAGTCGCAATACATGAAAAACCTGTCTTATCAAGGTTACTTCGGGACTGACATGTTTGAAACCAGATTGTGTCAGCAACACTGGGAAAATTTGTACTATTTTAATAAATAGAATTACGTATATTTTTACAGTAGTTCTAGGGAAAACGTGATCTTGATTACATTCTGTCTTTAAATTTTATCACGCGGCTTATTCTCTCGTCTAGGGGTACAGTTGAAATATTCGCATTTGTCTGGAGTTGTGTTTCATTTCGAAATCTTCTGAGTTTTAAGTTCACCGCTTTATCCACTATACTACGGCCCACCCATGGAAAAAGTACATCGATAATGGACTTCAATCAACTCAGACATAAAATGTAATGACAGACAAGACAATAGTTTCATTACAAGGTGACTTTAGCACGGAGCGTGTAGAATTATTTCGTAGCACCAGTTATTTTTTCCATTACACAGTTTCTTTCGAAGAAAAAAAAACGTGACGTAATACCAACTAGAAGACTTTCTTATTTATGTAGCATGATTACTGGCATTTTTCCTAGATTCAGGATGTAACCAAATATCATAACTATTCGTCAAATTAGAAGCGTACGTAATGTGCATTTACACATAACGAGTCCAATGTCGATCGTAATCGCGCGATAAGTACCTAATCCATATCGATTGATACTGACCCAGAACGGCCAGTTATGATCAATATCCGCGTTATTCGACCTTATATCGGTCTGATATCCTTGTAGTAGAGTACCTGACTATGGCTGGGGTCTTCAATGCAGGAGGCGTGTAGTTCGAGTCCTGCTGACGCCATACAAACTGGTTTACAGGCGTTTTACGAGGCGAATGTAGGTATAGTACCTCAGCAAAGACCTTGACTGCTATCTTTCCCTGCCACAGATGGGCGCTGGCCGAGAAACAGCTTCTCTCAGACATGTGACACTGACGCCATATAGTTGCTTTGAATTTTGAAGAGAATGTTGGAAGCTAGTCGTCAAGAGCCTAGTTTGTAGGTACCATTTGCTTGATGTGACTGAGGGAAAAGCCTCAGTCAACGCTTTACTGGTCGATAAATGGAAGTTTAAAAACAAAAACGAAATAAACTTCTGAACCATAACATTCTCACTACTACTTAACCATCTCTCTTTTTTCCTTCCACGTGACCAATGGGAACGAGAGAAAAAAAATGGACTTTCAGGAACTTGCATAATTATATGGTTTAAAGAGATAAGAATTTTCTTCCATGTTGCCAGTTTGACCAGCGAAAATTCACGTACCGGAAACCGCAGTGATAATTACTTCATGAAATAATCGTAGCAAACACATCCTTTGGCTTAGACCGGAAGATATTATGGCACATTTTTCCTATATCTGGAGATGTCCATTTATTCTTTTCATTATACCTACTAAAAGAAACAGTCTTGCAGAAAAGATTCGTGAATGTGGAACAAGAACTACGATCAGTTATTCAGTAAGTACTGTTCCTTTATTTATTTATTTAGACGTAGACCGAGTGGCTAAACTTGATAAGTCAATATAGAGCCAGCGGATCTACTCCATTGCGGCCAAACTCAATTTATCATTCAAAATCTGTCCGTTTATTGCTGCAATGTCAACTTAATGCTTACTTGAATTTTAGGCCTTTAGGCACCTAAGGCTCAGAGCGGATTGAGGATGCGGGAAGGCGTCGGCCATAGCCTAAGTGAAAGGTACTATCCCGGTATTTGCCTAGTGTGGCTGAGGGAAAAACCCCGGAAAAACGTTAGTCAGAATGGTCGACCGCTGTGACTGAACCCACGACTTGCTGAATGCTAAGCTAACGCTCTACCACTGAGCCACGGCCGTTCGGTGCTTCCTTGTTTGAAAATAGTTTGTCGATTTTTGGTCTTCAATTATTTCTTAAAACAAATGAACTCTATTTACAAGTTAAACTTTTCAAAGTTATTTCTCTCTTTGCCACCATATTAAAGATTTACAAATATTTAAAATAAATATTTTGTTATCAAGAATATTTATTTATTTGTCCTACAGAGAATACATCCTTCATTTATTGAAGGCTTACACTAATATAAAGTTTGCTGTAATTATAAGATATAAGGTAAAAAAAGGAAGAAAGAAGAACACAAGAACCATACAAGACAGAATTTCTCTATATAAAAACTAGCCAAAGTACCCGCTTGTTGGTGCAAGGTGAATAAAATATGTTGGCAACAGTCATCGGGACTGTTACCACTACTCGCTTCCCTGTGGTGGACTGCGTCCTTAACTTTGGGAGTTTTGGTGGGCTGCACCCCTTTATCGTAAGCAGACTCTACTGGGACTGTGCAGATCTGCTACAGCTGTTACAGCATGAAGCAGATCTGCTACAGCTGCTACTACCATTGCGACTACAACTACTACTATTACCTCTACTATAGCTTCTACTACTGCGCCTATTTATCATAACCAGACTCTCCAGAGGGCTGCGCCCTCATGGCCCCATGGTGCAAATCTACTGTAGCTACTACTACTACAACTGCTGATAATACTAATATTACTACTATTACAAATAGAACAACTACTACTACCAATACTCCGGCCAAAAACTACTATATTGCTTTAAAACATTAAATCTATATATTTTTACTTATACCAATCTACATTTAAATTTTATAAAAATATATAAAAATCTCAACAATAATGTACTACATTTAATATTTCTGAAGTGTTATTAAAAAAATAAAGGAGGAAAATTTCATCTAATGCCTTCCCAGGAGGCAACGTACCAAGAATAGATGATAAATTCCCTCGATGAACTGCAATATTGAGACGCTACATTAGGAAGGAGGGCGAGCAGGCGTCACCAGAAAGTATCTGTATTCGTCGACCAACCTCTTTAATAAAATTAAGGCCTTCCGTGCTCCAAGTACCACTTGATTCGATTGTGATCGCAACAAAGATAAACTTATCAAGTAGATTAGCTTTCCTGTTTTTATTGACCTCTCTACGAGTAGCTGCACCACCCACTTTTAAAGAAGAATGAGTAACATTTCAAATGGCGAAAGTATCGGCGCAGGTGAAATCCCATAATAGAGGTCTTCCTCTTTTCCATGGAACTAGTGTCATTCCATCAGCTCTTTCCGTCGAAGCGGCTACAACAAGATGGTTCACGTACTGGTATAATATACTATTTATTTATTTCTGATTGTTGTTTTAACATAAACATGGAAACAATGTATTCATTGCATTGTTATAACAATGAAATTAATGATTTTACTCATTCCTTCGTGACATAGTCACTTCCGGTTAACAAAAATGATAACTTCAGAAACTGAACCATTACCTAATCATTTACGAAAAATCATTACAATCTGTTCAGCCGCCTTGGATTGATGCGGTAACACTCGGGAACAAACATAGCGTTATTCATAGATGAATGTAAGCATGTGTGCGTATCACACCATCAGGGTTGCCACCCGTCCTCATTCTGTCGGGACCGTCCCGATTTTCGACCAATTGTCGTGTGCTCCGACGGGCAGATTGTCCCGACTTTCGCCATTCAGAGTTGAAGCACAACGAATAACTTATTTGATAATTTTTATCAAACTGAATTGTATTGGCATCAAACTACACTTGTTGTTTCCATGTAACATACAAATATGACCTTTTTTCGATGTCTTTACCTCTTGAGTCTTAACACATGATGGTAAATCAATTCTTTGCAAGATAATTTCTCTTCCGATGCATGTTATTATGTTCTTAAACACAAAATATACAGTGTAAGATGATGTCTCTATGGAGAGTTGTCGCAAAACTTTAAAAAAAAAAAAGTTTACTTTGATACTTCGAAAAAACATAATTTTCAATGTTTTTATTCTATAAGCTTATGTGTATATAAATAAAACGTATCAAGCAAGCTGTTAAAAATTAAAGATTGAATTTAAAATTAATTGTACACCGTCTCAAGAAGCTTAGGTATAATGCAATGGTCGAATTGACATATATTAACTAGTGGGATGACATGGTTGGAACATTCGAATTCAGTTTTAATGTTAGTTGTGCGGCCCACATCTGTTGTTTCTCCTACCATGAAAGCTAACCAAAACAGATCATAACATGACCTTAAAGTTGCATATGAAGTATGAATGTAATTACCTAATTTTCAATCTATATTTGAAGTAGCACACAAACTTTAGCTAATATTGGTCACTAATAAATGACATCAACGTTATATTGTAACTTTGATGATTTATTTGGTTTTCCCCGACAAGAGGAATGATCAATTTCCTTTCTTTGAACTAGGGGAATGGCATTCCACCACATCCTCTCAATGAGACCACTTGTAAGACGCCAAATTTTATGGCTTTAATTACAAATTTTTGCTTAAGATCATACTTCCGAAGGCACTTCTCTTAATGAGGAAGTGCAGGAGACTTTTTGAAATGTGACTGAAAAGTCAGTCTTAATTAATAAGAAATGTACACTTTAGCTAAATCAGTACTAATTATTAACTTCAGAACAAGCCCAGGTTGGTCCCAAAATCAATTTCCAAACTTTAATGGTTGGTAAAAGCTTTCCGTGGAAGCACCCCCGGACCTCCTATACTTGTATGCCCTCAGACCCCGGAACAGAACCTGTCTCGATTTTCTTGAAAACAAAAGTAACAACCCTGTCACACCTAAACGGCTTTACCAATTGGAATGATCTTTTGCCCATGATCAGATATTGGACCCGTCTGGGATGTTCTCATAGCCTATTTTTTTATTAACCGGAAGTGACTGTGTCGCGAACTAATTAATAAAAACAGTAATTTCATTGTTAAATAACAATGCAATAGATATTGATACATTGTTTCTTTTAAGTTAAAACAACATATAAGAAATAAATAAATAGCTTTGATTTTTTAAATTTAAGTTTGGATCGTTGTAAATACAAATAGACCTATTAGGTTTAATGTTTTAAAGTATTGCAGTAGTAGGCCTATTTGCAGTAGTATTAGTAGCTGTAGTATTATTATTATTATTAGTAGTAGTAGTAGGTGTAGTAGTAGTATTTGTAGTAGTAGTAGTGGTAATGGTGATGGTGGTGGTGGTGTTGCCAACATATTATATTCACCCCACACCAACGGACAGGTACTTGAGCTAGTCCCTGATATAATACATCTATAAACTTAAACATTTAAGAATAATTCATATGTATTACTAATATTATAATTCATATTGTATTAATAGTATTTCATATATATAGGCGCGGATCCAAGGGGATGCTATAGCCCCCCTTGACGTCCAGGTATGCACTGGATAAAATGGTCTTCAATAGTGACACAATTATGATTTACCCACCCACTCCTTGATCATATCCTGGATCCGGACCTGTATATATATGAATACTCTACTTGTAAATCGCTAGTTGATTATTAAAATTAAAATCTGAAGTGATCTCAAATCTGAAATATAGAAGGAGAAAGCTAATGTAAAAACCTAACACTTCCAAATTATTGTACTCGGAACATAATCTAACAAGTAAAGTACCCGAAGTGAGGACTCGAGTTGCTCATCAAGTGATACCTTAAATTCAAGCTAGTGACGAGTATAGTACACCTGTGAAATCCTAGCTGCAGAGCTCCAGAAATAAAAAGGTTATGGCGGGTCAAAGTTCAAAGAGAAAGCGAATTGTATTGAAACAAGTCACAACGAAAGGCAGAACAAAAGTCAGAAGGACATGGTTTTGAATTGAAATGTGATTCATGTGAAGGAAAGAGGCACGTACAAAGTACTACACATTGATACAATCAATATGTAAGTCGTCAATGAAGGCGTGTGATAAGCAGATACTTTGCTCACAATGAGCACACTTGACAAAAGAGATGTTCTCACATGAGGTCTTGTAACACTCGTCACGTATATTAGAATCAAAACAATAATCCAATGTAGAAATCCAGGGCTCGGGCTCCTCATCCAAGTAGCCGCTTTTGTAAAACGCAAACCTGATCATGTTGCGAAATCTTGAGGCGCTGAATTGGAAGAGAGTGAAGTACTGCATTCGTAAAATGTTATCCCGATACCAGAGATTAATTTCCGAGGAAGCGATAACTGAGTCAGTAATGAACCTGATAAATGATTTATATGGATGGAAGAAGTAAACATCAAGTGGTTGGATGAAACCAGTGCAACTACCAGGAATTAAACGTTTGAACAGTGTTATATGATTAGGACATAATTCATTTGATATGTTATCATCCTTATTTGCACTCCATGAATCCAGCAAAAGCAAGACTTTATCACGATCGGCAGGCAGGCTATTCCAGATTACAGAATAAAACTCTTTTAAATCACTTTTGTGGACATCAGAAGCAGCTAAATTCGCTTTCTATTTGAACTTTGACCCGCCATAACCTTGTTATTGCTGGAGCTCTGCAGCTAGGATTTCACAGGTGTACTATACTCGTCACTAGCTTGAATTTAAGGTATCACTTGATGAGCAACTTGAGTCCTCACTTCGGGTACTTTACTTGTAAGTATCAATGAATGTTAGTAATAAAAATAAATAGAGTCGCCTATTATTAAATTTCCCATAAACTGTTTCATATAAAGAACAATGTGACCACCTTTTTAAGTCTGTTATAAAGGCTAGAATGTACTCGGATAATAAGTTATATATTTTCAATTTCAGGATGGGCGTAAGCCATAGTGCTGTTACCGCCCATAAAATCAATTTATATATTTTCAATTGCAGATAGTTTATACTTTTTCTATAAGACAAGAAATTTAAATAGCGTTTCTGAATGGACTCCACCATTTTTCACATGACATTTATATTCGAGGTAGACGACATGACTGAACCGTATTCTAATTTACTTCTTAAGAGTTCGATACTACTAAAATACAGTTTTTTTTAACGTAGGAAACTAAAAAATGCACTGTTGATTATGTATTGCACTGAAATGCACTGAAATAGCATATTGTCCAGAATAAAAAATACTAAGGATATATGCCATACGATGTATAATTTCTAAACCTTTTTCGTAATCGAAAATTGGAGTATTACTAAGCGGGTTGCAACATATTCTAGAATAATTTTGTAAATATATAGAAATGAGTAAACGGACGCTTATTTCTCAAGAACCGTACATACGATGGACAAGGTCAATGACTCGTTTAATTACATATGGTTTGTAGATTATAGCAAAAATACAATATAATGTCTAGGTCACCGCTGGGCTGAGCTATTGAGGTGCAAGGTCCCCATAAGAAATACATGGGGAATGGGGTGACATTCTATCAATAATTGAAAACTACTAATATTAGTGTTCATTCGATACTTTTCGGGGTCGCTGAGATGAATAGTGATAGTTTAAATACTTTACAAGCTCAAGTACATTTTAAAAATAATCGAAGACGACCTATATGAGTGTCGAATTCATAGTTTTGGAGGTCGCTGAATTCAACGCGAACAACACGAACACTTTGGATGTCCTTAAGGTCAAGTGAAGACCCCACCCCACGGGAGGTGAAAAGGCGTGACATTTTAAAAATAATCGAGTCGTTCCCGAAGGGAACCAAAATTACGGCTAATTTTGTAAATAGGTAACTTTTTAAATCTAGAATGGGTGCCATATATGCTCATCTTCTTGTCGTTTAACTACCGTCATAACATGGTTGTGCAACCTACGACTCGCGGGCCGCATCCGACCCGGACAGGACCCTTGTACGGATGTGACAAAATACATGTTAAGGATTATTTAATTAAAAATAGTAGTGGGGATACAACCGTCGGAATAAATATAAATAATGCAAATGGTCAAAGACAAGAAAGGAGTGAAATAATTGTGATCGAAGTTGAAAAATCTACCCAAGACCGTCAGGTAGACAGTATAGACCGAGAAGAAACCAAAATTCCATATATTTGCAAACAAACGTGTGTCGGAAGATTGATGTGAAACTAGGATTATCCGGTATGTAATGACATGAGCTAGGGTGATTACAAAGTACCACAAAACATACTTGAGGGAGACTCGAGTTTATAACAGCATCCCAGATAGCTTCCAAACTTGCAGTAAGTTTGTACGAGGTTTGGCATCGCAAGTTTATACAAAGTTTGGCAATTCATTGATGCAAACTTGCTACACTCTTGCAGTAAACTTGCTAGTTGACAAGTGACAAATTTTGCACGCCAAACTTGCTACAAACTTGCCTTGTTAGACATGAACCCTATGGCAGAAAAGGATTTCTATTGCCTGGATTGGGACTCGAAGTATATATTCTTAAAATGACGCGCTTTGTATTATGTATAAGGACCCTTGCAGACAGGCGGCTTTTTGCTGGAATGTTGCTACAACAAAAACGTTACAAAGGATGGAACACAAGGATTTTTAATGAAGCCTTGCAGACGAAAGACTTATTTTGTGGCCACCTCAAGAAAATGTTCTAACTTGTTAAGTTTTAGTAACAGGTGTCTGCAAACGTTTTGTGGGGATTAACTAGTAATTTTGAATTTGATTTATGGCCTATAGGGATCTAAGGCTCAGGCCGAGAGAGCAACTAGTATTCGGAAAGGAAAAACGTGTTTCTAGAGGACCTTGCAGACGGACGGCAACTGTTGCAAGTAAGAGCTGTGGTGAAATACAGGGTTGGTGCGAATGAAATTACAGCTTTGACATGTGGTGGGAAACGCACCTCAGCAACACAACAGGGATCTATTAAGGTCACGCGTCTAACGTCACAAATTCTGTGTACATCCAGCAAACAGGTTGGTGTACCCAAACAGTTATGAGGCAGTGTGATGTTGAACAGGGTCGTATTAAGAAAGTGCACCATAAATAACAAACAATTGCGTGTGATTTTTTTTTATGAATTCAAACTGGGGCATTCTGCACAACAGCAAAACACATTAACAGTGTATTTGGGACAGGAATGGTAAATGAATCGTGTGCATGCCATTGCAGACGAGTTAGGCATACACCATGTCATTGTTAGTCGGCGGCTCCATGCGATCATTAAGGTGAGATAGTTGAACTCATGAGTACTAGCCGACCTGGTAGTCGTGTGGTTTGGGGTGCTAAGTCAACGACTTGAAGATCCGAAGTTCGAATCCCGGCTGGGGCATGGAAGTGAATTTTAACTAGCATCGCACTCATAATCGTGACGGGCCGAAGTCAAAGTTACTAAAAACGGTCCATACAAAATAAAGTTTATAAGTTTCATGGGTACTACATGAGTTGACATCCGGTAACAAGAATCGCCGTCTGCAGGTGTGAAGTTCTCTGAGAGTAAGCGGGAAGATTTTCTGCATTGGATTGCCACTTCAGATGAAAAGTATCTGCTATGGTAATCGTAAACGGTCAGTACAATGGTTGGATATTGATCAACGCCCAGACCGGTGTCCTAAACCACCTCTCCACCCACGGAAGCTGTAGCTGCTGGTATGGTGGTATGTGGTGGGAGGGATCATCACTGCAGATTGTTACAGCGCTGAAATCCATGAAATGCAACACAAACTTGTCCGTAAGCATCCAGCAATGATGAACAGACATGGTGTCTTTATGCTGCATGACAATGCTCAACCACACGATGCACAAAGAACATTACAGGTTCTCCATGAGTTGCAGTATGAAATCCTTCCTCACCCTCCGTATTCCCCCGAATTCTCTCCCACTGACTACCACCTCTTCCGGCATCTTGATCACCTTTTGGCAAGGAAAGCCTTTCCTGATGACCGCGCGGTCCAACATGCAGTTAAGGCTTTCTTCGCATCGCAGACCTCAGACTTCTATCGCCACAGAATCCAATCATCGGCTGAGCGATGGCAAGTGTGTGGATGCAAACGGGGACTACTTTAATTAATCAGGAACATAGTTTTCATTATTTTATTGGCCTTTGGACATGACGCACCTGGGGCCGGACATTTCATTCGCACCAACCCAATAAAAACAGACGTTGCAACAAAAGTGTGATTCGTGTGTAAGCACATGGAACTATTGCATGTGGACACCACTTGCAACAATTTGTGGCAACCGCAAAAAGTTGCTCTTCTGCTAGAGTTCTAATACCCGGTTTCTACGGTACCGTATTTAGTTTTAAATCGAGTTTATATAGAAAACACAATGTCGCTACAATTCCATAGTTTTCAATAATATTTTAGTTTGTGGTTCAAGAGTGATCCAAATGAATCAACTGAAGCGAAATTACTTGTCTTTTTCTGTTTTCAATGCTCAGATGCGGCTTTGGATATTCTAAAGATTTTTAAGCAACTCATCAAATATAGTTTCGTAAGGTGGTTCGAAAATCATGTTTGAGACACTTTTTTCCCCTTTTAACAAATTTATCGCCGTGGATCAGACGGTAGCGCGTCTGACTACGAATCGGGCGGCCCGGGTTCAAATTACGGCCAGGACACTGGAGACTTTTCTCACAGTGTTTCCATGCCTGGCGCTCTGAGGTGCACTTAGCCTCCTATCAAATTGAGTACCGAAGTGTTCTTGGTATCCCTGGGCACCTTGGAAAGGCAAAGGGGGTCGATCGTGGGACTGACCACCCCACCGCACTTCGTACCGTAGGTCAAGAAAATGTGGAGCGCTACCTCCACATTCCCCATGCGCCGTTCACGGCGCGTGCGTATCGCACAGGGGATATCCTACCTTTTACCTTTTTACTTTGTTTTTAGTGACTATGGTAATTAGTCAAACAACCAGAAAAACACTGTGTAATTCCCACAGTAAATTGTAATAACTTTCCTTGTCTGCGTTTTAGCTTTGAAAATGTTTATGAAAGGAAAATTTTGTATCCTGAACATTAGGAAGGAAGGAAGGGAAAGGGGAAGGACAGGGCAGGTAGGGCAAGGAAGATGATACAAAAGCGCGCGTCATGGATTAAGCGACAGAGCTTTCCCTTCTCTTGACCCTGGTTTCTTGGTTTACCTTACAGCTGTGCAAGGTACAGCTATGAATAAAAGTTTTGACGCATGCAAGACTAATAACTAACTTTTCTTATTGCAATTTAAAGATGCTGAAATATCTTATATAATTTTTGGCTTGCAGGGATATGCACAATGCGCATTTGCCTGCTCTGACTAAGGAAAAAGCCTGGAAAACCTCAGTCAGGATGGTCGACCGTTGGGAATAACCCATGATCTCCCGAATGCTACACAAACGCTCTACCACTGAGCTACGGCGGCTCGGTTTAATAGTTACGAGGTGTAACTGATAGGTATCTCTTTTAACTGCCATAAAGGCACGACATATCAAAACGTTTTCCCCCTAAACGCTGTTAAGGTTTTTTTTTATTTGTTCGAAAGAAAGCAAAATAAATCCCTGCTTCTATTAAAAATTTTGAAGCTGCCCCGAAAGAGGTGTTTCTGGGACATCACTGTTTTACGAAATTTTACCATTTGATTCCACATATCTAATTTAGTATTTTACTTTAGTCTCGAACTTTTTTTTGAGGGGGGAGTTAGAGCATCCGGGAACCCTCTATATCATGTCAATATTGACTTATCAATTAGTTATTTGGCGCAATATATATATATATCTGGTGTACTAAAAAGTAATCCATTATTTTTGCATGACATTGAAGGCTTGACTTACCATAGTTAGAATGATCCGATTTAGGTCACATATGCGCCCTTTTGTTCGATAACGTGTTGCCATTTGGAAGGTAATATCATGATGCCTCTCTCATAGAAGCCCTTGTCCCTATTGGCAAAAAATTGAGACAGTCGATTTTCACAAGCCTCTCTTGAAGCGAATTTTTCACCAGCAAACGTGTTCGCCATGGACAGGAACAGATGGTAATCACTCGGTGCCAGGTCCGGACTATAAGATGGATGCATAAGAACCTCCCAACCCAGCTCCCGGAGCTTCTGGCGAGTCAGTTCCGAGTTAAGGGTTTGGCCGTAGGGGAGCAGCTCATAGTAGATAATTCCCTGCCAATCCCACCAAACACACAGCAAAACCTTCCTGGCCGTCAATCCTGGCTTGGGCACCGTTTGCGCCGGCGCACCGCGCTTCGACCACGACCGTTTTCGCGTGACGTTGTCGTAAGTGATCCACTTTTCATCACCAGTCACCAACCGCTTCAGAAATGCGTCGCTTTTTTGCGATTCAGCAGCGATTCGCAGATGGAAATTCGGTCCATGAGGTGTTTTTGCGTTAACTCGTGTGGCACCCATACATCAAGCTCCTTTGTGTATCCAGCCTTATGCAAACGATTCCACACGGTTTTTTGTGCAATGTTTAGCTCTTGGACAATCGAAACAGTGCTTACATGACGGTCGGACGCGACAATGTCCATGATTTTATCGACATTTTCGACACTTGGCCTTCCAGTGCGTGGTACATCTTTGACGTCAAAATTACCGGAACGGAATCGACGAAACCAAAATTGCGCGTGATTGGCTGTTACAGTATCAGGACCATAAACACTATTCACATTTGCAGCCGCCTGGCTTGCGTTTTCGCCTTTATCGAAGAAAAACTGTAAAATATAGCGTATTTTCTCTTTGCTAGTGTCCATTTTGACGCGCGCTCACACAACACTGAGTTAACTCATCACAACTATCTGAACAGTGTTTGTAGTACGCAATCTCATCGTTTGAACGCCATCTCGTTGAACCCGATCGGACTTATACAAAGTGAGATACAAGCACTGAAGCCATCTATTGGCAAAATAATGGATTACTTTTTACTACACCATATATATATATATATATATATATATATATATATAATCGAGCTTCTGCGTAGCCTAGTCGGTAGCGCGCTTGACTTCAGTGCGAGCGGTCCCGGGTTCGATTCCCGGTGGGGGCTCAAAAATTTCGGTGTTGACCCAGCATCGTGAGGACAATTGGGGAGCTACTGTGAATAAAAGACAGTGGCGATCACAGTGAGAGCTTCGGCTCTCCTCTCCCAACCCGTCTGGTCAGCGTGGGAGCAGTAGACCAACTCCTCCCTTCGGGGAGAGGCCTCATCCACTAGTGGATTGAATATGGCTGTGATTTATTATTATTATTATTATATATATAATCACAGCCATATTCGATCCAATACTGGATGAGTTCTCTCCCTAGAGGCAAGATTTTTTCCCCAACTACCTTTTTGTATTGTATGCGATTTGCCTTTTTGGATTGGTCAGTTATGTTGATAATTAAGGAGACCAAGCCCTTTGTTGAGCGTTGTTAGCTTGGTCTAATGGTTAACGTATCAAAAAGCTATCCTGAGATCCTGGGATTGAACCCTGGCGTGGTTATGTTTACTCTTTTTGCAAATATTTTTTTCCTTCTTTTCTTATGTATATACACATAAGTAGTAGTAGTAGTACCACACCGCCATAGCTCAGTTATAGAGCGTTGGCGTAGCATTCAGGAGGTCGTGGGTCGATCCCAGCGGCCGACCATCCTGACTGAGGTTTTCCAGGTCTCTCCTCAGTCACGCCAGGCAAATGCCGGGATGGCATCTTCAATATAGGCCAACATCTTCCCGAATCCTATTCCCTCCCATACCTATCCCGGCCTCAGCCTTAGATGCCTAAAGGTCATATATAAAATTCAAGAATTCAATTCATAGTAGTAGTAGTAATAGTAGTTGTTAAGAAAACTTTGGTCCAAGTCGACTCTTTGCCGCACGCTTACAGACCTTAAAAAAAACAATTGAGGGAGAAAACTGAATGAAGTTGGCAATGCCGTCCCATGTTCCACGCAGAAACATCCTATAATATCGATATAATGTATTTCTGTCAGGTGTTGTACTCAGTTTGAAATATATATATATAAATATAACAATGTTTAATATTTATATATAGATACAGTTTCTCTTTAAAAAATAATAGTTCTCCAATGTATTTCTTCTTTTCATTATAGCTGACTCCTGCTTCTTCCACAAATATACAAGATAACGCAATCGCACGCAAGCTTAGAAACACCTAAACTAAACTGTCTTAGGCTGCTTACACATTATCCGATAACCTTCCGATTGTCTGACAGACATTTTGTAGGAAGAAAACCTAAAGCACTTCATGTTTTCATCCGATTCGGTTTGGAACATCTGTTTCTCTCGCCATGTTTACTTGTTGAACAATGGAAGACTTTCGCGCGAAGAAGGCAATGGAGAGGAAAGGAAGAGGTTGACAGAAAGAAAGATAGAAAGAGAGACAGTTTTGCTATCTCTCTCTCATTTTTTCAAAATTCTCTCTCTCTCTCTCTCTCTCTCTCTCTCTCTCTCTCTACATGCAGTGCGTTTCGTAACTCCTGTTCTTTTTTCCTTTTCAAGTTTGGGAAGAAGCAGTGCTTTTTGCTGTAATTTTGCTAGCACGTGAAGGAGATAGGTATGCAAAACTGGAATACGGTTAATTAGAGAAATATTGGGTCAACGTTTCATTGTCTACCGTAACGAAAACTGTGAAAGTGATTTTCTACTTATGAAAAAACAATGTTAAGGATGAATTAAAACGAGAAAGGAGGAAAACCCACTCTAATTTCCAAAAAAGAGAAAATCGCTTTCGCAGTTTTCGAAAGAGAATGAAACTTTGGTCCAATGTATCTGTAATTTATCTTATTCAATTTTACATACTCATCCACCCACCCCTTCCTCACGTGCTAGCAAAATTACAGAGAAAAGCATGGATTCATTCTATTCCAAAATTGAAAAGACAAAAGGAACATAAGTTATGGAGCACACTGTATCAACTATATTTTTTTTCTCTCTCTCTCTTTCTCTCCCCTCCCTTTCCTCAACAACACAACATTATCCGCATGTTCTGACATGTCGGACTGGAAACTTGAAGACAGGATTCACTCGTTGGGTTAAAGCAATCATTGCACTTGTTTGGTTAAACTGTGTATCGCGAACAAATGACTCTGCGATACTGAGAGAATTCTTTTTGTATGCTGTTGTCTACATAAGATTTTGTTTACAAGTCTAACTGTTTTTGTTTTGTTTTCCACGAAATCGGGTTACAGCGTACGTGCAGTCCTCAATATCCAATGAATCATGGCTACCCAATAGTTCTTTTGCACAAGCGAAAAAAAAGGAAGTCTTGTGACGAAAGCTGAAACAAGAGCCAAGAATGAAGGGCTGGGGAGACAAGTAAGGAAATCATCACTTATAACATTATACATCACATATAAACTGTTAATATTTCTACGTTATGGGGTACACCACGATGGATTTTTATATTCTATTTTAATAATAGGAAAGTTTATGATATTTAAGTCAGAAAATTAATAGTAAAACAGTAGACAATGCAAAGAAACAGGAGATTTAATTATAAAACAATGCGATGAAACACTGAAACCTGGTCGACAATGTCTGATACAAGTCTGAAGGTGTACAAGCGCGCATTGCTTTTGCATTGCCACTGTAACAAGATCCGCCTTCAGACAATCGGAAAGCCCAGTGGAGCCTTGCGGCAGCTGTCCGGCAAAAATCCTGAAGAACTCTTTGTCTGAACGTGTACAAAGCCCCATTTAAAGCAATGCCCCACTACTCTTCCGATTTCTTTCATGCAAAAAAGTATCCGACATGTCTGAAGCAAATCGGACAGTGTGCAAGGTGGGTTACACGTACAATATTATCTGCATATTTTCAAGTGACGATATTGAAACTGACTGACGAGGGCAGCGGTGAGATCACCACGGGGTGAAAGGTTGTCTGTGTCATTTTAACATTCCAGCAGTAGCATTGTGCTAATTTCCAGGAATAACACCAGTCGCGCATTTTTTGTTTATCTCAACCTCTTTGAATAATCTTTTTGAGGTAAACACAAATACAGGTGTAAAATCTTCAAAGAATGCAGATGTGTGTCCAAGAATGGTGTGTCAGATGGAAAACAGTGAATGAGCAAAACAGATTATGATCTGTAAGCTATAGTTGATCTGAAAGATCTTGCATTAAAACACAGAAAAGAACAAAAGTGGCAGTATTTTTCCATCCAAATACAATTGTTAGGAACAAACCTACCTTTTACGAGTCATTGATATATAAGTAAATCAAATCTGCTTAATTCCATTGCATGACACACCTAACATTCTTTACTTCTGGTGAGAAAATTCAAATAAAAAAGTTTGAAGCAAAATTCCAGGGGGGCCCCTAAATGACGGGCCTGCTGCCTACCCTTTACGATTTCAAATAATCTCAGAGGATATAATAATACAATATCAGATCGGGAGATCTAGCAGGCCAGAGAAGGTCACCACCATCCTTGAAATAACTCTTCCGGGAAAGATTTCTCAGACTACACTCGTTGACTCTCAGCGTGTGAGCAGTAGCGTCATCTTGTTGAAATAAAATGTTTGAAAGCTTAATCCTACAAAGAGCAAACCTTGGTGCATGCAAATTATTAAGATGTTCTAAATAACCAACCGTTTGTCCGTCCTCTTTCAACCACAACAAAAATAGACTTATCAGCGAAAATATGTGACATTTTCTTCTGCCATTATCTAAAATCGAAAACAGTATGTTGAAATGTAGCACACAAACAGGGATTTTGTGAGAGCCTCCAATTCTTGAGCACATTCCCAGCTTAAAATTTTTCAGGATTAAAAATCAATAGAAACCATGTAAAACTCTACGCACAATCCGCATTTTGGCTTTACACCCCGCAAAATTGAAAACCCTGGAAGAATCACTACCGTCAACTGAAGATTGTGACATGAGCTATTGACAATAATAAAAAATATATCACTACTAGAAAATATGGCAATTATTTGTGAACAATTTAAATTATGTTTTTTATTTGTAGGTTATCTCGTATCTATGTTAAAACCATATGCTATTTATGTCGGTTGCTGTATACGTATAGTGAAGTTTTCCTGTCTCGCTTCACATTTGACAAATACGAGACAGGGTTATTTTACGTGTTTGTCTCGCTAATTGCGTAAGTGATTATATACGTTGTTGCTAACACGTGTCTGAACCACTACAGCTAAGCAAAAGGGTACGTACTGGTGATAATATATTTATGTACCATTTTTTCCTCAAAAAGAGACTGAACATTGAGCAATCTTGAAACTGTATGTGTTATTGCAAGGACAGATTTTATACAGTAGCATTTATTGACTCCATTTTTTCGAGTCTTCCAAAGCGATTTATATTATAACTTAATAAGTTTACTATAAAAAAAAAAAGTTTAAGATAAGCAGAAGCAATATCTTCAATGAATCTTTTGAGTGCTGCAAATTATTAAAGTAATCAGCTATCAGAAGCGACAAGGAAAGACAAGATATTTCAAGAAGGAAATATGAAAGAAGGTAAGTCAACATTTGGAGTTTATTTATTGTGAAGAAACACCAGGAAATAGCATTACTATTAACTTTTATTGGCCCAGTGATTCTGCCAGATTTTCCAGATTGGGGGTTGGTGGGTGTTAACCAAAATGCAGAGAGCTTAGTAGCGTTTAAATAGAGTTTTATAGGGTTTCTACTGATTTTTAACCATAAAAAAAATTAAAGTTGTGATGGTCGAGTTATGCGGGATGAATTGGATTGGCAGAATCCTTGGCTGAATTACCCCAATCTGAAGATAGAAAGTTAATTAATATAATTATTATTCTAACTTTTAATTGTATTATTTCCATAACAACTACTGCCACTAATCTTAAACCCATTTCAACTAGGACTGCTAACTTGAATAAGGGACACAACTGAAAATGCGTGGTTCGAGTTCGAAGCCCCGAATACATCAATTAGGTATTTCTGGCATTAAAACATAATATAAAATAATTATACAATTACATATTTTTGTACACACTGAATCAGAATAGTGGAAATTTTCTTTTTTAAAAAAGAGAAAGTGTTCTAACGAAAATTACTGAAACGAGCGTATTTTCATGAGCTTTAGTTATTTTTAAAAAAGTTATCTTTTGAGATGGGATTCCAATCCTTTACGGATGTAAATTATTATTCTTCAGAGATAAAAGGTGATCTTTTTAGATTGGTTCACAAATACATTGTGGATACTAGTCAATTTTATTATCCGCCATTTGTTACCGCGAAGTTTATCGAAAGGCAAAATCCTACTTTGAAGTTAATCTCGTTTAGTTACAAGAGACAACAGAAGACCTGATAACTTTTTTCATTGACAAAAGGATACCAGAAGACTTCAGGGGCAAGAGATATACAAGAAATCTTCGAATGTTATTCTCAAGTATACAAAGGGAAATTTAAGTTGCGGGAAAGGCAAGGTTGGATGACGCTTCCAGATAATAAGTTCACGATCCTCACTACGTGCGGCAATCAGCAATAGAAGAGGGGAGGTAGAGGAGGCAGTCTCTTTTCAGTATTCCAATGATGATTTTATTCAGAAGGCGAGTGAGTTTCTCTCTCTCTCTCTCTTTCCGTCTACATACCTACCGAACTATCTATATCTGAGAAATGGAAAAAGAAGCTTAAAATGGAATGCAATAAATAAATAATATAATAGCATTAATATTAATTAAAAATAACTATTGATAATGTAATAGCAAACTAATCTCTTTTGTTTAAATTATAAAATATGTGAATGTGATTTCTATTATTAGTTTGTGATGAAAAAGAACGCGTTTTAATTTTATTTCAAAACCTGGTTCTGGCCTTTTTAAGCCATCGTTTACGTTTATATCAATTTGAAATGGATCACAGTGTCAATCGGGTCAATTTTTGACCTGGTGACCCGATTAAAACCCAGTAACCCGGAGGAAAAAGCAGAGCTTTAAATTTTTTCACTGGGATTCAACAGTGCTTCTGTCAGGGGTGACCAGGACCGGAGATGTAACCCACAGAGCACGAAAAATACGACGAAGAAATTCCCAGTTAATTATATATTTCCTAAACCGAGTCAGGTTTCGGACCAGATTTCCCAGTCAACTACGTTCGGCTCAAGCCGGGTCACCAAAAGTGACCCAGTTTCAGCTCTGGTTCGTATAACCACAGAATTAAGTAAATAAATGGGTAAAAAGCAACATATGTAACTGAAAATTAATCAAATAGTAAATAGCATAATAACAATTATAATAAATATTAGGTGGAAGATGGGACTTGCAAATAAATTAGGTCAAATCACCGTCACGCATGTAACCGTTTAACTCCAGAAGTTGCATTGTTGTGTACCTAGGTTATGTCAGGAAGTAGACAGCAACTAAATAACAAGAAAATTAACAACTACAAATATACACAGACTAAAGTTCAAAGTATACAATACGCAAACGTCACAGTCTTACCGATGTAAATAAATTATTTATTATAATTAATTACATATCGGGTCACATAGCCGTCACGCGTGTAACAATACATCATGTAAAACGTTTGTAACGGCTGGTTAATCAAACTTTAATTTCTGTTCAAAACCCAGTTTTCGATATTTTTATCAACTTTCGGTTTCTGATTTTCAAGTAACATGTTCTTCATTTCTGCGAAAAAGGAGAACTAACGTTAGAAGAAAAGCAAGAGAACAAAGAAGTTACAACGAATATAACAAACTCTGAAATATGAAAAATAAATATTTTTCAAATGTCCTTCCCGGTCCGGAGCCAACGTTTCATGAAATCCATAAATAAATTCAAAATTAAATTGATCTCCATTGATCAAATATCCTCGAAATAGAAGTAAATGCCTTGGCTGTCGAGAAACTCTGTTACAGCTTCCTTGACTAAATTATCGTCGGAAAATCGTCGACCACGCAGAAATTTCTTCAGGTTTTGAAATAGAAAGTAGTCACTGGACGCCAAGTCTGGAATATAAGGTGAATTGTTAAGCTCTACGAAGCCACATTGCTTGTTAGCCTGGGATTTGCATGATGTTTGTGCGGGTGCATTGTCATGGAAGAGCAACACACCGGCTGACAACTTTCCTGAATGTTTCTGTTTAACAGCCTCGCGTAAAGACATCATCTTGGAAGCATAGGTGTCTTCAGTAATAATTGACTAATGTGGCATGAATTGAACTAGCAGTATGCCTTCCGTGTCCACAAAACTGTTGCCAAGATCTTTTCAGCTGACCGTTACACACATTTCTTTGGAGTTGAGACCCCTTATGTTTTCACTGCAAGGACTTTTGTTTGATCTCAGGATCATGTTGGTGGACCCATGTTTCATCATGTGGTCATTACAATTCTTGAGTAGAAGTTATCTGGGATTTTTCTCTAAGCATATCTACATTCTCTGGGTAATATTGCCGGGGAAATGTATTTTTCTCAGGCGTCAACATTAGTGGCGACCATCTTGAACTAATCTTTGACATTCTCAAGACTGTATAGATGATACTGTGAACTGTGCCAATTGAAATGACCAGTTCATGAGATGTGACACTGGCCTTAACTGATGATATTGCAAAATTATGGTCTCCAGTTTATGGTACAATTCCTTTGAGGATGCCTCCACACGCCGCCCTGAACAGGAGTTATATTCAATCGATGTCCACTCCCACTTAAATTGCTTGGCCCAGAACTCCACTTGGTAGGATGAAATTACATCACCACCATATACAGCACACATACCGTTGTGGATTTCTTTAGTCTTCTTCCCTTCCTTTGTGAGGAATTTTATCACGGAACGAATACCCGAATTGTCACTGTTGATCCGCAAGGCACTGCAGTTGCCATCTTCTCAATTCAAGCGCTTACAGAAGACTGATTTGTAACTTCCTCTGTTGCAACCCATGTAGCGACCTTCACATGCACGCTCAGCTCTCTTGCAATGAAAAATAATACCGGGGTAGATTACTTATTGAACACCCCTCGTGTATAAACGATGGTACCTGTGCTCTAGAGGCTGACGTCGCGGAATTGAAATCGCTGATTGGAAGGCATGCGGGATCAAGATCCGCTGCCCGTCATTTTGACTGAAGTTTTCCAGATTTTGTTTTTTACAAGACGACTACAGGACGATACCTTAACTATACACAGCACAAGATATCCCAGGAATATCCCTTGAGATCCACCTTTAAATATCGGAGAACCCGAACACTGATTCTCAACCAGGAGTGTTTCGTGGCACAGCTAACGTCCTTGCCGTTGTTTTCCGGCTCCCCCGTAATCCTGACCAATCATCGCAACACCTCAGAGTGTAGAAGCCTCGAAAGTAGTAGCCTTGAAAAAGTGCAATCATCGAGGGTTGTGCCAACAGCCTTCAGCACGTTTCCATAGTAAAAAAAGATGCCTACATCACGGGAATTGTCAACGGTGTGATAAAGTCAGATCAGAAGAAAGGAAACAATTACTTTCTTTAGATTCGCAGCTCTGGTCAGTCATCCAGACACAATAAGGTGCCGCGGCACTCTGGTTGATAATTATTTAAATAAATACATTTCTAGTATGTAGGGGAAAGTAGCTGCTTAACTAATACGGACGCTTGCAATTTTTCATTAGATAAATGATACAACACAATGCTTACAACACCAATTTATATTGCTAATAACAGGATGAAGATAACGGGTTTTCTGTCCAGAAGGAGCTTTGACGTCCTAAGGATGGGACCAACAGTTTAACGTGGATTTATAATCACCTTATATCGAACCCGAGACCCCTTGTTTACAAGATAAAGAAACCGAGCCGCCGTAGCTCAGTGCTAGAGCGTTGGCGTAGTGTTCGGAAGGCCGTATGTTCGATCCCAGCGGTTGGCCATCCTGGCTGAGGCTTTTCCAGGGTTTTCCCTCAGTCACGCCAGACAAATACCGGATGGCACCTTCAACATAGGTCCTTGCCGACACGTTCCTGAATCCTTTACCCTTCCCTATGCCGGTTGAGGCTCAGATGCCAAAAGACCATAAAATAAAATTGAAATTCAAATTAAACAAGGTAAAGAACATTACCATTCACCCACTGGGAACTGTAAATAATGGGGACTATAGGCAGTGGTTCTTCTTGTCAATTAACAGACGATACAACTGTTTTCACCTTGTTATGAGAGTATTTTGCTGTTGAACCCTCCTTTTTTTCCATTGAACTTTTTGTTATTTCGTGTTTTGATTCTGTCATTGGTAGATTTAGTTGATCCTACTTTTTTGCCTAATCTCGAACTGATACTGATGGCATCTTCTTAATAAGCTTGAGTACTTTTTTGTCTAACATTTGATCTTTGGTTCCTCTTTGTCATTTCTTGCTTTTTCACTTGTCGTTTCGGTTGTGGTATACTTGTCGATAGTTCTTTTTACTGCCCATTTTCATGTTCCTATCTCGTTTTATTTGGTATCTAAGGTTTCTGTTTATTTGCTATCTAAGCGCGCAAAAATTTTGGATCTTTGTTTTTCAAGTTTCGACGTTATTCTCTTCTTTGTTAGTTTGTAGAAGAAAAATATATACCATGAATTAACTGTTTAGAATGTACTCTTTCAAATCACGTATCAAGTTTCCGATCTACAAACAAGGTTTGAGAAAATGGCATTTTAAAAATGTGTCAAAACTTTCTGGGACAACCCTTAATATGCCGAATTCAATGAAACAATTATTAATCCGAAACCATTAAGCATTTTAGAAATTATGATGTTTCCAATGAAGTTTAAATGATACTGCATGTTTTACTAATAAAAGTATGATTTTTTTATCCATCATTAAACACTCAAATATAGTAACCAGTGTGAGTTTAGCCTTTTCCCTTACTATTATAAAAAAAGATTGGTAGGATGCGAATAAGAAAAAGTTTTTGGTAGAAAATCGTATTCCAAAAAAAATGTTCAAATTTGAACACAAAAGCAAGTTTACTTAGGAAAAAGACATTAAATGAAATTAGTCGTTTACTTTTGAGATAATGTAGTAACCTTACTAATATTAGAAATGCTAATTTATTTACATACGTTGGTTGCTAAGAGAATTCCCTATAAGCGTTATTAAAATAATAAGAAAAGAAAATAATGTACAAGTGAATTAAGTCAGATGTTGAAGGTGAACTAAGAGAAAGAGTAATTTTTTGTTATAATAGAGATTCATTTGTTTTGACAGTCTGAAAGGCTCAGGGCGAAAGATAAGGAAGAAGAAAATTAGTTGGCATGAAAGTTTTGTATTTACGGACCATGTCTCATAGTGGTAGAAATGTACCCCAGTAGTACACATACGTTGAAAATACGTGGATTAAACGTCAGTACCGAAATGTTACTTTAACGTTGTAAATGTACCGAAATGTCCACCTGTTCAACGGTTTATTCGACGTTAAATAATGGTTGAGAAGCAACAAGTTGAAATTAAGAAGGGGACGATGAAGAAACTAGGGTTGCCAACTTTTTAAAATGGAAATACCGGACATCCTCCAGGAGTACGTATATTGTTAAGATTGTGACATCATCGCTCGTCAAGAATGTGAACAACCTGAGTTTCCGCCAGGATTTTCAGTTTCGGGGGTGTAAAGTCTAAATTGGGAGGGTGTAAGTTAAGTTTTGTACGGTTTCTATTGATTTTTTTTACAGCAAAACTGCCAAGGTTAGGTGTTGTTGTTGAAACTTTGTGAGCTAAACACCCGGAGGGGAGAAGGGTCTGGCGGAAAAGTGATTACTTCACATAAAATTGAGCGATTCGGAATTCCACTTTAAAAACTTAATTACTTTTTAAACATTTATTACCTATTCCAGTTTTGGTTGAGTCGGCACATGTAATTTTTGTAGTTTATCATCAGTAATACATAGTACTTTAAAACAGAAAAGCATATATAATTGGCAATATAATTATGGCTTGCACAAAACATACTTGAAAAATAAGTCTTACCAGCTTTGCTCTCCTCTACTCTCTATGGTTTGAAGAACCGAAAAATTATTAAATTTGTATTAGAAAACTTCAAGATATATAGTCTCATTCTTGCTCCAATGAATCTTGTTTCTTAAGAATCCCGCAATAAAATGCGAAATTAAAATGATTAAAAAGTAGCAAATGGGGCAGTTACGGGAGCGACAACAAAATTATTATCTGAGTTGACAAGTATTTTTGAGTAGCTCTAAATCTGTGGGGTTGGGAGAGAGAAACAGAATGACAAACAAGGGTTTGTTGCGTAATAAAACATCCTCTGTCTTGAGAAATCAATTAATACGATTCTATATAATGACAGATAGGATTGTTGAAGTTTACACTTTATTTTTAGCAAAAACAAAAGAAAAAAAAAGAAGTATTTTTAGCTAATAAATGGCTAATAAAAACAGTCAAAATGGCAAGAGTTACATAGAATAAACTAAGGCTATAAGCATTTCGTATATTTGTATGGCTAAATGCCTCTCCAAATATGCTAGATTTAGCCAAAAATAGGCCGAATTCGCATCACTGCCACCTTACCAGCGATAACATCACTGCGACGGAACAACAAATTCGTTCTGGAATGGAATTGCGCTAGAGCCGTGATCATCCGGCTGTCAAATGCGGTTCATGTTAGAACCCAGATTCAACTAAATCTACTCACGGAACTAAAAAATAATATGGATATAACAGAGAATAGGACTAGGAAGGGGAAGAAATTACCGGACATTTAACGTCCGGTTTTGAGGTCGTACCGGACAACGAGGTCAAAAACCGGTTTTTTTACCGGACGGTTGGCAACCCTATAAATAATGTGTTGAACGAATGCTATAGATATGATAAAGTAACATATTATTTTTCACGGTACAAAATACCAAATTCTTAAATGAAGTGGATGAAAAGATTAACGTTAAATAAAATTCTTATGGAATTTCCCATGTAAAACTAAACTGCTTTTTCCGAATAAACATACATTTGTAATTTATAACGCATGCAACTGAGATTTGGCGAAGTGGATGTATAAGTATTGTAGAACGAAGAACAACAATTCATATGAATTTTTGCAAATTAATATACGTTTATGTTTCTGTTCCCAAAGCTAAATACGCCTTATGGGAATTTAACATTGAATAATGAAAGGATGAGCAGCCTTAAACATGTTCTTTCACAGGTTTACATAGTTCTACTAATTATTAATCCGAGAGACTAATCAGTATATTTTCAAATTATATACTATACCTATATTTTCAATTCAGAATGTTTGGAGCACCTGCATGAAACACAGATTCTTGCCCGTGCAAAAATTTCATGAAACAAGTTTAAAATGACTGACGTGTTATAAAAGTATTAAAGTGCGGTTTTTTTTTTTTTTTTTTTTTAAGTTTACCCGTTCAAAGGGGTACACCCTTTCTTCGGTAAGGGATTTAGAAGTATTGAGGTTTTGCCTCTATTTATATGGGGCAAAGTGAGTTTTGGGAATCTTTGTATTTAGTCTTTGGGGAAATCAACTAGTTTTTTTTTTTTTTTTTTAATCTGTTTATCCATGGGTAGAAAAAAAGAAGAAAATTGGGAAGAAAAACTCTTCTGTGGTTGGCCGGGCTATTGGGGCATAGAAGAAAGATGAGTGAAGTGCAAAAGACGCCACAAACACAGGGGTTGGTTAATTAGACAAGTGCAGTGTTATCTTCTGCTCTGGGGCGTCACAGAGCTGATGAAAAACAGATGAAGCCCGCTGCATTTCTACATTGATGAAACACTAGTGCTCTGATGGGTATATATGAGGGCTGAGATGAAATGGTCTATAGATGGCGAAATCGGCCTTCTGGGGGTCATTGTCGTCCAGGGTGTTATGATAGAGTGTAAGGAGATGTTGTAACGGTGTGTACTGATATCGTGGGGGGGTGTCATGAATAATGTCCTGTTGAAAAGCGTCAAGAAAGAGGGGATTTCCTTCTGCAATGGCCTTGGTTATGTATTTTGTGCGGAGGGATTCTAAGTGCTGGGTGATGGTTGGAAAGGTAATGCGGCGATATAGATCAGCTGTGGGGGCTGGGAGTTTAATTCGGTAAGCTAAGCGGAGTGCGTGACGTTCAGAAATGGCAAGTCGGTTGTATAGGTTTTCTGAAGCAGAGATCCAGCTAAGATGGCCATGGGTGAGAGCAGGTCTAAGAAAAACTTTATAGGTTGTAATGACTGTGTCTGTGTGCAAACCCCAGGTGGTACCCACTAGCCGCCGTATAAGGTTAAGTCTATTGGTAGCTTGAGTCTTTATTTTCTGTAGTTGTGGTTTCCAGGTGAGCTTTGAATCATAGATAACGCCGAGATATGTTACTTGGGAAGATGGTTGGATGAGTGTGCCGTTTACATGGATATTTAGAAGAAGAGGATTGCGTTGGATGCGAGAGCGGCAGCGAGGAGGAAGAAAGATGAGGGCTTGTGTTTTTTGAGAATTGATATTGAGTCGCCATTTAGAGCACCAGGAAGTATATGCATCAATGGCAGGTTGGAGAGTACGATTTATTTCTTGGATAGTTCTAGCGGTAGTTAAAAAGGCCGTATCATCGGCGTATTGATAAAGTGATACATTTGGTGGTAAATGAGGCATGTCCGCAACATATAAGATGTAGAGTAAGGGTGAGAGAACGGAACCCTGGGGAACTCCACTATGGATAAAGATGGGATGGGATAGAGTATTATTGACATGAATGTAGGTCATACGATTGGAAATGAAAGAATGGATACAACGGATGTACGAGTTAGGGAGATGATAATGATGGAGCTTAGCGATAAGTCCAGCATGCCAAACTGTATCGAAGGCTTTTTCGAGATCAAATAATAAAAGACAGGAAGGTTTGGAAGTATTGAAATGATTGGTAATGGCGGTGGTGAGACGTAAGAGTTGATCGGAGATGCTAATATGGGGTCTGAAGCCGGCTTGATGGAGAGGGAGAAGGTTATGTTCTGTGAGGTGGGAGTGCATGCGGCTAACAAGAATACGTTCCAAGAGTTTACTGAAAACAGAGGTTAACTGGATGGGACGGTAGGATGATAAAACAGTTGGAGGTTTGTTAGGTTTGATGAAGAGGAGTGTTTTTGAAATTTTCCATTGGGGCGGGTAGAATCCAGTACGGAGAATGAAATTGTAGATGGAGGCAAGGAGTGTATAAAGGATAGGAGGGGAGGATTTGATAAGCTTGTAAGTAATTTTGTCGAAACCAGGAGCGGTATTACGTTTTGGTCGAAGGGTGGTGCGAATATCGTCTGGTGTGATGGGAGTAGTGAGGGAAGAATTTTCGAGGTGGTGATGTGTACCAGGTTGTAAGTGTGGGGAGTGTGGATTGGAGAGTCTGTCGATGAGAGGAGTGAGGGTGAGATGGGGAGGATGAGCAGTAGGGGTAAAGATATCTTGAAAGAAGGATGCAAAAGCGTTTGCTTTTTCAGTATCTGATTGGAGGGGTGTGTTATTTTGGATGATAGGATAGGTAGTATGGTCACGTTGTCCGGTTAATTGGTTAAATTTTTGCCAGAATTTGGTAGGATGTGATGTAGTTGAGAGTGAGTTACAGGTAGATATCCAACGACGGCGTTTGTAAGCGTCAAGGTAGTTGCGGACCATGCGATTCCAACGTCTATGTTGTTCTAATGCAATCGGGTTTTGGGTGAGTTGAAAATCTCTAAAAGCTCTCCGAGATGCACAGATTATGGCTTGGTATTGGGGAGGAATAGGGGGTTTGTGAGGGTAACGAGAGCGGAGAGGTATATTTTCTTGTGAGGCAATTTCCAGTGAGTGCGTGAGATGATCAACGACAGCATATAATTCTTGTTCAGTAGCAGGTTCAGGTAAGTCTTGAAGTGATTGTGTAAGATCTGTTTGGAATTGAGGCCAGTTTGCATGATGGTAATCTAAGAATTTGATAGGTGGCTGATGGTATTGCGGCCTTGGAGTATTGGAAATATCCAGTAATATTGGGGCATGGTCGCTGCCGAAAGGAGGAAGAAGTCTTAGATTGTTGATATTTAAAGAAGCTGAGCTAAGAACGACATCGGGTGTAGTATTACTGATAGGTCGTGAGGGGGATGGTAGGTCGTGTAGCTTGGCGGCTAAGACGTTTGAGATGTAGTTATTAAATTGAATAATATCTGCTTGGGTGCGGCTGTGAATATTGATGTCGGCCATAATAAGATAATGGCGGAAATTGTTGTCAATATATTGAAAGAATTCGTAGGGGATAGGATGGCCTGGTCTGACATAAATGGTACAAAAAGTGATTGGTTTGGATCGAAGATATAAAGTGGCGAAGGTATGTTCTGGAAGATTATGTGGAGCTGGAAATGTATGGTGGCGAACTGGTAGGGTATGATAAGTACCTATCGCTGTGCCTCCATTGACTCGAAGATATGGTCGTGGGCAGTCATGACGCTGAAGTTGATATTTATGAATCCGAGGATGGTGCTTAGGGGTGAGATAGGTTTCATTGAGTGCAAAGGCTGTAACGTGTTCGTCCTTTAGTAGCTGTTCAAAGACTGTTTTATGAGTTGTTAAGGATCGAATGTTTAAGAAAAGAAAGGTAGCTGTCATGATGATTAAAGTGCAGGCCATTCTGAGTCATTTAGAGAGATCGATTGTATGGAGAAGTGTGCGTATGGTCCAGTGTAGGTAGCGGAGAGATGTAATCCAAAGAGTTGTTTTGCTGTATTGTCTATTTGCGTGAGTATATGATGACGGAGAAAAGGATGAACATTTTGAAGTACAATGGTGGTGAAACGGAGTAAGTCTTCAACAGTGATGGGTTCTTTTAATGAATTTGTGGGAGCAGTAGCAGTATCAGTGGTACGAATAGGTACTGTAAGTTCTGGTTTCTCAGGGATAGGTTCTGGCTTCTGAAGACATTTGTAGCTATACGTTGGATGGTTTTTCTGACAGGTGTTACAAGATGGAGGCTTTTGAAGATTCGTGCAGTTTGATGTAGCATGATTTTCATTGCAGTGTCCACAAATGGGTGCGTTTGGACAATCTTTGGTGTTATGAGAATTATATGCTTGACAGCGTTCGCATCTGAGAGGTATAGGGGCTGCTGTACGAGATGGCTCAACACGGTGTCGACGTCTGTAGATGTAAGCCCCGTTTTGAAGTAGATCGTCAATTGTCTCCTTGGAGTCAGACAGAACTCGAACTAAGTAAGTTGGACCTTCTTTGCACATAATTCTGATGACACGTTTGACTTCATAACATTCAAAGCGGAGTTCATCCAGAATTTCGTCATCGGTATATGTTAGTGGTACTCCTTTGAGAACTACAGAGAGAGTAGGGGAGCGACGAGGAGGAGGTTGTTGCTTTTTTGTAGTAGGAGTTAAGGATTGAAGATTGGCAGTAGGTCCAAAAATGGTATAGGAGACTTTGTTTAAGATCGTACGAGCAAGATTTGGATCTGGTGATTTGATGAGGATTCCATTTCGCGTGAAGACAATTTCCTGTATGTTTGCTCTTGGATAGTATTTCTGAAGTTGTATCAAAACGTGCTTTGGATTGGAGAATTTCGGATCAGCATTTGTGAGAAGAAAATTGAAGATCGGTGGATGGTCATTGCCAGGAGTAGAAAAATCCATTGCTGATGAGTCTGCATCGTTGTTGTCATGGTTAGATTGAACAGGAGATCTAGAGCGATTACGCTGTTCTTTCAGTTTGCCAGAATGAAGATCGTCCCCTGATCTTTTAGAAGAGTTGTTGTCCATGCTGATCTTTGTCACCCTGTTCCCGTGCGAGTTTTCGGGGGGTGGAGGCATGGCCGAAGCCATAAGAGAGGGAAACTCTCTTGAAGACGAGAGAGCTAATCGTCAAACAGTCTCAATGAAATGAATGAGATGATAAGAACCACTGTGGCTCCCCTAAGAGGCAACAATTCGTCCTCTTGGTGATGTTGACTTGTGGTAACCACGAAGTCCTCCACAAAACTCAATCAAAAAACTGGTACTCTTACTGTTTGGCAACAGTGTGTTTCCCAGATAGGTAAAAGTTCTGTGATGGAGTGCGGTTTCAGTTTTTTTCAGGGCACTGTCTGTCACATTACGAACAATTGTGAGAAGTCCTCTTTACAAAGAATTGTTTAAAATCATATTCCACCAATGCATTGTCTCTGAAAGTACAACGTAAAGCTATTTGTACAGCAGTAAATTTATAGAAACTGCTTCCTCATGATTTTATGAATTTAGGAATAAAGCATATTATTTTGGTACGTGCTCCTGCTGCCCCCTATGAATCACTTTGTAGTTACAGAAATACCCCAGATGGAAAACATACTACGGGATCATAATAGTAATTATCCCGACAGTAGTTGTGATGTAACATTTTTTTTGGAAATGAAATTTTCAAATCACTGTTTCCAAGTTGATAGCGTGCTCAATATTCATCGGTCATTGCTGGGAAGAAACTAGGAATATTTTATTGTTAATAATTGATTACGAATTCATCTGTATCACTAGCGTCTCAACAAAGAAAGTCCTATTTCGAAAGTCTGAAAATATAAAACGATTTTATTGCACGTGCAATAATGAAAACACCGTACCTGACTTACCTGACCTCCACCTGCCCTTCGTTACTCATTGTATTACATTTCCTAGTGGAACAAATGATGCGTTAAGTAATCTCTCTTAAGTGAGTAATACTTTGGACTCCCTCCACAGGGCGTTAGAATGTACAAGTGCAAAGAATATCCAAACTGTAGTATTGTTAGGGTTACCACCTTTTCCTTTCCGGATTCCCGGACATATTTTAAATTTGATGCATGGAGTGCCTATTTGGATAATGAACTTAAATGGAAGTAGGCCCTATCTTTGAGTAATGCACTTTCACCTTTTATAAAAAGTTTTAATAAAGAAGTAATACTACGTAACCTGTCTTTCTATGAAAACATAACGTAACGTAACAGAGTGCAAAGTTCTGATGGGCCCAGTATGTAATGTACTAAATTTAGTGGCCCATAGCGGTATTTCCATAGTTATGAGTCTTCTTATGCAAATCAAGAATGAGAATTGCCCTATAACAGAATACAACCTAGTGAAGACATTTTTAATCATCATTATAGTGGGATAGGACCCTGTTACTTAACAGCCAATCAAAATTCAAGGATTTATTTCCCGTGAAAGTAAATTTTAATGAGTTGAGAGGGTGAACTATACTACCTGTCAACAGGCAATCAGAATTCGAGATTTTCTTTTGGTAAAATTAGCATTTTAATCAACTGGTTCATAAAAGGAAGGAAGCTGACTTTATTTATTATTTTGAGAAGAGTGAGCTTGTTGAAGCGCTTTATAATGATAATTATGATGGATTTCCGGTTTTATCGACACTAGTTGGATAGTTCGATTATTGACTTCCTGCATATCAGGTATCATTTCCGTGTAGTGCAGTACTGTATAATGTTGTACTGTTATCATATCAAAATATATTTTGAATGGACACTCGTCCACTGAGGTTGGTCCCAACATGCGCGATGTGAAGTTCGAGCCCCCAACATGCACCCAACGGCGAACCCAACATGCTCGACAGTGCATGGGTAGCTTTAGGATGAACTACCTCTTACGGCTTGTCTGTCTCGGATAAGCCAGCAGGACGATTTAAGAAGTCAGTATGGGCAACTAGAACCTTGACAGAGTAACACCTTTTTGATATTGTAAGAAAATTAAAAGGTAACAATAATTTATAATTGAAAAAAAATATATATATAAGGAATGTTCTTCGTAACAGTGGTGCCATAGTTCAGATTATTTAATTAGTGATGTTTATTTATGTTTGATAGTGTCCGAGCGTAATACGCGTTACGATGGAATCCTTGATTTCTGAAGACTCGTAAATATACAAATTACGCTGTGAGTCTTTGAAATTAGTACAAGAGACACTTGGTCCAGCAGAACTTTGCATTTAGTTCAATATTAAACTAATAAATGTCACGCACTTCGCAAATATAAGTTGTGAAAACTTTTGTTTGGCAAAATCCACAATTAAAGTAGTGTTGTTTCCCGAAATTTTAGCATCAAACTTCCACCAACCTGAAGTTCAGCAAACTCTGCTGTCCCTTCTAATGGTAGATGTTTTGTGTCTTCATTAGTAACGGGAAAGGGATTGTTCACCCACTCGTATTCTTCCATACTGATGGAAGGAAAGCATTGTTGGAATCATGGGTGGACTGGCCATAATAAGGTACCGGCCCGATGGCCGGTGCATCCTCCCCAGATCAGTGCCTCTGCGCCCTCGGGAGGGGTGAAAGCCCGTCTTGGTCTGAGGAGGGCGCACAGCTTCCTCCCTTAAAACGATTTCTCTTAAAAAAAAAATAACAAAACTACATAATAATTTACGTATATATACATATTTTTATCAGATTTTTATCATACTTTTAATACACAAAGTTGCTTTGTTTGTTTATGAAAATATTGAATTTGTATAATTCTATCGTGATTAACTACAATAGATTCTTAATCTTTTGTTCCTTTTTATATACTAATTTTCCGGGGGAAGCCCCCTACACTTCCTTTTATTTGGGGGTATTCCATACTCGCAAGAGCCTTCGGACGGACGGCGCCCTCCCAGAGTATGTGACCGCACCCTTTTTACATAGTCAGTCCACCCATGGTTGCAATTTATCCTCCAGAACCGATATATGTTCTAGAATCCGATAATCAATCATCGAATGAGTATCAGCTATGAGAGAGAACATTTCAATATTATTCTTTTCAACTTTTAACATCCAAATTTTGATTTTTCTTAAGAACATATTCAGCTTATCACTTGAAGTGAAAATATTTTGTACCTCCTTCCCCTTCCCCTACTATTTAGAGCATTGAGATGTCCAAAGATTTTCGCAGCTTGAGGTTTTATAGTATTATGAGGCATTCAACGATAACTCAATAGATATAAATACATTCGCTGTTACATACTCGTTATAACTAAATTTGAATTTATTTGTGGACTTTAGGCATCTCAGATTGAGGCCGCTTTACAGACAAGATATAAGATAAAGTATACGGTGCAGAAAACCACAGTGTTACCTACCTATAAGAATACCTTTTTATTTAAATTGTTCCGAAGCGGGTCACTTCAAAATCATGCTTGTAACGGTGCATAATGCTCCGCGTGTGTAGTGGCGGGTTAAAGAAACTAAATGTTGGAAATACGATAAAATATCATTGTGAGGGAATTCTCACGGAATAAAAAACTGAGGGTTGTGGAACAAAGCAAATTCCCGGACAATTAACTTTCCAATCCAGACCCCGGACAAATCTCTCGATTCCCGGACTGTCCGGGTCAATCCCACCTGTCTCTAAGCGTTCGTTGCACAGATCAAGTTGTGCACTTCGAAGGTCATGCATCACGATCATATTTAGTCTCCTTGACATCGGGAAGGCATGTGTCTGGAGAATTTTGGATTGACGGATTCCGGCACTCCAAGAAGCTCCTATGTTCCTTCTGCACAGGGCATCAGGGGTTTCGGGACGGAATTTGGCCAGGGTCCAGTATGTTCTCCTGGCCTTGTCCCTTAAAATCTGGAACTTTATTCTTGTGGTGGTGGGGAGTCCCTATCTATTGAATCATCTTTTATTATAAAACAAGCATTACATAAAACACATAACATTACATTCTGCAGTCTGCCAAATTTTCCGTTTTCTCCTTTACTTTTTGCAGTATAACTTTCTCGAAAATTTTGCTTATGACGTTTAATAGGCATATAGACCTATAAAATTTCGGATTCTTTTAGATTTTATCTTCGTCCTTAAGGAGAATGAATAAATTCACTTCTTTCCATAGCGATGGGAATTTCTGTTGTTTGATGTATTCATTAAATATTCTTACTAGGTATGGTGTCCAAAGGTCGGATTTTAGTTTATAGATGTCGTTTTTAATCCCGTCAGGACTGGGGGCTTTTTTTTTTTAAGCTTCTGATTGCTTTTTCAAATTGCTCATTACTTATTTTTATTTCTTCCACTTGTGTTTCGTTTATTTCCTTGTTATTTTGTGTTTCTCGTCTTATTCTTCTATGCTCCGGTTTGTCCTCTTCTTGATTGTCGTCTGGGAATAATTTTGTATACAATAATTCAATTATTTCTCGCCAATTTTTTACGTAATTTCCTTCATCGTTTTTGAGCGTATTTAGCACACCCTTAATTTCTATATTTTCTCATTACGATTTTATATGGCATCCCCCATATGTCCTGACTAAGGGTTTCATTCTTACTTTCTAGCAATTCCTTCTCAAAGACTTGTTTAGCCTGTCTATATTTGTTTAGTCTTATTACTCTGAGTTCGTTGTTTCCCGCCGCTCGGTAACTCTTTCTACTTGCCTTACGTTGTCTTTTGATTTTTTCTAATTTTTCGTTCCAAAAGGTTCTTCTTTTTGTTTTTGTATTTCTTATCCTTGGTGTTGCTTTTTCTATAGCTTTCCGTGTGACCACCCCTAGCGACCTCGCCAAACTCTCCAAATCACACCCGTCCACTACCTGCGATAGTGTCAGAAGTTCTACAATTTTTTAGGATCCAATCTTTTTATCTTGTACTTAAGTCTTTCTATATCGTTTTCCTCTTCTATATTCTCGTATGTTGCTGGTTCTAACAGGAAGCTGACAGTGCCACGAGAGCTTGATATCGCATCGTCATTGATTCTCTAACCTTGAATATTGTTATAAAAGTTTTCCCTGATCATTGTGACATCTATATTGCTTTCCGCTCCAGCCCTGCCCCTAAACGCTAGGGGTTGTCCTTCTAGGTTTATGATGGTGAGATTGTGCTGGTTTATTAGCTCTTCAAATTTCTCCCCCGTTTTTATCGTTTTCGGGGCAGTGCCAGAGCGGCGATTTTGCATTAAAATCCCCCCAAATATTAATATTTTCTTCTATTAATCCGTCCAAAATATTCTCTATTTTTTTGTACGAAAATTCCTCGCGGTAGGAAGAACTGGCAGTATGCATGTATCACATTTATTTTTTCTTTACTCAGACTTAACTCCATGCACTGAATCCATTTATTTGAATATTCCATTCGTACAAACGTCTCTATTTGCTTGCTAAATATGACCGTCGCCACTATGGGATTTGGATCCTCAGGCAGTATTGTCGTGGCGTCGGTCGGCATTCCCTGTAGTTGTCCTTTATGGCTTCTGAATGCAAACTACGTTCACTTCTTTTTCGCAAAAGATTCGTTGTTCTTGAGTTGCTAATTTCGATCTATCTAAATTTACCTGTAAACATTTGTATATATTTTATGATTGTGTGATGTGGACGTAGCATGCTGGGAACTTCTGAGTAGGGTTAAATGCTATCCGACCGTACGCCATTACAAATTATCGGTATACATTGTTGAGTTGGAACGTTTCATTTCTCCTTTCAAATGTTTTGTCTACCAATTCTAATAGAGCTTGGGGGTCTGTTGATATACAGTTTGACCTCAGGTTGATTTTGTCTACCTTTTCAATTATTGAAAAGTGATGGTCTTCCCCTGCTGATGGATGTTCCGAATTAGAATTCTAAGCGCTGCTGTTAACGTTACTGGTTCTTCTGGCCGGGACAAGACATGATTAAGATGTACGTTTTGATAAAATACACTTGGATTAAAGTTTGGCTTGTCGCCGCCTGTCACCGCCAGCTCCCCTCACGGAACTCCTCCTCTTCTTCCACATAGTCAATTGCCGTTTTTCCTTCCTCTTCCTGAATTGCTTCAGTATTTCTCATCTGATTTTTTTGCCTCCATATTACCTTTTCCTATATAATCTCGGAATCCATGATTTCCAAGATTTCCATGATTTCCAAGTTGGGTTTGTTCCAAGCCTCCTCAGTCACCGTCAGCTCCCCCTCACGGAACTCCTCCTCTTCTTCCACATAGTCAATTGCCGTTTTTCCTTCCTCTTTCTGAATTGCTTCAATATTGCTCATCTTTAATTTTTCGCCTCCATTATACCCATTCCTATATAATCTCGAAATCCATGATTTCCAAGATCTTTTCTTCCCTGGTACTTTACTTGTTACGGATTGCTCTGCTCCTTTTGGTTTTTCATTTTTGATGTTTGCTTTGTTGTCCTTTGTGTCTTCTTCTGTCGAATCCGATTTTTCTTCATTAGGTACTTCATTCTTTTTTTCTTCCTTTTACATCGCTTTTTCTGTTTCTTCTAGTGTCTGATTAATCATCCTGAAGAGATTTCGTCCAAAATGATAATCTCAAATCCTATATGTTCGATATTTTGCTTCCAGTTTTTTATCTTATCCAGGACGTGCCTCGGATTCGCTTTCCAAAGTCCCATATCTATTGCTGGGATTGTTATTTTTAGCCGTTTACTTGCCGTCATGCATGACAAAAGTTCTAGCGTAGATTTTAAATCACACAGGAAATCTTCACGTGAGGATTTAATGTCCATTATCTTGCATCCATATCTATTTACTGAAGTGTATATTTTCATACTTCTGTCTCCTTCTACATCTATGTCGAATTCATTCATGTTGTCGAGGTTGAAATTGTCGTGGGAGAGCCCCACCGACTCGGCGAAGCCCCTTGGAAACGTAGCTAATTCCGGATTTATATAGTGTAATATAACTTGATTTTGTTTGTCCAATTCAGTGACCTAATTTTATATCTATACATTTGTTTATCCAAACTGGTTCGCCTTCAGTTAACAAATCGTTAAGGATTTTAACTTTCTTTTTATTGTTATATTCTAATAATCTATTTAAGCTTCTTATTTGTCTACACGGAGGATTTTGTTTATTTATAGCCGTTTTCTCTACCAAGTTGATTTGACTACAAGCCATAATCATACTTGTCAATTGTTCGTTGCAAGTTTAGTTTGTATTGTATACATTCCTGTAATGTTTTAGCTCCGCATAGTTTTCTGCTTGAGTGACAAGAAATGTAAACATTTTTGTCTTTGTTTTTGCACTCTGTTTTCTTATGGTCGTTCTCTCCGCATATACCACATCTGGCATCGTTTTACAATGCCCTGCTATATGACCGTAGTCATAGCATTTCATACACGTAGTGACTACTAAGTAGTCCTTTACGTTGGTTTCTTCGTAACCTATATATAAACCCTCGAGTTTTTTAGAAGTATCTCTCTTACCGTTCTTGGGACCTCGAAGACAAAGTGATACCTATCCTGGTTCCTTGATCCGGTCTCAAAGCGTGGTTTTATTAGTTGTTTTTGTTCTTCGGCTAGATTCGATAAGTTCCTCTCCAATAATTCCACTATTACTTCCTCTTTCTTCATTTCTGAGGGTATCCCGTAAAGTATCATTAACGGATTTCCCTTTTCGTTTCTGTTCGTGAAGTTCCATCTTCATCCCTGGATGGTTGATTAGTTTTTCTTAATCTTGTTGGGTGGCCAGTTGCAGAAGCAACGCTGATTTTGATTGCATTATTTGGAAATTGATTCTCTCCTTTCCTCTGATCGTTCTGGTGAGTTTCATACCTGTTTCTTTCAAACAATAATAGGAACTTTCGTGATCTTTGACCGCCTTTACGCATGTAGTTTACATGCAGTTTACACATTACTTTCTAATAGTTTTTTATGAACATGTCTGATTAGCAGAAGCTAGCCACAATCGAAGTAATATCCAGTACATCAATTTGGGCAATGTGTACGTTTGAGGTGGTGTGGAATAGGAAGGTTTCGCAACGTAAGAATTTTGTTGTCAAGAAATAAATATTGTTTAATAGGGCAAGCATAGTAATATCTTGTAAGCTGTATTCCTGAATAATAAACATACATCGATTGTGATTTGCTAAGCTCACACCTCTTAATGTGTTATTTATCGAGATATTATCATCATTTGTTACGATGTCGCCTTTCCTTCGAGCGCCTCTAGCTCCGAAACCAATTTTTTTAGAAATTAGTTGAAAGGAATTTTATTGTTATTTTATGCGAATAACCACTTCCCGAAGCTTGTCGGCAGGGTATAAGAGAATTCGACTCACAAATTAGATTGATGGTAATACATCAAGAATGAGAAGAAAGATCTTACTGACCTGGTTAGAAATTTTGTTGCGTTTCAGAACTACAAGCTGCTGAAAACTTAAAAACTTAATATTGCAGTACCATTGTCAGTAGAGCTGAGATTGAATGGTATCGCTAAAGACTTCAGATCTGCTCTATTAAAAATGCGTATAAATTGTGCAATGGGAACGCAAAAAATTTCTCCAAAGAGCGTAGGCGATCCTCAAAACTTCTTTGTACTAAAAGTCGATCGAAATGAGCAAGAATATTACAACTTTCCATATAAGTAAGGATAACATACGTAATCATCGCTTTTCAACTGTACAACGACATTCTCTCTCATTGATAAGTGATAACAAATGAACAAAACACGTGTGTGTACTTTTTCCGTATGTGTGTTACCGTAGTTTTGCCGACGAGACGAGATTTAGGCTGTATCGTCTCTAAAATATCTTGTTCACAAAGTGTCTCGTCTCGAAAAGATGCATACTTTGCATTACGAGAGCTTTGTCTCGTCTCGCCTAGTGGCAACGCAAGTTTCACGCAAACACTCCTTTTTAACAAAATAATTTATCATATGAAATCTGTAGGAGATATCGACTTGCTGCAAACGAATTATTGTTTCTTGCTGAAAAGTCGTCCCATTCATGCTCACTTTGATTCGCCTTCAATTTCGATGATTTCTCGGTAACCCCTATTTACTTTAGGGGAATCTTTTGCATACCCTTTGCACAATTTCAACATATGTATTTTTGGCCAGAATAGGTTTAATCTTTAACGACACCATGCCGCAATAGCTCTATTGTTAGTGGTGTATTAGGAATATGAAGCTAAAAGTTCAATTTCCGATGCTTTCGGCAACCTGTAGCTCGGAAACTTAGTCCGTCTTAGAACTTCACCAGCTCGTTTAGGACGTTAATAACAATTCACTCACTTGGAAACTCAGCGGAAATTCCGCCCAAGTTACTAGGTTTTTTCTTCTTATTTTATGAAGTACTATCATCATCAAAGATTCTCGGTTGAACTCTGTTTGTATATTGCTCTTCTTAAAGATAGCTGGCCTGCCCCCCCTGAGGTTTTCAGCTTCTTACCGAGGTGATCGAGTCTGTGACTTCTACATATATACGTTTTTGAGAGTGACATGCTTTATTGAGAAAGGATCTATGAACAGTTCGAAATATGTCTGTGATGCCTATGAACTTCATATATCAGTACGATGAATCAGTATGTGTATTTTATCTGTTGGAACGATTAATTCTTTTAGAGATTTTCCATTGTTGCATAGAAAGGAAATAAAACTTATATGAAATTACAACTGCCCTTTCTTCTTAATTCCCCAATCAAGCCTCCGTAATTGAATACGTAACACGAGGGAGCAGAAAATAAGTTCTTTAGCTCATTAACAAAATAATAAATATTAGGGTATAAATACAACAGCTGATTTAATGAAAGCATATGCTTTTAACAGAAAATGATAAACCGTTACTCCGTGTTAGCTGTGAAGAAATTGTTAAATACAAATAAACTCAGAAAAAAAAAAGTTGAAAATGAAAGAGCAAAACAATATTGTCAATAGCTGAGTCTGAATCTAACTAAACAAAGATTCTAGTAGGTTATTCAGCTTTTACCATCCTAAACTTTCACGGATCTCTTTTATTTAACGAGTTTCTATGAAAGAACAAGGTTTTTCAGATTACTTATGATAGGCAAATTGCATGAAACGTCGCCAATTAGTATTAATGAGATCGGCGGCGAAGCTTGGCATAAACAAATGGGTAGACAATAGACATATAATGCAAAAAGGGAAAAATCAAAAGTTAAAGAAAATATTTCCTGTATTTTGAAACATTAATTAACAATCATATACAGGGTGACCCAAAAACTTCCACATTTGAAAGTCTAATAAAACAAAAAGTATTGTAGATAGAAACTTGCTTATTAAAACATATAAAAGGGGAGTATAAACTGTTTGTAATGACTAAGGTTCGAAAAATGTCTGGTAAGTGTTTATGTTTTGAAAATTACGTTTGGTAAGTGTCCATTCTTAGCAATACACATTTGCAGACGATTTCTTAAGTCTATCATACCCGACGTGTCATGTCTTGTGGAATAGCTGCTACCTCCTCTTGAATTACTCTCTTGAGTGTGAGGCCGATGTGCATAAGTGACTTGGATTTAAGGTGACTTCGATTAGTGATGAAGCACATTTCCACTTAAGTGGTTATGTAAACAAATAAAATTTCCGCTATTGGTCTGATCATAAAACCCGAACCCTGCACGAAAGACCATTGCATTCTGATAAGTGAGTGTTTTTTTGTGCAATTTACAAAGATTACATTATTGGTCCTTATTTTTTGAAGAAGAGGGTGCAACATTTACGGTACATGTGTATTGCTAAGAATGGACAACACTTACCATACGCTTTTTCGAACCTTAGTCATTACAAATTGTTTTTGTTCCTCTTTTATATTTTCAATAAGCAAATTTTTGTCTACAATACTTTTTGTTTAATTAGCCTTTCAAATGTGGGAGTTTTTTTTGGTCACCCTGTATTTCCTAAAAAATAACATAATATTAAAAAACAAAATTAGCAAATATATTTGAAGGAAGGATGCAACTCGCTTACCTTAGCTAACTTCTTGCAGACAAGCTCCAACATCCCAGCTCCTGTGGTCGAATAGTTATATGGTTGACTTTAGAAAACGCCGAGGAGGGAGCTTGTGTTCGAGGGTTAATAACTTCACCATGCGAATGCCTAGATAAGACCTCTGATAAAGGTTTCGACTACGTTCTCACTCCTTCTTGACTAAAATAGCAACGTGAAAGACGTTATGGCTTCTAGCTTACAGGTGCTATGAGAGCCAGAAATGAAAGGTTTCAATAAGCGGTCGAACCTTCACTTTAATAATTTCAAAATCTGTTCATAAACTCTTCTGAGGTAATTGTTTACATCAAACTTCATAATATTATGTTCACTACTTCAGATGATTATGTTTACTACTTCAGATTATTATGTTTACTACTTCAGATGATTATGTTCACTACTTCAGATGATTATGTTTACTACTTCAGATGATTATGTTTACT
>JAGDQP010000005.1:142682-280880 GCA_022664845.1 Lepisma saccharinum
GTTTACTACTTCAGATGATTATGTTTACTACTTCAGATGATTATGTTCACTACTTCAGATGATTATGTTTACTACTTCAGATGATTATGTTCACTACTTCAGATGATTACGTTTACTACTTCAGATGATTACGTTTACTACTTCAGATGATTATGTTCACTACCGTACTTCAGATGATTACGTTTACTACTTCAGATGATTACGTTTACTACTTCAGATGATTATGTTCACTACTTCACATGATTATGTTTACTACTTCAGATGATTATGTTTACTACTTCAGATGATTATGTTTACTACTTCAGATGATTATGTTCATTTCGTAACGGCCGCGAATTGAAAAAAGCTTTGGTACAACAGTTTCAATGAAACTTTCAAAGTTCGTGTTGTTTAAAAGTGAGCCAATTGTTTTATTTTCCGATTTAAACGAAAAGCATTAATTTTCACGAAATTACGGAAAAATTTCATTTTCTCTTACAACCAGAATTAACGTGTCTTGACGTGAGCTGTCAACTAAGGAAATGTTAAATCCTTATGTTACCAGTGGAAATCGCTGGCGAATTACAGTATGAGGAGAAGATGGACATAAGTCCTATATTAATAATATTTAAGTGATTGAATTGTTATTAACGTCCTGAACGAACTGGTAAGCTATCAAGGTCTGAGCTTACAGTTTTTGATAAAATTGGCTCCGAACCACTTCGTTCAATGGACAACGGCTGCAAGTGAACCCGTGACCATGCGCACAGGAAGCCAGCGCGCTAAACTCTCGGCCACCACATAGTTATAATTTTATTTACTAAATTAATATTCAAAATTTCTAAAAGATTGAAAGACTATATCCTACATTTAGTTATGAAGCGTAAGAACTGAATACACAAGATACAAGAGTGACTCAACAAGAATTCCCTTTCCACCCACAATTAGCAAGTAGAGAAATTTTGGAAACGAATCCATCCATTCTCTACTTGTTTTTGATGGAAAATTCCCTTTCTCTTTACCATTATATATCGTATCTGACAACCCAGCAGTAAAGCAAGAAAATATCTACAGCGATAAATATTGTAATTTCTGTTCAGCTCCTCCACTGAACAAAATCCTTCCAAGCAACATTTTTTCTTCTTTCGGCGCTGCCTCGGGCAAAACAGGCATGCGCAGTATGAGGAGAGATAAGTCAACTGCAAAGTATGTGTGGCGATAAGAATGATTCAAGCTAGCCCTTAAAAAACTGAGTGGAGTCACTTACATACACACGCGAACGATACAAAGCAAGGAAGCTAAAGAAACAAGGTAGGTGCCACTGTGATATGCGCAGTAGCAAGTGACGTCATTAGCCGACAAGACTCGAGACGCGCGAGAATTAAAATACGGAGCGCTGGCTTGCGAATGCGTGTTGTGTGATATATCAGAGTGTGGTTTTGTTTTATCCTTTCGTGTGTGTTTGTGTTAGATTTAGTGTATTTCTGAAATTACATTTACAACATGCCATCAGCGTGTGCTCTTACTCAGGGTTTCCGCCAGGATTTTCAGTTAAGGAATTGGGTAAAGTCAAAATTGGCAGGGTGTAAGTGAAGTTTTGTATCTACTTTTTTTCTGTCGATTTTCCCACAAAAAATTTAAAGTTGGAGGGTGTTGTTGAGACTTTGGGGATATATACACCCACATGGGTGGGTCTGGCGGAATCACTACTCTTGCTGCTTGTAAAAACAGAGGTAAGGTACATGATAAAATAATAACATACCATAGGTTTCTGAAAGAAAAAAAGAACTCTTTTCTTGCCGTTTAAATTGTAATTGACCTAAACGTGTTCAAATTTCAATACTGGCGCACTAAAACATTTTTATGTTATTCCATACAATCTCCCTTCATCTTCAAAATTCACAACTACGAAGTCAGATAGGCAGGTCTATTGTCTTAATGGAGTTAGTAATAGCGATGCCACGATATGCTCTAGAGATGATAACAAAAGTACACTACGTGTGGCCGTCGGGTCGGCCGGTCGTGTTGTTTGCCTTTAAAAAAAAACGATGGAACGGGCGGCAAAAGAGGGATAGAAAGGACGGCAAAATTTAATTTTTCCCCGCATAGGAAAATTTCTAGACCCGGCACTGGTAACCCAGGAAAAAATTAAAATTAAAAGATTCTGCAGAACCTCATTTGTTATTGTTTACGGACGTTGAATGTTGACGGACGATCGAAACGAAGCACATAACGCAAGATGTGAAGAGAGAAATCGGAAGAAACTTATGTCAGATATCTTTAATGATCCAATTATTGTAAGTGACGGTCAATTTGAAGGATTACTGTCGGAGAATTGTTTATTAAAAACGTAACTTTTCAGATGCAGAGGAAAAATTCTAGCTTTAGAAAACAAAATATCTTATCTCGAAAAAGAATTATCAAAATTTAAAAAGATTGGTGAAAAATTTCACAAAATGTTTTCAAAAAGCCAACATGAAATGCTTCTTAATGTCGCATATAAGACCTGGGAAAATAATATTGCTAAAGCTGTTATAGTACGTGCACTATCGAAAAAGTGCTTTGATTATTTGATTTTTTCAGAAGAGAGTTATCCTCTCCCAAGTCCCTGCACTTTGTACAGACGTCTTAGTGCGATAACGTGTCCACCGGGCTTATTAAATATCAGTTTGGAACTAATGACACACCAGACACAACAAAATCTAATTGCAAATCATTTTGCCAATTAACTTATGTCCCTTCTGTGTGTTAAACGCATGGGTGCAGCTTGTGTTCGTATGTGTTATCCTATCCTCTTGCTCTCTTGACTGCGGCTGACCTCATACGAGCGAGACTCCAGATGACAAATGCGCGTGGCACCTTGATACAAAGCATAGGAGACACATTGAGGAATGTCTATCTCCTCGATGAACGTTTCAGTTTGTGTTTGTCGTCTGCTTCTACTAAAGTGCAGTCACGAGAGTGTCGCGCGTGTGAACAACAGGATGAAGCCATTTTGGAGCTAGCAAAAGCATTTACAATACTTTTAAATGGTATAGTTCGTTAACATTTTAAATTATTTCTTACATTTTTATATCATAGAATGTTACTTAAAAAAGAAATGGCTGATATTTTCGTGATAAAAATCCAAATCAAAACAAAGCTCATTTTCAGTAAAATAAATGTAATTAAATATAATTATTAAATATTTGGGTAGACATTGACTACCCTGTCTATCTCGAGAATTCGCCACTGAATGAGATGTGATATCTTCAGAGAAATCATTAACAACAAAACTGGTTTTAGCAAAATTAATATGTTTGTATGCCCATAACTCAATGTGATATTAGTTTTCTTTCGTTGCAGGATCAATGGGAATAAATAATGGCAGAAAGGTGCTCTTGAATGTCTATTTAGTCATATACTGCAGATTTGAAGATTTAAAATTGGAAGAATATATATATTTTAAAAACTTTTAAGAAACAAATATGTACCTGAATTAAATTATTAAGGAACGTATCTAGACTGAAGACTATTCTATTTGGAAATACATTTATCATATTATTGAAACTACTTCGATCTTATTTATCTCAAATAATTGATTATACCTAAACAGACTCTGTACCACAAAATGAACATAGTAACTTTAGTGAATGAATGAGCGTTTAATAGCGTTCTCAGTAAGCGTTTAATAGCATAGACTGGACTCTATTTGAAAAGAAATAATATTTATTGTTATCTTTAAACAGCGTAAGTGCAGGAATATGATTGAATACTTCTAAATTACAAGATGGCTTTGACTTTAGTACATATATTGTGTTGTGAACAGGGAACAGTGTGAATCAACGAAAGTTTAAGCATATTAAACTCTACAATAGGAATCGGATTGGTATGTAGCTAATTTTTCATGTAACTCAAGAAGAACTTACGAAGTTATAGTATTTTAATTACAAAGTAAGAGAATATTAATGAAATATTTTTTTATGAACAAAGAAGTAGATAGTGTTTTAAGAATAAGTGTTTATAAGTCACAAAAGTATACTATTCTCAATCTAGTGTTGTAATCTACATAATCAGTGCTATATGCATGAAGTCAGAAAATAGTTCCTATCACTTAATATTATAATTAGCGTATTTAATATGTAGATTAACATGACCAAAGTAACTTCATGTATTTAAGTCTAAGATTACATTGTCATGTATTTCCATAACATTTTAACTGAAGTTAACAGTACCTGTTCGGGAAACTTTGTTCAATTTTTACGGCAATATGAGAAATATTATCTAGAAATAGAACTTGCTGTGTTACTTTTAGGAACCTTTTCAAATATTCTAAATGTAATTACTTTAACTCGAAAAAGCATGCGATCGTCTACTAGTGTTATTTTGACAGCTTTAGCCATTGTTGATTTCGCCCTTTTGGTTAATGAAATGCCAATTCATATGTATTGTATTAGCCGACGAACAAAGACCTACCCATCTGGATTATTTTACTATGGAAGATATCAAGCTTTTTCGAAATGGTATTTCAACACAATTTCAGTATGGTTAACTATTTTGATCGGATTCTGGCGGTGTGTTATGATTCATCTTCCTTTACGCAGCAAGCAGCTTTGTAACAAGGGAAGAGCATATGTAGGAATAATTATAGTTTGTTCTCTTTCCACATTGATTAATGTTCCATTTCTAATATTACTTATTCTCAATGGCACTCCTGTAATCCATTATGATTACTGTCATCGCTATGCGTATTATAATTTCACTGGAACACTGAATAAAACAGAGCTTTATAAGATTGTTGAGTCTTTAGATTTTGTGGTCAAAATTTTCAATAAGACCGTACCCATTGCAATCGCAACAATTCTCTCTTGTTTACTCATTCTTGATCTGAAGAAGGCTAAGGAAGTACAACTGAACTTAGTTCAAACGTCCATAAGTAAAAGTGTAGGTGCAAACTTCGATGTAATATCAAACAAAATAACAATTTCCTTACTATGTGTAATCGTTGTATACTTTATAACCCACTTACCAATAGCTGTAATACTGCTTGCGCTTTATTTTGATCCCTCCCTTGAAAAATGTTACGTAAGAATAGTCAGATTTAATGATCTTCTTACATTCATAAATAGTGCTGTAAATTTTGCACTGTATTGCTTATCATGTGCAGAGTACAGGGAAACTTTTGCAAGAACATTTCGTATTAAAGGAATGTTTCGAGATTGGCCCCGGTTTCGCATCATAGGTATCGCAAAGAACAATAAGAATGATTCACTTCATTTGGCTTCTCGGTGAGAGTTTTATTGTTTGAATACGATATGGCTTTGTTCTTTTGAGATGTGTGCCATCAGAATGCAACATTTTTGCAAAGAAAGTAGTTGAATTAAATTTCCAATTTGGTCGTTTAAATGTATAGAACTACTTGATAATAAAATTCTTTTCTTAAACTGAAGAATATTTATAGTTAGTATGTTAAAACTTTTATATCATTGTGTTACGTTCATATTTCTGCGCTATGTGCTCGAACAATATCAACAGAGCATCCTTCCATCAGTAGTCCATAGTAGTAAGAGAGTCGAGAATGCTTGTCTTTCTCGAGAATGTCTCTAATATTACCTCTTGAAATGCGATAAGAGCAGGAGAAAGGATGTGCAGATGATTATAATATCATTATATAAATTATGTTAATTAAGGGCTTCTACCAGCAATATTCAAATTAACGTTTACGGTACTTGGAAGCATACTGATAATGTGTTGCTTATTCAGTAACAGATGGGCTAGTTTTGTTAGTGCTGATTTATTTGAAACCATCCTGAAAATTTCATCGGACGAGAGTGATAGCGGTTGTGACATTACAATATGGACTGGAAACATTGTAATAAATTACAACGCTATAAATTGCAGTTTTTCTGACCCACCTTAGAAACAAATTACATAAAATATTCAAATGTTTTTAGAGGATTAAATATGTAAATGTAAGAAATAAAAATGCTTAAGGGTTCGATTAATTTTCATTAACATGTATTCATTCCTTGGAAATATTTTTATTATGCCTCATTTCACTCTGATAATAAGTATATATATGCATGATATGTATATGTATTTGTTACATCATTTGGTTGTGTTTACGCCTTACTGGACGTACCAATTTGAATGGAGATTTAGACTATATTCATAAGTATAATAACGTCGTATACAAAGAATTAAGTGTAATTCCGTGCTCTGATATTAAATTTTGCTTCATGATCTAAGCCAACTAAAGAATTCTCCTGGCAGAAACACATCCTCACTTAAAATATACTACAAATACGTAGTAAGTGCAAGTAAATATTAAAAATTGACAAGCATATGTTGACACTTGATATTTTCTTCTATATACTTTGATTCATTCATGAAAGACTATAAGAGAAGGTGTCTTCTTAATTCATTTTTAAAGGTTCCACTTGGTATTTCTGTTACGAAAGTGGGTAATATATTTTATTAGTTGTAGGTAATGTAAGTTATACTTCTATGACATGTCTCTGTACTATGTAAATAAAAGTGCAAATAATCTGTTGCAAAAATATTGTCATTGTTTATAAGTTGTTTCTTTATTTGTACATGTAATCATTTCAGATAGATAGACTGAAGGAGATGACAAACCACCCGAAGTTTGAAACAAAGTTTCACAACAGTCGTTTGCTTTTGCTCTAACTACCCGCTTCGAAGGTTTAAATTTTACGATTCTCATTGAATGAATTTCGCAATGGATTTAATAGTATTCTACTGATGAATGGAAATAGGGGTATTACAAGTATTTGCCCGCAGCTATTTATAAAACGTAGGACATGGAAATATATTTTTGCTTTTGCACTCAGATTGATAAACATCAACTATACTCAGTAAACTTGAGCATAATTCTGATACAGTTTTCAATTGCATTGCCTTAACACCTTGCATTAATAGTAAAGAATACCGCATATATAGTAGAAACCTATGTACTACAGTGTTTGTTTTTCTGATATCATTAGTATGTTTGCCTACCAACTACGAGTACAATGATGTTCAAGGAAGTTGCGTTATCTTGCACCAGAATGATGCTTGTGGTTCTGTGCTTCATGAAACAGCATACTGCTAGACTTACTGCTCATTTCGTAGATATACAATTCTACTAAAATTTGAAAGCTTTTAAGGAAATGTCTGTGTATGAGTGCTTAGAAAATAACATCATTTACCAGTAAATTATCAGAGTAATATTTACGAGTGAACTCTGACAGCTCTTCTTGGGGTAGGAAACATATTAATCCGTTAATTTACTGAATTTTAGATTACAAATTCGTTTCCAACGTTGAAATAGACCTCACAGTCATTTAAATCTGATATGTATTGGTTAAGAACCTATTTCTACATCAAATGCAACTAAACTATTCTTTGGCGAAGTAGAAATTTTTTACCAGAGAAGATGACATAAAAATAAATTACTCTTGTTCTATTTGATCTCTCACCTCAAGCACCAATTAGAATCGTTTATTACTATTTTGGAACTTAACTTGATTTGCGCGAATCGTAGCTAGATACCTAACCATTATGATGTCATTCTTATGTCGCAACCATACATTTTTCTCACTGATTCACTTCATTCTTATGAACTTCATCAGATCTCGACAGTAATTGGCAACAAAGCATTTTTTCTTCGAAAACAATACCATTTATCTTAGAAAGATATAGAAGTAGTAAGTATCTTGATATTTGACGCCTTTTTGTTTTGTAACCAATTAAGTGAGATGATCCATTGCATTATTTAATGAAAATTTTATTGTGTAATAGTGCTGTGATTAAAACTTAATTTATTTTTATTTGGATAAATTTGTAATTATTTAGTAAAAATTTAGTACAGATAAATAAATCTTTTAGATGATAGTTTTTTAAACCTGTTTTAAAGTTTAGTTTACTATCTTTTATAAAATTGAGTACAATGAATGCAATTTGATATTTAGCTATATAGAACAATGATGGAAGACAAATCTTTTTTTTTTTAGTTTTATGTGATACAGATTTTGTATTAATCTTATCAAGATCTGTCTATAGGTCTAACCAAAATCGTTTTATTGTTGCAGACAAGATTGTTGCATTGACCTTTAAAAGATAATTTCTCATACTGTAAATACAGTGATTATCGAAGTTAGATAAGTGAGGAAAATTTCAGATAAGAAATCCTGTAGTGTAAAGAAATGCAGTATTATCAAGCTCATATTAGTTCTTCGCGCTTCATCATAATTGAAAATAATTTAATCGCATTGAATTGCAGGAATCATAATGAGTACGATGGTCTTGAGAAATAAATAAAAGAAAAGGAACTTCAAATTTCTACTCAAGTAGCGTTGGGAGCATGAGATGTTGCAATTGATGGTACTAAATTTTTAAGCAGAAAAGAACTGCAGTCTATAATTATTTAGAATTTATGTGCTCTTAAGTGTGAACAATCGCACTTCAGGGAACTTGTAGTCAGTAAAGTCCTCCAAAGTTGGTTTGCTCTTTCTTATTAACGTTCTATTTTATGAATGTGGTATTGCTTTACGTATTGTGGCTGTGATAATCCACAATTATATTCAGAAAATATCTTAGTTCCTTGGTGCTTAAGTGACCAAGTTTTAGTTTGTTGAGAAAACAACTTGCTCACCACTTAAAGATTTTTTATCGTTTTTAAACGTCTTCAGAATGCCAAAAATAACCGTGTTTCTGATTCCCACATACATTTTGCAGAGTGAAATACTTTATTGAGAATGGCTTGTCTGTGACGGTTTTTTTTAGAATGAGTTACTTTATTGAGGAAACAGCAATGTGCAGTTCAAAATAACAGTCTGGGGATCCAAGATGGGGACGTTTTCAACATTTTTAAATATTTTCTCAACCTAATAGTCACCATGTACCTTCATACCAAATGTCGTATCTCTATCTCAAACGGTATGGAAAATGGATTTTTAGAGTACGCCATTTTGTAACCAAGATGGTGTCTCTGGATACATTTTGTAATATTTTCGCAATCTGCTAGTGATGTAGTACTTTCATGCCAAATTTCATCTTGCTAGCTCCAGCGGTTTAAGCTCTCTATTCTATACAACAATGGGGTTAGCGGCCATTTTGGATCCAATATGGCAACTTTTTCAAAATGTAGGATTTTTCACTTTATTAAGCTTAGAAATAACATATTAAAATTTGGTTCAAATATCTTCAAAATTATGGCCGCTAGCGTGTTAATATATATAAATATATATATATATATATATACATAGATATCGTACTGATCTCAATAGGTAGATTTTTCTTCGAAATCTACCTAAAAATGAAGACCATTGAAAAGAATAAACGTCATTTGTCCATTTTCTTGACTTTACAGGAGAGCGTTTTAAAAGTCCATAATCAGCACTACGCATGCATGCACACCAAATAAAGTTTTGTTTGTAATAGACGGACTACGCATAGCCTCTTTTTGCATGACAATTTTTTAGACAGACCCTTCAAAGAACGAACAGATGCCACACTTATCTCAATTTGGCACAAAAGTGGACAAAGCACATTCTTCCATGTGGTCTTCAAATGTCAAATACTGAAAATATAACAAGTGAATTAATATAAAAAAGATTTAACAGTAAATAATAAATCATTGCTCTGATTTTTAGCTTTGAAGAGTTTGATACATAAAAATAAACTCAGAAGAAAGTTGAAAATGGAAAGCTATGATGATAACTTCGGTAACTAAACATAGAGATCTAACAGTTATTCATGTTTCTTAATTTGCATGGTCCTCTTATATTCACGAGTTAATGTTAAAAACAAGGTGGATAAGGTTAATTCTTTTTATGGTAGGTGAATTAGATAAAAGATCGGAAATTGTTATCAAGGTTCATTAATACGATGAGATATTTTAAGAGAAATCGTCAAAACAAAACTGTTTTGGGTAAAATTAATATATATATATAATTATATATATATTATATATATATATATTATATATATATAAATAAATAAATAAATATGTGTACCAATAACTCCATCTTATTTTAGTTTTCTTTTCTTGCAGGATTAAAGGAAATAAAAACTAACAGTAAATTGCTTTCCAACGCCTACGTAGTTATGCACTGCAGTTTTGAAGATTTAAAGTTGAAAGAAGTCTCTTCATATTTTTAAAAATTTGTTTGAAGACTGAAACTTGGAAGAAGTCTCTTTATATTCTATTAACTTTAAAGAGACAAATTAATAACTGATTTAAATTATTAAAAAGCGAATCAAGATTGAAGACTATTTCATATGAAAATGCATTTACCTCATTATTGAAACTATTTCGATCTTGTTTATCCCAGATATCATTCTTTTATGATCTATTTAATGATATTCATGATATTATATGAATATACCTAAACATACTCTGTACCACAAAGTGAACATAGTATATTCAATATAACTTAAGTGAATAAACATTTCTCATCACAGATTCTATTAGTACAGACTGGACGTTATTTGAAAAGAAATAACATTTATTGTTACCTGACATCAACTCAAGTTGAGGAATACGATTGAATACTTCGAAAATACAAGGTGGCTTTGACTTAGTACATATATTGGGTTGTGAACAGGAACAGTGTGTTTAAGAGAATTATACGGTACAATATAAATGGAATTTGTATCTAGCGACTTTTCCATGTAAGCCAAGAAGTTAGATTAAATAAGAGCAGTATCCGTATTTTTAATTACGATATAATAGTGTATTAATGGAAAGTTTTTCTGAAGAGCAAAGAAAGGAATGGCTATTTAACAAGAAAATGTTTATGGGTCAGAAAAGAATCCGAATCACCCTATTATATTATATTTAACGAATTTAATATTTAGATTAGAATGTTTAAAGTAACTTCTTGTCTTTAGGTAGTAGATAATATTTGGTCATGAATTCCACTGTAACAGGTACTAACAATGCATGTTCAGGGAACTTTGTTCACTTTCTACACGAATATGAGGGATGTTATTTAGAAATAGAACTTGCTGTGTTACTTGTAGGGACCTTTTCAAACATTCTAAATGTAGTTACTTTAACTCGAAAGAGTATGCGATCGTCTACTAGTGTTATATTGACAGCATTGGCCATTGTTGACTCCGCTCTTTTGGTAAACGAAATGCCAATTCATATGTATTGTATTAGCCGAGGATCAAACACATCGTTCTACCCTTCTGGCTTATTTTACTATGGTAGATATCAGACTTTTTCGAAATGGTTTCTCAACACAATTTCAGTATGGTTGACTATAATGATTGGGGTTTGGCGATGTATAATGATTCGCCTTCCTTTCAGCAGCAAACAACTTTGTAACAAAAGAAGAGCATATATTGGGATAATTGTAGTTTGTTCTCTTTCCACATTCATTAATATACCGTTCCTAATATTAATTATTCTCAATGATACTCCTGTAATCCATTATGATTACTGTCATCGCTATGCGTATTATAATTACACTGGCACATTGAATAAAACAGAGCTTTATGAAACTGTGGAATCTTTAGATTTTGCGGTCAGAGTTTTCAATAAGACCGTACCAGTTGTGATCGCAACAGTTCTCTCTTGTTTACTCATTCTTGATCTGAAGAAGGCTAAGGAAGTGAAATTGAACTTAGTGGTAGATCCGATAAGTAAAAGAGTAAGTGCAAACTTCGATGTGATATCAAATAAAATAACAATTTCCTTACTATGTGTAATTGTTGTATACTTCATGACCCACTTACCAATGGCTGTAATACTGCTTGTTCTTTATTTTGATTCCTCTCTTGTAAAGTGTTACGTAAGAATAGTCAGATTTAATGATCTTCTTACATTCATAAATAGTGCTGTAAATTTTGCACTGTATTGTTTATCATGTGCAGAGTACAGGGAAACTTTCGCCAGAACATTTCGTATTAAAGAAATTTTTCGAGATTGGCCCTGGTTTCGCATTATAAGTATCGCAAATAATAATAAGAATGAATCACTTCATTTGTCTTCTCGGTGAGAGCTTTAACGTTTGAACACGATATGATTTTGTCTTGTTGAGCTCTGGTCAAAATCCTACGTTTTTTGCAAAAAAAAAAAAAAAGTAACTGAATTATATTTGTATTGTGACTGTTTAAATGTACAGAACTGTCGAATAATAATAGTCCTCGCTCAAGCTGAAGGATATTTGTAGTTCGTGCGTTAAAAACGTTTACATCGTTTTGTTACATTCATGTCTGTTGTAGCGTGTGGAACTGTGTGTTACAACTGTGATAATGGAACATTCTTCTATTTTTTATGAATGGAAGAGAGTAAAGAATGCTTGTCTTTGTCGAGAATGTCTCTAATATTGCCTCTTGAATTGCGATGAGAAGAAGAGAAAACTAGTTGCAGATAAGTACATTAATGTTCAAATTGTGTTAACTAATACAAAGTAATTCTTTAACCACCAACATTGAAATAAATCTTGTGTACGTGGCAGTTAGGTGATAACTCTTTACAGTGGATAACATGTTGTTTTCAATAATTGATGTGGATGTTTTGTTATTGTTGGAAATCGTTCCGAAAATTTCATGGAGCGAAAGTGACGACAGTTGTGACATCAAAAGATGGGAAGTGAAACATTGTAATCAAATACAAAGATATTACCTTGCAATTTTCTTGACCCTTTGTACAAAAATTTTCATAAAATGTTTTGAGAGGAGAAAATATATAAATGTAAAAAAATGAAATGCTCAAGGCTTTGTATAATTTTTATAAACATGGTTTCATTCCTTCGAAATATTTTTAGTACAATTCATGTCTCATTTCACTGTGATGATAAGTGTATATGTATAATATGATATTTATTGTGTCTTTAGATCTTGTGTATGCGTTACTGGACGTATCAATTTGAATTAACATTTAGACTATATTTTTACATTTTACTTATCCGTTATACAAAGAAAATAAGAGTGATACTGTGCTTTGATATTAATTTTTTACTCATGATGGAAATCTAGTAACGAGTTATCTTTACGGAAATACTTCCTCACTTTAAGAACGTACTACGTTCGAAATACAATAGAACAAATTTACAACCACATGTTGACACTTGGTATTTTCTTCTATATAATTTGATTCATTCAAGATCAGGTAAAATGAATTGTATGGGCGGTAACAACACTATGGCTTACGCCCTTCCCGATTGATTCATTCAAGAATGTCTTTATGAGAAGGCGTCTTCTTAATTCATTTTAAAACAGTACACTTGTTTCTCTTATAGAAGTAAGTAGCAGATTATATAACATACAGCAAATATAAGTTACATTTCAGTTATACATCGACAAACTTACATCACAAGACTCTCGACATGAAAATAAGAAAGTATGGACCATTGAAGATGCAGAATGCTTCATTTCGGAGCTATAGACTACCGAAAGTATGGGATACCATTAACAGCAGAACTGAGGTGGGATAGTATCGTCAAAGACTCAAATCTCCTTTATCCAAAAATATTCATATTCCAAAATTGTGTGATGAATGTGTAAGGGAGTCCCTAAAGAAATTAGGGTATTCCCAGACATTCTGTGGAGAAAATGTGAGTCGAAATAATCACGAACAAGACGACTTTCCGTATGAGTGCAGATGAAAAACGTAGTCATTGGCAATGGAAGTCTCTTTTACCGATAAAAATCATGTAATCCATTCCCATTTTCTATGCAACCACTCATTTAAAAAAAAAATCGTTCCGTAAAGAAATCTGTTTGAGGTATGGGCTTTCCGCAAACGAATTATTGTTACTTACTGGTGCAACTACATCTTACCGGGTTTTATCATCATCTTTATTCTGTTGATGACCGTGATATTGTGATACTTTTCCGTATTTTTGCGTCCGTTATCAGATGTCCATTCATGTCTATTTTGACGCACTTTCAGAGAATTTCTGGGAATCCAGTAATCCTTTAGAGAATCTCTAGAGCACCTATTGAATAATTTTGGAATATTCATTTTTCGATAGAGTATACCATGCTGCCTCAGTTCTACTGCTAATGGTATTGGAAATATGAAGCTCTGAAATTCATTTTCCCACTTTCGGCAGTCTATAGTGCTGAAACGAAGCATTTGTACACTCACAAGGCTTTTTTACTTATTTTCATATCAGGAATATCGTGAGGTAGGTTTGTCGGTGTTGTTTTGGAATACTCTGTGTTATAATTATATCTTTCAAAAGTGTTGTCATTGTTTATAAGATTTTTTCTTTTTGTTCTTTTTTCATATGTAATAATGTTTTATAGATAAACTGAAGAATAAGGTAAGGCGCCCAAATTTTGAAATAAAGTTTCAAAACAAGTGTTTGGTTTTGCATTACACGAAACCTCTTGGAAGTTTAAATATTAAAATACTCTTTGAATAAATTTCCCTAAAGATTTATTAGTATTTTATTGATGAAAGCAAAAAAAAATGGAGTGTAACAAACATCTGTCTGCAGCTATATAGAAACGTAGAATAAAAATCAGTGGAAGAAGGAACTTGAAGAACTATATGAATCCTGTGTGGTGTTGTTATAGTGATTTCAAGAATTGTAACAACTATCAGCTTGGTCGAGTGACTCATTCACCTTGAAATATGGGAGCGATTAATTATATACAACACAAGCGTATGAAAAGATAGGTTAAACTAAAGTTTACCCATCAAATGTTTAAATTGTATTGTTCATTCGATAAATGATTCACATTAAAAACCTTGAATTGTATGTTCGAGTAATTACTAAAGTAATTATTATTATTTTCTAACAGATGTAACAATTAAACAGCAACACTTTAAGCACAAAATATACTTTGACATGGAGAATACAGAATTAGCCATCTTGTACTGAGGGTATGAACAAATTTCTTTGAAATTGTCATATTCATATAAACAGGCGATCTCATAATAATAATTGTGGTAATATCTTGTACATAGAAAAGTTCTATTAGCGAGGCTTCTTTCGTACATTAATTTCTCATTTTGCCTGTAAACTATTATCATTATTGAACACATCATAGCTCTCTCTTACGTAATCATACAGTATGATCCTTCAAAACAGTGAATATGTGACTAAACACATATAAAGATACTCCTTCGAACATTATTGCGGTCGTATGTTCATTTCCATCTTTTCGTAACTAAGAGAATATTTACATCTCACGGTTCCCTAATAAAGAGAAAATCTTAACAATGTGGCCAAATACACATTCAATAAAACCACAATGAAATAACTCAGAAAGCACTGCAATAAATATGTGTTTGCTTCTGCAGACATTGTTCTCTTAACTTTTTGCATTAGTAGTAAAGAATACTGCATGGAGAGTTCAGAACTTTGTGCTACAATATTTGTTTGTTTTTCTAGTGTCGTTAGCGTGTTTGCCTGCCAACTACAATGATTCCCAAGAAAGTTACGTTATTTTGCATCAGCACAAGGTCTGTGCTTCACGAAGAAACTTTCTACGAGAGGTTACTGCTTTCTCCGTAACAAAATGAATGATGGTGGTGTATGAGCTCTGTGCGACTAAAAGTTGAAAACTATCAACGAAATTTATGCACATGATTGTTTATAAATGAAGGTAAACATTCGTCTAAGCATCACTTGCCAGTAACTCAATACTTAAATAATATTTGAGTTCAGGACTGAACTCTGACTGCTCTTTTAGAACTAGAAGACACATTAGTCTGTAAATTTACTGAATATTAGATTGAACATTTGATTTATATTTTAAAATATACTATGCCATCGTTTAAATCTAGCCGTTGTTGACTAAGAAAGTATTTCTACATAAAATTGAACTAAGCTAATATTTAGTGAAGTAGAAAAGTTTAGTAGAGAAGAAGAAACAAAAATATAATATCAACAGTCGCGTTTTATTCAATTTTTCACTTCCAATACCTATATCGAATCATCTTGACTTCATTTGCACGAACACTAGCTAGATTCTTCACAATTATGACGCCATGAGATTCTTGTAACTTACTAACTGATCACAATATTTCACTTGATTCTTATGAACCTTATCAGATCTTCACAGTAATGATTTTCTTATTTTGTCTAGATAATACCATTCAGCTTTGAAAGATTTAGAGGCAGTATTCTTGATATTCCATTTTTTAGCAATAAAGTAAGTAAAGTATTATTTAATGAAGATTGTATTTTCTAATTGTACTGTCAATTCCTTGCATTTAATTTATTATTCTAATTTCGATACATTTGTAATTATTGTACACACGAATAATTTTTAAAGTCGATATTTTTTAAAATGCTTTTTAAGTTTAGTTCAATATCTTTTATAAAATTCTTGTGTAATTGTTCCAATTTGATAGGTGTATAGAGCAATCATGGCGAAAAAATCAATTTGTTTTGTTTAGATACTGCTTTTTTATTAATTTTATCAAGATTTGATTTTAGACCTAAGCAAAATTTGTTATAAACCTATTGTTACTAGCAAACAGAACGAGGAGAACAACGGGGTCCCTTCCGGAAAAGGACCTTTAAAAGCTGATTTCATGTACTGTAAATGCAAGAAATGCTGTTTTAGCCAGGTCATATTAGTTATATGCGCTTCAGGATAACTGAAAATAATTTAATCGCATCGAGTTGCTGGAATCATAATAAGTATTATGCCCGTAAGAAGTTGTTAAAAGGAACTACAAATTCTTACTCAAGCAGCGTTGAGAGCATAACATGTTGCAAATGTTGCATAAGGTGTTGATGATGATACTAAATTTTAAACAGAAAAGAACTGCAATCCATAATTATGTGGGGGTTTAAGTGTGAACAATTGCACTTCAGAGAACTTGTAGTGTGTAAAGTCCTCCAAAGTTGGTTTTGCTCTTTCTTATTGTCGCTCTCGTTCATGAATATGGCATTGCTTTAGGTATTGTGGCTGTGGTAGTCCCTATATTCAGAAAATGATATCTTAGTTCACTGGTGCTGTGACCGGATTCGAGGATTAAGTTCAAATTTGTTTAGAGGACTATTTGATTACCACTTTAAGTTCTGAACGTTTTTAGACGAATTCATAAAGTTTTTCACTTTTGTACAGTAGTAAATATTTGTCATATTGACATTTAGATTTAACACTTAGTATTTTGTTGTTATTTTCAATTATGACTGTTGTTATGATTGTTATTGCAGCCTACTTAAGAGTGACGTTTGTTATATACAGTTTATTGTTACTAAATAAATAATTGTGTTTAGAGGCCTTGATGACTTGGGAGATATCAGCATTAATAAGTAGAGGTTCTTACAAAGAAGATGTCTCAGTTTACAATTAAGTATTACAGCAAACTACAATGTAAGGTTTTAAAGAAAGCTAGAAAGTAATAGTAATAAAAATACTACAAGAAAAAAGTGTTTAATTTACAACATTAGTTTCTGGTCAACTATGTATTTGCTTGTTGTAAGAAAATTACAGAAATACTCACATAATTTCTTACAAATGTGAAAATCAGAAAGCAGTATTGTTTATCAAAGTGGAGTAAAAGTTATAATTATTGTCGAATTATAAGTAAAACAACGTTTATCCATAGTGCCACAAACTATGAAACATTAAAAACATAACTTATCCAGGTAGTCTCGGGTTGTAACTTGATATCATGCTTTAATAGTTCTTGTGGGATAGTGTTACCAGACATCTGCAGTTTCTGGGGATATTTCTCGTTTCCTTGATAAGGTTTCTACCGAAACTTCTACCTAGAATGTTTTCGATAGGAAATTTAGTTGTTGAATCGAAATTGTTCAGAAACTGACCACTCGGCAACAGAAAACGTTTGTTTCTTGTGCAGTGAAGAATGAATTGGATAGCCTTGAAGAAGATGCCAAATTTCCCAATATCCTGTACTTTAAAACCTTACACATCTCGTACGCCATATCTTTATGATTATTTCAAAATCTCGTCAGTATATTTTGACCACATATCTACATGAAGTTTAATGTCTTTCTTATTTTTATAGGCTTCTGAAGAGTCAAAGATTAGGAATTACTAACTGTTTCATTCTATAAACAGTAGGTGGAAATGGTTTTGGATGAAGATTTTTCAGTATTATGAAGTACGGTATCGGTAACTAATACTATACATATGCACACACTACAGTAGCGTCTACAAAATGCTAAAACGGTTAATCAGGAAAACAGTATTATAACAGCAGTGCTCTAAATAAAATATCATACCAAAGCTACCCGCGGTAGCACATCAATAACGGCTAATACCAGTAACGGACAATTTGCGATTTCGAACGATGTTGTTTACCAACATCGGTCAATATCCAATGGTAAACACTTTCGCCGATATTGATGCCGATCGATAACGATATTTATTGCTGAGATCTTGTTTCTATACTGTTTATTCTATTGTGCGTCTTATTTCCTCGTCCTCATTTATAGTTGCAACATCACTACTTTCACACGTAGAAGGCACCAATATACTCTTCTCAGTCTTCGGATTTCGTGGTTGTAAGTCTTCAAAATAACACTTTGGGTCCTTCACACATTGATGTAGGAATGCAGAGTAACATAGTCGAACCTACAGATCTATACATTCGTGCTTCAGTTCCACCATACGAAGGCGTCGGGCGTACTAGCTGTAGTATAGTTGAGATATCTAGCAGGTGAAAAGGTATCATACGTGTAAATAATTAATAAAAAACGGGGTACTTGGAGAGACAGTGATATATTGGGTCATGGAGTTCTAAATTAACTCCAGACCTGTTGGGATAGCAGCACCAAGACATCAAAATATAAGTTCCGTTTACATGAACCCCGCCTTGGGTTTATAAATATCTTTGTAATATAATTTATTGTGACGATCTCATATTAATGGTTATTTACTTTAAAACTGCTAAAAAGAATTAAAAGAGAGTTTAACAATAATAATAATAATATAAATAGAAAATCGAAATAAAAAGAAATGAATTGAATCCAATAATAATTAAAAAAGTCAATCACTTCGAATTATAAGTAACTTCGCTGCTGCCTTCTATTGAGCACCAGAATCAACATTTCGAAAATGAATGTTTTCTATAGCGAGATAAATAGAAAGTTTTAATCGCTAAATGAGATCACTAAAGAAAATCATTTTAGCAATATAATTAATTAATTAAAAATAAAACAATAAATAATTATAATGTGCAGCATGCATACATGGTTGAAAATTTCCTCACTTGTCGGCGACTGGATTCGAACTTACAAACTTGTGGCTTGTTGTTCGTTGTCTTATCCACTTTACCGTGGATCCTTCAAGAAGAAGGAATCTAGTGACATTGACGGTCTTTTTATTGTATAATAATTTTAAGCAGGGAGCATGTTATTTTTGTATAACACGTATCATTTCTCCAATACATAGACATTCTGGATGCTTTCATGCTTGCAATAGTTGACTGCAACGTTTTTCACTCAGCTGAGGCACATAGAAAGAGAGAAATGGTCATATTCACAAAAAGCTCAAACTTTTGGTTTTCCTTGTGATACAGGAGTAACGTTTCCGGCTTTGGATCGGCAATGAGTAGGCACGTGGGTTCGAACCCCCGCGGCCGACCATTCTGACCGGGATTGTTTACGGAGACGGAGCGGCATGCCGCCGGCGGACCGCGGGATGCATTAGTGTAAAATCACTAGAGGACCGCCATTTCGTCGCCGTCGGACCGCCATGGGACCGCCGTCGCCTTGTCAATGGGGTACCTTCTCCATCATTTCCTCTAGCCTATCGCAGCCGGAGCCAAATATGCTTAAGGGCTATAAATGAATTCAATTCAATATATATAGCTCCGACTACGACAGATATTTCTGTGATAGACTTTAGCATTTACTGAAAGACACATCAAGTGAATTCATAATTCAACAATATTTCGAATAGTTCACTGGATTTCCTCAGGTGGTGAAATTTAAAACTTAGTTACAGATAAGGCATGAATAGGAGCGTGGTGTGAAACAGACTGACCACAAGAAAAGCAGAGGACACATAGACATGTGACGTTACCAGGTTACGGTAGAATGAAACAAATATTGCGCTAAAGAGTATTCTACGTGTCCTGGTACACAAATATTTTGCACCGTTTCCCTACAGTATAGGTCTCCATGAATTCATGGATTCATTATCGTTTAACTGTATTTCGGAATTGTAAAATTGTAAATACTTCTCTGATCTTTCTTTCTGTATGTGTTCAAGCTTGTTGAATAAACTTGTGGTATTTTGGTCCGAAACATTGTGGATTATGGGTTCCTTTGAGATCTCCTAGCTGAAGCTTTTCCTTCTTTTTTATATTTACGTGAGACTAGCCCGTAGTGTGATCAGAACGGACATATGTTTTGTTTGTCATTTAGTATATATATATATATATTGAGTGTTAATATTACGATATAATCAAACGTTGAAGAAAAAAGTAGAAAATGTGGGAGGATTTTATTTTGTTTGTTGTGTTAGCTTTATAAATGTCACAGTAGAAATTTCACAAATACAGGAAATGTGAACCTTTCAGTAAAAATTCTCGAAATGTCATCTTGAGTTATGAGTTCTTCTACTGACTTATCCATTTAACAGATTTATTTCAAGGATGAATATACTGATAATTTGGCTACTTCAGAGAAAACTCCAAATTCTGTGTTTCACCTTTTCCCAAATTAAAAGCAAATATATTACCATGGAGATTACTAACAATATTAAGGATCAGTCCAATAGCAGTGAATAATATAGAGTAACCTATTGTTAATAATGAGATATTGTCATTTTTTTCACATTTTCGATAAAATGGTAGTGGGTACTATACATTCTGGTACTCGAGAATACATTCTGGTACTCGAGAATACGTCTTTCATTCTTTATGAAATTAACGGAAATAAAACTCTCATAAGACAGGTCAAAAGAACTAATAAACAGCCATACTTAATCAGTCCACTGGATGACGTCGGGTGATTAAATGGTAAAACTCACTTATAGAGAAGGTGCGAACAGATAAAGTTAATTTATGGGCGTACTATTTTATTAAACAACATTTTCTGGTAAGTTTAAAAGCCATGAGCAAGATTCAGAAGGTGGGAGAATGGGTTCCACATGCATTAACTGAACGACAGCAGAAAAACCGAAAAACCGCCACGAAATTCTGCTCGCCAGGTACAAAAGGAAATCATTTTTTCGTCGAATTGTGACTGGTGACGAAAAGTGGATCTGTTTCGTGAATCCTAAGAGTAGAAGATCATAGGTAGCTCCAGGAGAACCGGCGACATCGACTGCAAGACCAATTGCTATGGACGGAAGACAATGCTTTGTGTTTGGTGGGATCAGACGGGAGTGATCTATTATGAACTACTGAAACCTGGTATATCCGATGGTTCATGAATCCAATGTAAATTCTTCTTCAGAGAGTAGAGTAAGCTATTAAGACCCGACAATCTCTACGGTAATTTTTAAGGAATTGGCTTAGTGAAGCTTGACTCATGCCGGATATATTCCAATATAACAGTAGAAAAAGTTCATTAGTATATTTTAATATGAACTGATGTCTTACATATAATAATAGTTGGAGGAGTTTCTGGGGAAGACCACGTGTGTTCGAAAGTCCGAACTTAATTCTGAAATCCATAACTTTTCTAAGTAGGCCGGTTTCCGAGAATATAACATTTTAACTGACTGGAATTCCTCGACTGCAGGAATTCTTCACCTGCAAAATACATACTGTTTACAAGATTACACGGACTGCTTAATCCAAATTTGGTTTCTTTTTTTTTCATATATACAGGGCGATTTTGTAAAACCGTAACGAAGTCATAACGCATGCAGCTCCTAGTTATCAGAAATATTCGAAACAAAAACTGTTCATACCAAAATGCATGTTCCGAATCACATGGTGATGCTTCTGAAAGCAGGAGCGTCTCGGGAATATATCTACTGGGGGCAACTTCAAAATTTTGAATGAAAACAAGGATGGATTTTGCTCCCGTTGAAACGAGCGCTTAATTTTGAACAACTTGTAGAGGAAACACTTTTCGATGGCTCATACCATTTGGCAGCTACAAGACTAAATTAGTCGTCAAAATTAACATGGCGTTGAGGGTTTTCCGGCGTTTTAGATGCTGTAACTTAAAGGAAATAGCAAAGAAAGGTTCGAAGCTAAAGTGAATTATAAAATTGGATATGCAGAATGAAACGGTGAAATTTTCGAAAACAAGGGTCCCTCTAATACTGATCGGGCGGGGGGAACAAACTTCAAAATTTTAAATAGAAACCAATGGTTGATTTTGCTTTCTTTGAAGAAGTATGAAATTTTGAATAACTCGTTTTTTATCTGTTGAAACATGTTTTAATATCTCGTAATGTTTGGCAATTACAACAGGTAAATGATAAGTCAACAGTTGACTTACCAATTAGCTCTTGTAACTGGAGATAAGAAAGGTTTCCTGTGAAATTTATTCACAATTTCATGTTTATTCCTAAGAAAACGAAATCAACCATTGTATTTATTTAAAATTTTGAAATTTTCCCCCAGAGCAGTTTTCCCGAAATCGAAAACTTCCAAAAATTCTCTACACTATGTTAATTTTGACCACAAATTTGATCTTCTAAATGTCAAATGGTATCAGGTATCGAAAAGTGTTTCCTCTCGAAGTTGTTCAAAATTAAGCACTCGTTTAACCGGGAGCGAAATCCATCCCTCTTGCCATTTAAAATTTTGACATTGGCCCTCCGTAAAGGTACTCCCGAGACGCCCCTGATTCCACACATGCACTTTGGTATGAGCATTTATAGTTTCGAAGATTTCTGAGCACTAGGGGCTGCGTTATAGCCCTGTTACGGTTTTACAGAAACACTTTGTATATATATTTCCTTCCTTTTTTTAACCAACTGATGAAGTGTATGTGTAACTTCGCGAAAATATTTTGGGAAATTCTGTTTTTGGTATTTTTAGTGCTTCTATTGTGCATCATATTTTGTTTAGCGAAGAACATCCGGTCACCAAGAGATAAGCGAATGATAGTTTCCTTGCTATAAAACAAATAATTTGACTAGAAGCAGCCTGATACCAGAAGGGCTATTCGTAATTTTCAAAAGGTAAGGACCGAAATAGAATTTTCTACGCATGACATTCTATTTTTTTTTTTAAATCCTGCCTTCATTCTAAGGTCTGCCCAAATTTTCCAGATGGAATGCATCCGTCAATTCATATAAAGTGGAAAACTTAACACGATTGCAGAAAGTAGGCTATTACGTATAGCTAGAGAAAGGCGCGCGTTCGTTGACAAACTCACTACACGGCTTACGATATGCGTTTTCAATTAAACCGGCAGAAACAGGATAAAAGCAATAGATTAAAGAAGAAAATTATAATTTGAAGGCTCATGGATAGAATATATACTTTTTTTTTTTAGTTTGCAGATTAGCTTACTGTGAGTACATTACATTAGACACGTACATAAAAATACACAAATTTGTTCAAAAAAATATAAGAGTACACAGATATATAAAATTAAGAATACATTAAAAGAATAAGAAATACAGCATACATACAAGTTGTAGATACAATATATACACATATGAAATAACCTTATCAATCAAAATTTTTATTTTGGATCTATCTCAGCACTTAAAAATCTCATCTTATAGCATTACAGATGCAGTAATATTGAAAAAGACAAATTCTATTGAAGAATGAATAACATATTCAATTTTCTATTTAAATAAAAACACCCATCTTTTACTAGGGTCAGAGATTGTTAAATAAGATTTAGTTACCTTTATTTAAATAAATATCATTAACCAACGTTTCTTTTATCTTCTCACATTTGTATCGCTACAAATATGTTGTATTTACATACTTTTTTCATACCATCAATTAGACTTTCTCTTACTATCTTATATTTCACCTCATACCCCTTTGACCCCGTCGCCAGCTGTTGTGCCATATTGTTTGAGATTTTTCGGAATCTTTCCTGTTTCTACAGACGCATGCCATTATGGTTCTTAGTCAAAGGCTCTAGCCGTTATCTTTCCTCTTCCCTGCCCCAGAAATGTGGTTGCCAAGGAACATTATCCCTAAAAAAAGTGACGGGCTTAAAGTTTGAATACATAAACGACCAGAAATTAAAATAAAAGGTTAAAGTGACCATTTCAGAATTAGACCAGTCAGAAAGCCCCTCAGAAGAGAGTACAGTAATACAAAAATTGTTTTCACGAGTTCATTATTTTCATCCTATAATGAAAATATTTCTTGATATAATAATAATAAGCTAGTTTTATGTAAGGATTTTGTTGTTGCCTTGATACATTCAAGAGACTTGGTATATCTTCGTGATTCATTACAAGTACAATAGTGCAGAGAACTGATTTTTGTCTTCTAAATCGAGAGGAAACTTATGGAGTCCAGTTTCGCCCTTGATAGAACCGTCAGACTGAATAAGAACATTGTTCAAACATTCTTGGATTAAGGAGCAAGATATTCCCACCTTCGTTATCATCTTGACGATTTCAAGTATATTGGAAAATGAACAAAACCGTTCTTAAATAAAATGTTTACAAGTATTTTATTTAAAAACTGTTTTGTTCCTTTCTTAACCATCTCCAAAACTAAAATGCACAGAAGGAAACTCATCATCATCTCCAGTTTAGCTGAGGAAATTACGATTATTTAATACATTCTTTGCTCCGGTCATTTTATTAATTATCACAGTCATTGGGTTCTCTCTTAAAATGTACAACATACCCAAAAGAATAATATCTTTTTAAGTAATATTTTAATATTTCAAACATTTTGGGGAAGAATATTGATAATTTAAAAACTTCAGAGTATTCCAACAAGCCGTATTACTAGATTCATAAACATGAACACTGAAAATAAAATATCTAAAATAATAATGTTCGATTCTACTGATTCATGTGAATCACTTTTAAATTACAAGCTAAGAATGTTCATGGAAACTATGAGACAAAGTGACATTGTGTTTATCATATCAACTAAATTGAAATGGGACTGAACTGGTTCCGGATAAACCAGATTTATGATTTTTTTTTCATGTTATATGCGCCTGGATATACAGAAATATAGTAACAAAACGATTTTTTATATATATAAAAAAGCTGTTCTATTAAATTGAGGGCAAATACAGTACAACACTGCACATTTACCCAGCATAAAATGTATTAGACGCGTTCACTTGTATACGATGTACAGGTATTAAGTAACTGAAGAAAAAATACTTTATTTTGTTTTTGAAAATCGTTAGGGATAAACGAAATTTCAGTAAATTATACATAACGTAAACGGTAAAGGGCGTGAGTTTAAGAATATAGAAAACATACTTTCTCCTTGGTCACCTCTTGCACACTGCGTATCCTAGGACCACGACAAAAATAGAGTATGCCAGGAGCACTATAATGTCATGTATGCAAAGTGTACGACACGGAACCTAGGCACTGGCTCTTTTTCTTCTATCGCGGTAATAACAAAAGAATTAGATTGTTAACATGTTTGAACAACACCAAAGAATTACAAAAGAACTGAGTGATAATTTTGGTCAAGGCATCGACTGAATCTTTTAGAATGACGCTAATCTAACAATTTTCATATGTCTGGCAACACTGAAATTTAGCAAGGGGCGGGAAGAAATAAGACTTCTTTCAGGGTTGAGTAAACTCACTTTTAAAGTGATCGCAACTCAACTCAAACTCAACCTTCAAAAACTGAGCTAAGCTCACGCTCAAACTCACGTTTTGGAAACTGAGCGCGTTCAAACTTACGCTCATTTTATTTGAGCTTACGCTCATTTCTGCTACCATAGAAGTATGAATTCGGCCTGAGCTTGAGATGCCTAAAAGCCAGGAAAAAATAGAAGGTGTATTCTTTATACATTTATTTTTAAAACATACAGGTTGTTTATAGACGAGTTGCAAACCTTGGTTAAAGAGCTCTTATCAAAATCGTTGAAAGTTCGTTTCCAGAAGTAATTGCTTTTCGAAATTTTTATCTTTTGACCGAGTGCGCAGGAAAATTAACACTTATTTCGAGCAGCTGAAAAATCTTTCCACTGCATCGCTGGACGGCAGGAGACGATCTAACACGCTGATGTGGATGGAAGAACCGGGCTCCGGGTCTACATTGCAAATACAATAGAGAGGATGGAACCACCTCGGTAGTCTGAGCCAACGATTCGGTCGTTAGAGACAACGGTTAGGACGTAAGATCAATGCATTACCTTCCTCTAAGACTGTAAACCACAACTAGTGGCAGAATATTAGAAGGATTCACTCAAACATGGAAAAACAAAGCTGTTCTATGATAAAGTAAGACACTCACACAGTATGCTAATTGGATATAAACGCATTGCTTATATACGGTGCTGAAGTTGAAAAATATTTTAAGCAGAACGATGTAATTATAAACCCGCAAATTTATGAAAAGACGTTTTTCTAATTTTATAATATTACCTAATTTTTAATTATGCTGAAACTCAGTTCCGATGCGTTCCTGTTCGACTTCAGCACTGCTTATACATCAAGGAGAATATTGCAAAACAAACATCAACGAGAACAGAGAAGGGGCAATGAAGGACTAATGTTGCCACGAGACGAGACGAGACAGAGAAATGGCTACAGAAAACGAGACGAGACAGAGCTCTCGTAATGCAAAGTATACATCTTATCGAGACGAGACACCCTCTGGACAAGATATTTTCGCAGACGGGACAGCCTAAATCACATCTCGTCGGCAACGCAATGAAGGACATTCTAAAGAGAATAGAAATTAGCACTTTTCTAGTAAGGGTGCACACCCTTTCTAGTAAGGGTGATTGGCCAGTAAGGGTGCACACAGAAAGTCTAGTTATGAGGAGCACCTGAACGAGAAATTAGTCACAGAGCGAGCTAATAAGATGATATTACAAACTATTCGGTATTACGCATAGTGTTATCCACGAGAAGAGATTGAGGCTGTCTCGTCTCGAAAATGTCTTGTCTAGAATGTGTCTCGTCTCAAAAAGATTATATTGTATATGGCCAAATGTCTGTCTCGTCTCGTCTCATGGGCAACGCTAATTACGCACAATTGATAAAAAAAGAAAACGAAAAGTTCGTTGAGACCACGAGCCTTTTTAGGACCAAAGTTATCTAAGAAACTGGAATCTACTACTATGGAATTTGTTATATAATAAAAAATAATAGTAAACATAATAGTAATAAAAAGCAAGTGTCAAACACTTATTAAACAACTGACTAAAGCGACACAAATGCAGGAGCACCTCGCATACTATACCAAGCAAGAGGGCCATGCGGCACCCTAATCTGTGATTGGTTAGAAAAGTATAAGTTAATGCTAAACTAAAACATTAAAATAAACTAGTAGGGTCTATAATGACACTACCAATGAGAGGTTCCTGTAACGGAGAACTAAGGTAAATCAATCTCTGCAAAAATAACTGGAGACGTTTAATTCCCTACCTAGATCAATGCGATGAACCTGTAGAGACTTGAACACACCACATAAAAGGTAGTATCTCAACATAAATAATGAAAGGGGCAAAAGTCCATTTCAAACGACTGCCACTACAAATATGAAGCATCTTACACACCGCCTTGTATCCTAAATATGGAGCTGGTGTTTCAAGTGAAAGAGAACTGCATTGGATGTGGTGAGAAGAAATTACTCTACAAGAGAGGCACAACTACTGGAACAATCTGTATCTGTGACCAGAGCTGAAACGGGTCACCGGGCTATGCTTGGGACCCGATGACTTGGAGGGCGAAGAAGAGATTTACTTCTTTCCTTACACACTGTTGCGTTTTGGACAGACTTTCTACCTGCAGTGATCGGGAGCAGAATAGTAATAACACATGGAAATAGGCTCATATCCCAGAAACAACAAAAATGCCGCCTGAGGTGTACAAATACCCCCACGGAAATGTTAATCTGAAAGAATTTTGTGTTTGAAGTATTAAATAGTATAAAGACATTAAAATGTTTTGAAATTCTCGAAAATGAAGTTCACTTCTCAAGGAATCTCACTTATGAATTGATTCTAACCACAGGAACAAGGTAAGCCACCGGGTCAATTGGGTCAAGAATCGATCATCGGGTCGCCGAGTTAAACTGAGTCTGGTGATTTCGGTCAAGTCTGGTCCCGACTCATTCAGGTCAAAACCGGGTCAAGTTTCGGACCAGGTCAATCGGGCTATTCTGGTGGAAGTTTCGGACTGGGTGAGGTCGTGTCGGCAAAAGTGACCCAGTTTCAGCTTTGCCTGTGACCTGCCCTGAGTTACCTATGCTAAATACCAACGGTGAGCACATATGAGTCCATGGAATTCCTCAACGGTTCCATACAATGTCATGCGGTAGCTCAACGGTTAGAGCGTTCACCTCTGGCGCTTGAGGTCATCAGTTTAAACCCTGCCCGTGCCATGTGGGCATTGTGATGGACAAACACCGTGTGCGTGGGTTTTCTCGGGGTTCTCCCGTTTCCTCCCACTTTCTTTATTTTACGCTCAAACTCACGTTTTAAAAAGTGAGCGCGCTCAACTCAACAAAATTGAGAGCGTTTACACCCAACCCTGACTTTTTTTTCAATAGTCGACTCTTCTGAAAGACAGTGAAAATCAACTCTCCATACCTGACTTCTTCATCCCGCGCACGTAGACTTGTGGTCTGTTATTTGTACATGCAAAACAGATTTAACTGCTATATTTCGACCTGCGGGAGGTCTTTCAGCGGCACTAACAAGAAATATGTATAATTTGCTTTGGTACAAGAAAGTCTTTCAACTCGAATTTCTCGACAACTTCATATGGGTCGCCAACAACTTGTCAAAAGACTCCCTGATAACTACATAACACAACTCGAATAAAATCGAGTATACAACTGATGTTAAATACGAACGAAGTTGTCAGAAATCATAAGTGAAATAAGTAAGGAAAGTTTACAACGCGGTTTAGAAAGATTTAGCTGATAAGTAATACATTTTTTTTTACCGGCGTTATTATATATACAGGATGATTTATTAATGCATGCAAAACATTTCAAGGTGAGACCAAACTAAGAAAAAAAATGACAGAAACGGATGACTAATATTCAGTACTTTCAGAGCTATAGATTGTCGAAAGCGTGGGAAAATTAATTTTGGAAATAATTAAAATTAAACCTATATGTTTTTATTATAATTCCTATTTATAAAGTACCTGCCTGCTGCAATTGATATCATACTATACCTTTGATACAATACCATGAACTGAATACATACTTTTTAAGCACTCGCTCGAAGTGTTAATTTCGCTTTTTGCTACTACTCAATTTTGAAGCACTCTTCACGAAGATTATTAATTTGTCATTCCAGGTACTTTTTGAGTTCATAGTACATATTAAAGCAAAAGATGCGAGAAATTCTTGGGTGCCTACAAGGGCAGAATTGTAAATCTGCCACTGCATGCAGGTCGAAGTATAGCAGTTACATCTGTCTTTTACGTGTATACAACTGGAACAACACAGAACACACAATATATATGAAAACAAGCTTGGTTTTATTATTTCTTTGGTACATAGACGGTGGGTTTCATCAACTTCCGTTAAGAATGTAACGAATCGCTAGTTAGAGAGTTTTATGAAGTTTAAAGCTATTAAAATTACTTAACGATTCGTTAAATTCTTAGTGATGGTAGGTGAAACTAACCAAGAGACAGTTATATGATGAGACGAAAGCAATAAAAAGAAGAAAGAAAATCCAAGGGCTAGTTCGGAAACACGAAGTTTACGGAATGTACGATGTTGACGGTAGAAGTTATTTTCGTTAAGTTCGTTTTCTCGTTATTTTTGAGAGGTTGGAAATGGTACTTCGCAAATTTCCCTTGCAAATTTGCACGGTGAATTTCACTTGAGCTATTTCTCATATTAATATAACATGCATTCATTACTGCTGCGACACAGCTCAGACCCGCAAATATCTAAAGAATAAACGTGAAAGGAGCTTGTGGCTGTAAATAGTAACAGACGGATGCGAAGTGTGAAACAAGTTCGTTTGTTGGAAAAGTTATTTAAAAAAATATAACGTCATTTATCAAGATGTGGGAATTTGTTATACTCATAACACAGAGAAATAACTTTTCTATGCTTCTATTAAACTTTAAGCTTTATGTGGTTATTAGGGGTTTGCGGGTACTCGAAATTTCGGGAAGAGAACGAGGGGAAATTCTCGTTTGGCATATTGTCGTTTCGCATCAAGAAACATTTTCGCCAAAAAATGAGATACAAATAGGGCAAAAGCTATAGAAAACGGTCAAAAAGTGTTCCTTATAATGCAATATGGTTTCGCTATAAAAATAGGAAAAGAAGAACCAGTATGTACATGTACTACAATAACGCTGATCATAGCAGATTTCTCACGCAACTCCTATGTGAAATGCTGATCTAATAATGCTTTTTCATGAAACAAGTTGTACCTTTTCCGCATGTATCGAAGCACGCATGTATCGTGAAAATTGATCATATTTTTCACTTCGTCTGAGAAGTTGTGGTTTCTTAGACATAGCAGTTTCTCGAAGTACACCAATAATATAACTATTCTGGCAAATTTAATAATTTTAGTGCAAGATATATGGTTGACTGAAAGAATAAAATTAAATGCTCACTGAACATTTTCAAAGATAAGGGAAGGTACATTAACGCATATCTGCTTACTTCAATTAGAAAAACCGCTACATGTTAACGATCAATCATTTCCACTTACTTACAAGTTCCATGATGTTCCTAATTATTCATGTGCTTCTTGTTCTATACTCAGGCACGTATCTAGAATTTGCTTTTGGGAGGGCTACAGGCTTTCAGAGGCGGGGAGAGTCTGAGGCGTGTTTGAGTTTGACACGCATTTCAAATACATTAATTTATGCCTAAGAAATATATATATATATATATATATATATATATATATATAAACTCTGAATTTCGGGGTGTTTCGGGACCCACACCCTAAATACGTTCCTGTATATAACTACTGTAATATATTTCTAGAATACTAAGTCTCACTAAAGACATTTGTTGAAGTGAATAGAAACGAGTAAATGCTTTTACTTGCCTATTATTTTATTTTTTATTTATTTATTCACATAATTATTTTTCTCCACATAATATTACAATAAGTATCTTTTGCCTATTTTTAAGTAAATACTTTTCATTAACTGAAGAAAGAGAGAGTATACTTTCCATCAGAAGTAATATCTTAGAAGCATTTACTTAAATAAGAGTAAATAAAAATAACTTGCAAGTAAACCATCTATTGACACAAGAGGAATTAAAAGAAAACTTTTATTCACCTCAGGCGACAGAATACTTTACTCGCGAGTAAACACTTTCGAGTAATTGCTTCCTTTTATTCAGTTCATCCATTGAAATCTACAGAGGAATCTGAATAAGTCATTATACTCAGTTATTAAAAACTTCTTTGAGCGATTCTTTTGAATATTTGACTTGTTAGTCACGGTTTTCAGTCAAAGTAACCAAATTTGGTTTCAATTTCAACCACAGGTAGTTGGATACTTCATCTGGAACTCATATGCGTTGTATTCAGATCTCATTTTACTTACAATTCGGCTGCCTGCAGCGCAGTAGAACACGCAGGTTACGCAGATAGTTGTCAGTGTTGCCAAACAATTTTAAAATCACTTTTTTACATTGATTTTATATCGTTTGACGTATCTGCATCAAAGTTGGCATAAACATTATTCGACACAATATGAAAATACTGTGGGAATTCCCATCCACAAGTACCAGTTTGACAGTGTTACCAACCTACTTTAATTACTTTTCATTCGCGAACAAACAGGCAGGCCTACAGTATAGATATAAGAATACTAATAGTATTACTAGAGCTAATAGTGGTGGTAGTAGTAGTAGTACCTAAAATAGAATTAGTATGCCAAAACTAAACATCATTTACAAAAATATCAATTTTATTGAGTTTATGTTTAAATCTTTACAAAACTTTAATGCTTAAGTCTAAAGATACATTTGAAAGTAAGTAAGAAATTAGTATTTTATGATACAAACATAATTTGTTAAAAGTATACAGATAAATTTGTTTTCATAAACAAATGAAGAACATTAATCAGAATTACTACCTGAAACATAAAGATTTATCTTTTATTTTGAAATCTCATAAATAGTGAGTATACTCTCATAATTTACTTCCAGGATTAAGCCACAATGAGTCAGTCTCCTTAATGGAAAGACCTCAATCAGAATTGATCTTTATATGGTCTCCCAAAATAATATTATTAAAGAGATTACCAATAATTAATCTCCTAAAAAAAATTATATATTTCATTTCATTCATGAGATCTTTCTTCGTAATCTGTGCAATAATTCACTGTATGAATCAGCATACAAGTACAAATCGCTGAAATTCGAATAAAGAAAAAATTAGCATCAGAGGATCTTTATAAGTAAAACTATTACTAAATCCTCCTGATGAACTGATAGCGTGTAAGAGTGAATTTACAGTTATTATGAGGAGTAAAGAGTCACCAGACTTGAATTTAATTGATTTACTATCAGATTAGTTTAGAAAATTTTGTTCTATCTACAAATCATGATTGTCTGACACAAAGTTTTAGAAGTGGCCACGAATAAAATTCTACGTAAATATCTCTAAACTATGTAAATATTTAAATAAATGCAAGGCTGAATATATAGAAGAAATACTAATTTACTTCTGATGTTAAACTGAATTCTTTAATTTTGTTAGGAAGTGATTCAAAGCAAATGGAAAGAAAATAAATGGAAATACCTCGTATATACGGTGTTTATGAGCAGTTATGATACAATGTTATACTCTGATGTCGCGATTGTTGCCACGTTGCAACTCGTATGAAATTTCAGGGTATATTTCAAATCATTCCATAATAGCAAAATATATCTAGTCTCTATTAACGGATAAGCAAAACATATTTTACTGTTAAAAGTTATTATGAAAGCACTTTTAATGCAAGGATCTGGTGACATACTCTACGTTTGTTTTAGTTCACATAATTTCGAATCGTAATAGTAGTATATACTGCTTTTCCTTTCACAACTTTCTTCTGCGTTTTAAGAAGCAATGTTAGCGTCATTCTCGAAATATTATATATATATATATATAAGATGGTAAAAATAGTAGAAAAAAGATACTTACATATTAAAATACCAAGACAGGAACTTCACAAACACAAAAGAAAAGCAGTTACATTTCGCAAAAGCGTTTTCACATGGTAGGAGAGATAATGAACAGAGCGAACTGGAGCGGGACTTGTTTGTGTTAAGGATACGCCATTTTGCCAACTGATGCTGGGTAACAGTGTGGCCAGGTTATGGAGGCGGGAAAATGACTAGATGGGTCGTAGAAAACACCAAATGAAGAGGAAAGTGTGAAGGTATACTAGGAGCAAGTAAGAGGCTTCCTGAAGGAATAAGAGGGTAAAGAATTAGAGGGGAGGGAGAAATAATAATAATAATAATAATAATAATAATAATAATAATAATAATAATAATAATAATAATAATAATAATAATAATAATAATAATAGCGAAAAAGAGAAAGAAAGAAGAAAAAGACACTGCGCTGCAGGGAGTTACAGGCAGTTGAGGCCGGGTTCATGGTTGGCGGAAAGGATAAAGATGTAGTCTGCTCCCATTTCTTTCTAACTGTGGCAGGTGAGTCAGAGTTCAGGACTTTCAGGATTCTGACTCGAAAGGTTTTGTCAAAGGTGCAGAAGTGATAGGAAGTGTGGTCAGGTATGGGGAGGTGCGGAAGTTGAGGTGCGATGTTTGTTGATGCAGAATGTTAGAGGAGGAATGTTAGAGGGTTTCGCCGACGTAGAAGGCGGAACATGGGTACAGAATAGGAGATAAATGAGGTTGGAAGATATGCAACTTCCGGATTGTCGGAAAGGAGTGTCTTGTGAGTTGCAGGATGGACGAAGGTCAGACTGAAATAAAAAATAGGACAGGTTCTGCAGCAGGGTCTATTGCACTTGCCAGGTTTGGAAGGAGGGAGCGGGATTGATCCAGTTCTGGTGAAGATCGTGTTGAGATTCAGAGGTCTGCAGTAGACTATTTTGGGGCACAACAGAAAAACTTTCAGTTTCAGGTGACGCAGTGAATATGGAGTGTGCCAGTCTGTTGAGCTTTTGGAGGGTCTGAAGGCTGCGGTGGTACTGAGTGAGAAGATAGGAGTGGAGGGAGCTTCACGCGGAGGTCAGTTGGAGTTAAGGTGATTACGGACACGGTCCAGTTGTTTACGAATGAGGTGTTTGGAATATCCACGGTCAGTGAGAGCTGAGGAGAGGGTACTGAAATAATTTTGGAGCAGGTCATCAGAGGAATAGATTCGGGAGCCCGGACAGCAAGAACTTACGGAAGAGAGAGTTTGGTATGGTATGGATGAGAGCTGCTGAAATGGAGATACTGCATACTGATGGTAGGTTTGATGTGAACGCCTGTCTCAAGTCGATTGTTCTTGAGCCAGACATCCACATCAAGGAAAGTTATATGTTTCCTCGAGAAAGATCAAGTAAACTTGACGGGAAAAGTGTAGTTGAGGTTTTGCAGAAATGTTTCTAGAGACTCTTGTCCGTGGGTTCAGATCAAGAAAATATCGTCGATGTAGCGAAGTCAGGTGAAGTGTTTGACCATTGTGTAATTGAGGTATTGGGTCTAAAGGCGTCCATGAAAAGGTTGGCGTAGGAAGAGGCCATGTAAGTGCCAATGGCTGTGCCTTTGAATTGCAAGAAATTGTCTTTCTCAGGTGAAGTTGTTCATGGTGAGGACAAACTGGAATTAGCCGAAGCAGAAATGGTGTGCTGGGTTTACGAGTACTGTGTTGTGTGTTGAGTTGCGAAAAGTAACAGCTTTTTTTTTTCGTGTTTGTGAAGTTCCTGTGCACCTGTCTTCCCGTTTTCAATTGGTAGGAAGGAAAATGGACAGAGCGGGAAGATGCGGGACTGGTGTTAAGAAAACGCCATATTGTAAATTAATGAACTGAAAGTGAAAACCAAAATATAAATTAAGAAAAAAGGATGGATGGAAATAATAATAATAAAAGAGGGAAATGAAATAAGTTAGTGAAAAACATGAAGGTGGCGGGAAAACAGGCAACAAAGGAGGAAAAATTCAAAGGAATGTCGAGAGTAACGCATTATTGATAATTTCCGTTAGTGCATTTTATTTCCGTTAGTGCATATTGTTAGTGTGTAACATACAGTTAATGTAACATATAGTTCTGAAAAATCTTAACTTACTGACAATATATTGCATTTAAACTTCCACAATGCAAAACAACAATTCGTTTGCTATCCAGATACTTGATATAATTTAGAAATTGCTGAATACAAAATGAAGCTGGAAACGACGAAACATCTCGTATCCAAACGACTCTCACCGAGAAGATAAGAGAATTGAATCATTTTTTAAAATAATAATTTTCCGAATCCTAGGCCAATATCTAATCATCTTGTTAAGGCCAAATGTTTCGGCGAAAGTTTCTCTGTACTCCGCACATGACAAGCAATACAGTTCAAAATTTATAGCGCTATTTATATACATCAGCAGGTCGTTAAATCGGACTATCTTTACATAACATTTTACAAGAGAAGGGTCAAAATAAAGAGCAAGTAATATTACCGCTATTGGTAAGTGTGTTATGAAGTACACAATTATCACACACAATAAAGAAACCGCTATTCTATTTGATATTACATCAAAGTTTGCACTTACAATTTTACTCAATGAGTCTTGAACTAAATTCCGTTTCACTTCCTTTGCCTTTTTTAGATCATAAATAAGAACACAGGATAGAACTGTTGCAATCCCAACAGGTACAGTTTTATTGAATATTCTGATCGTGAAATCAACAGACTCAACACTCTTATGGTGTGGCGGTTTTCTCAATATTCTAGTGTAATTATAATACGCATAGCTAGTACAATAGTCAAAATTACTTAGAGGAGTGCCATTGAAAACACACATGATCAAAATCGGAATACTTATTAGTGTGGAGAAAGCACACACGATTTTTATTCCCATGTACGCTCTTGTTCTGTTACAAAGCTGTTTGCTTCGGAGAGGAAGGTGAATCAATATACAGCGCCAAACACCAATCATAATAGTCAACCATATTGAAATTGTGTTGAAATACCATTTCGAGAACGTCTGATATCTTCCATAGTAAAATAATCCAGAAGGATAGTACGTTGTCCTCGAACCTCGGCCAATGCAATACACATGAAGTGGCATTTCATTGACCAAAAGAGCAAGGTCAGCAATGGCTAATGCTGTTAAAAGAACGCTCGTAGATGACTGCATAGTTTTTCGAGTTAAAGTAATGACATTTAAAATATTTGAACAGATGCCTACAAGTAAAACGAAACATTCTATCTCTAGGTAAACTTTTTCATATTCGCGTAAAAATTGCACAACATTTCCTGAACAACTTCGGTTAGTTTCAATTGCATTATTACTGGATTTCATGTCACAATGCTATCTGAAAACTATACTCAAGAAGCTGTTGAACGATGTTAATCAAAGTATTAAACTGCTTTAGTTATAATGTTAAAGTTATTCGAAAATTTCCTTGACTTTTTACAACATTTTGCTATTTATAATAAATTGTCTTCATAGATCGCTGTTTCGTTCCTTATTTATCAGCAATATTTCTGTAACATATTATTAGTTTGCAACTAAAGGAAACGGACACAGTTTATATTAAACTAAGTTCTATCGAAGTTCAAAATACCAATCCATCTTATGTTCTGCAAATTTAATTCGGCTAAACTTTCGTAAATGTATACTGTTTCTTTTCACAGCACCTTTTATATTCTAAGCTGAAGTCACATTACATTTTAAGAATATCTTCGTTGATCATACTGCCTTCTACTGCCAATAAATATTGATCTCAAGTAGCGTCGAATTTGCACTAAGAAAAAAGCCACACTGCAAATTGTTCATTCACTGCCGTTTTATCAAGTTCAATGAATCAATTTTGTAGTAGAGAATCTATTTAGACATATTCAGCTAATTTCTTATACAAATTCTATAAACAATACCGATAATAAGAAAAATGTTTCAGAAGAACAAGAAGTAAATAGTTTTAATTATCAGGTAAATGTATTATGACACAAGATAATCCTAACTCTAGATTCTTTAGTTACAAATTTATGTTAGTTTCTTATTTGTAGACTTAAAATCAGTAATATATGAAGATACTTTTTCCTTCAACTCTTCATGTCTTCACAGCTGCAGCGCGTAACTATAGAGACGTTCAAAAGCATGTTTCTGCGAGAATATATTCCAATTGCTCCTGTAATAAAACAAAACTAATCTAAGACGAAGACAATTGGCACACACAAATATATCAAGTTAATTTAAAAATAAAATAATGCGCTGACAATGTATCTCAAAATATATTGTGTTGGTGAACATCAATGAAAATTACTGGCTTATCATACAATTTGCGTACCATAAGCAATCGAAGCAATAAGCTCAGCAACCTTGGTTTTTTATACCAACTCTTAAAAATCAAGGAACTTATGAAAACCAGGATTGATTAATCCTGAATCAGTATTTTAATTCTTTGTAATTTTACTAAAGATGTTACCTTCTCTATCTCATTTCCAACCTCTTTGAGAGTTGATTTGAATTTGACCATTTCGTCACAACTAAAACTCGGAGAAATCAGTTACAGTTTTTTTAAAAAGAATTCAGATACTGAATTTAAATAGTAATAATATTTATTATAAATGACTGTAAATAGAGAGGAATCATAGTTTTAACATCTTATAAAGATGATGATGATGATGAGCAACATTTCTTGTTACGAACTTGAGATGTAGAATCATTTAAGATTTTCTCTTTCCTTGTACTTTATGATTTCATAACCAGAGAGATATAATTACGTACTTAAGAAACTCAAAATTAAAAGAGAAGCATTGAAAATTTAATTTGCGTATTAAAAGTTGCCTGATCATTCTTCTGGAATCAGGAAGTACAAATTCAATATTAATCTCTTAGTAAAGGAATAATTAAAATCACTTTCAGGAGCAGATATTTTACAGCAGCGATTTATTTGTAGAGAGAAGCCAGGACTTGCATCTTCTAAGCTTCCCCTTCCCATCTTCTACGTTTAACCTTACCTTCCCAGCCAGGAAGCAATTTCCCCCTTGCTTCGTTTTTCTTCATAAGAAAAGTTTTCAAATCTTGTATTATACTATAATTCCTAATGGATGTACCTTCATCTATAGCATTTCAAATGACTGTTGCCCATTCTTTAATCTGAATAGCAGTCTTATACCGTAAGAAGTAACTGTTACATTGTCAAATTGACGCGATCTGTTCATTCACATCTGATCAAAGTGCAGCAATTATAGGAAACAGACATAGTAGAAATTCTATTCTAATATAACTTGCACAAATCCTATTTATTGACTTTGGGTTTCTACGGGTGTGCACATAAGTTTCGAGAGCGTGAAGTATTTTAAGGACTGTACGAAAACTCACTAAGGGGAAGTTTGTTTATGAAATAGCCATGATCCGTAATGCGTTAGAACCGTTACATGTTCTTAGCATGTTCCTGCAAGAAAGAACAGCGTCTCTTGTAGAGGCAACAACCAACATTTAAAAGATTATACTTGTATGTGTGCTGGAAGCGCTAAAAAAATGAAGGCGGTATTCCTGTCAGTGATTTCTTCTGTTAATTTGAAGAAAGTGGTAAGTCAACCTGAGCCAAAGTTGCCTACAGTGTAGTTAATACAATGAAAAGGATACCGACCAGCGAGGGCGTACATTCTTATACTTGCAAGTATAAGAATACACTCATGATATTTTTGATCAATTATCTTACCAAAAAGATCACAATAACTACAGTCCTAAAGTGTTTAGATCAATATAGCACGTAGCTTAGGCTCCCTCAACATGTTCTATGTGACAACAGGCCTTTCTTTACGTCCAGTAAATGTGTTAATGGAGGAGAGAAGAGTAAAGGTTTGCCAAACGACAAATTATTACCTTCAGTTTAATGCGGTAGAGAGGTCGCATCGAGAAATGAAGTACGCGGAGGCTGTTTTGTGCTAACACAGAGTGGATATTTACTTGTGAGACATGTTCGCGCTAATTAACAATACAATATCGAACAGTTTAGCTGTAACACCGGCTGAGACACAGTTATATGATATCTAATGAACCCATTTCTGCATTGAAGACATGAGCTGTTACAAATGATGGTATAAAGTCAAATCAGAAGTGAACTCGTAAGTGAAGGCTTTAAAAACTAAATTAAAAGTTCAAATTCAAAGTGATAAGTTTTGTTGTATACTAATAGCAAAACGCCTAGATGAATGTCCTGTAGAACACGATAAGTTTGGAAATTTTCCAGAGTTTACCATGACAATATTTGGTCTCGCTTTTCAGGGGACAGATTCGATGAAGCCTAAGTGTTGCAACAATAGAATAGCCTCAAAGAATGTCATGTGGCAACCAAGTATTCTAAAATTGGACCAAATCTTCAAAAAAATCTCTACGTGAGAATCAATGTTCTCCCGATTTTTTCTGCCAAGTGTAAGAGGAGATTTTGAAGTTTGAATTTGAGAACACTGCATCTAGCTTTATTAAAACCCTGGAATCTCTTCTTTTCATAAATATTAACGGGTCTAACTCTTTTTAAAGCAGAAAAGTATGCAACTACGTGGATGAAAGGTTGTAATCATTCTCCGAGTGACAAACAGACCGGGCAAAAGTCTGAAATTGCTTCACTCTTCTAAAGTAAGGTAAGGTCAAGGAACTGTATTCCGTGTTATTGTTAGTTTCGAAGTTTCGTTCTTTTTCCATCTCTTTGCCTTTCTGTTCTAAGAATAGGTTACAAATATACAAACGACAGAAAATATACCCATTTCATTAACATACTGTGCGTGCTCTTTTTCCTTACTGCTTCACTATTCTGAAATGAGATAAGACTAATCCTGAATTACAGGGAGTTTCGTATTTCTGCTAGTTTCAAGTTTATTTTTTTTATCTTTTACTTTTTCCTGTTCTGTGATCTGTGTATAGATTAAAAATATTCAAGTGGCAGAAAATGTACAGATTATCTTAACATACGTCAAGACATAATCTGTTTTTTTTTGCCTTGATGAAAATTCTCATTGCCTTGATGAAAGAATAATTAATTCTATTTCCGTGGCAGCCATTGATATGTATTTGATTAAACATATGCAAGTCGTCAAGGATAGCTATATGTTCTCGAAGCTATCATCAGTCTGGGTTCATAGGTTGTTAATAAATAATGAATTGATATTACCTAACCTAATTGCCGTACCTAGCTCCATTTTTATTGAATAATCTCTTTGGGAGTAATTTTAGTTTAGTTACACTTGTAGTATCAGTAAGAAACATTAATGCACCTAAAATAGGGATATTCAGATTATTCTAACGTACAGTTATTGAACATAAAATCTATTACTATACTTCACATGTTTTGCTAGCGAGGAAATGTTTGCGATTTGTACAGAAACTGGAATATCGAGGTGTGACCCTCACAAATTACTACTAGTGATGTTCGACCATCCGGAATTGTGATAATAGGTAAACAAAAGAATTTTAAAAAATCAGCATAATAGTTGTTAACATAGAGGGGATAGTGAATATTTGTTATCTTAGATTTTTTTGCATTCAAGTACTCTTTGAATAACAGTATTCGATTTCATTATTCATATTCAATGCTAACATTAATTAATTTTTTGAAAATATGTCAATTATCATAATTCCTTTAAAATGATCAATCCTCCGTAGCTTCGTAGCCAATGTGCTAAGCATGGCACGGAGGAAACAGCACGTGTTTTAACTCTGCTTTCACCGTCTTGTATTTATATGTACACAGGCCCATAGCCAGCCGAGAACCTTAGGAGGGCTGGGCAAAATTTAGGGTTGCTAGGAGATATATCAAACAGATTTTCTTTGCGGAACAATTAAAAAAAAATGCATGGTTGCAACAGGAGTAAATTACAAAGATTTCAACGAACGTTTACTTTGCTTTTATCAGTAAAAGAGACTATCGTTGTCCGGTTAGATGTCAGCGGTTACGTTTATCATCTGTATTTGTACGGAATGTCGTCTTATTCGTGTTTATTTCTATCCACATTTCCTCCAAAGAATGTCTGGGAATACCCTACTTCATATGGGGAATCCATTGCATAATTTTGGAATATGCAGTTTTGGATAGAACGGGTTTTAAGACTTTGAGAGTACCATGCCGCATCAGTTCTACTGATAAATGGTATTGGAATTATCAAGCTTTGGAAGTTCATTTTCCCACACTTCCTGCAGCCTGTAGCGCCGAAAAAAACATTTGTAAACCCTTGATTTTCAATACTTTTTTCTCATTTTCCTGTCAGGAAATTCATGAGATATTGTCGGTGTTGTTTTGTAACACCTTGCATCAGTGCTCGAAGTGGGTTAAAAAGGTAAGGAAACTGTTGCAGAAGTGGGATAGAAAAGGTAAGGGTACGCTTGCACCTAATTGTGGCGATTGACTATTGAAAGTAATAGCAATGAGCTCCCATTAATATAAAGGTAGGGGTACGCCAAATCCAAAATGAAAAAGATAAGGACACGGTGTACCCCCTCGTGCCCCCTAATTCGAGCACTGTCCTGTATATATATATAGGGTGATTCAGGACCTCTGGTACAAACTTCTGGAGATGAATCCTCATGTCAAAACAAGAAAAAAGTTCATATGAACACGCACCCTATTAAGCGTAGTTTCGGAGCTAGAGGGGCCCAAAGACTTTCCAAAACTGTATTTCAAGGCGATTTATTTCGAACACAATATCTGTATAGCTGACTCTTCAATGAAATGAGAGATTCTCCAAGAATTGCCCTGCGAATGTGGGTCGAACAGAGCAAGTAGAGGATAACTTCCTATCAGAGAGCAGCACCACATTGATTCCAAAGTGATACTTCAGGGAATCTTGGGGAATCCCTAATTTCATTCGGGAATCCCACGCGCACTTTTTCCTCACCTCTGACATGTGTATTATTCTGAACAAGCAAGTCTGATTTCTTTGACGAAACGATGGGTCGCCAGCTCTACAGCTATTAGTGATTTTAGATGACCCTGCTTGACCCGTCTGGTTTGGCAACAACAAAGAGGGGAAAGATATTAAGCACTTGTTCACTTGTCACTTCTTGGAGTATGCTTTGATCATGTATTGCACCACAGTGAGTAATTGTTTACGGGTTTCACGTATAGCTAGGGGGCAAGCACTAGGAGGCGTGTGGTACACTGGCTTTGCCGTTGCAAGAGAACCCAGAGGCAGAAAAGGCTTGACGATGCTGGGATCGAAGATCCGGTGCAGAGCAAATAGCTGTGGAAGAGAAGCGTCTTCCTCGGTTGCGTTGTCCGTGTCAGAAGCAGGCTCCGAAAGCCCTCAACTGGCGGTGCATCTTCATCGTCATCATCTTGTTGATCAGATCGTAGCATTTCACTAAGATCGTATATGATATCACGCTGCAGGGTAAGCTGCTAAAGGTTCGTCAATGGCTAAGTCGCGCACAATATCTAATTGTCTTTGTTGTACTAAATACAGGAACAACACGCGTGGATCTTCTGGGGGCCAAGCGATGTCTTCAGGCTGAAAATTGAGATCGTCAATGAGATCTTGTAGAGGATCTGGTAATTGCATTGGAGGTTGAATGATATCGGGGTCACCGTAGTAAACATATTCGTAAAAGGGTAGAGCCAAAAATCCACAACTGGAAGGTCCTCATTTGGTGGAGGAGCCGGTGCCTTTCTTTGGATATGTCTTCTTCTTCTACGATGTCGACGAATCCTGGGACGTGTTAGTCCGAAAAAGATGGGTGCTGTGGGCGACAATGCCAGGCACTGACGTTCCGGAGGCATTAGCGGCGGCGACGCACCAGTTGTGCTGGATGGCGATGACAAGCAGGTGAACACGTTCGTGAAAAATGGCAACTTCAGCGGGTTCCAACTGGTCATAGAAGCGATAGATGATCTGTAGCTCTTCGATTTCATTAAGATCTTTTCTATTTTTGACAGGGTTTTTCTTGGAAACCAAGAAGTCGATGGCGGTTTTGATATGTAGATTTGTTAGTTGGAATGTTGCGTAAAGTATCGTGTAGTGACGTAATAGCGTCTGCGAGCTTCTGAATGACTGGATCGGAGGCACCGCCCATGATTGCTGACGCTTGGGACGAAGAGACACTGTAGGGGATTCACTAAGGGCCGAAACTTTGACTTTACTGGAAGCAGTAGGTCCAGAATGTTGATGCACTGGGGTCATTTGACTATGGATAACACCAAAAGAAGGTGAAGTCGGTCGTGACACTAACACTTGCGGTGAGTCAAACGTGTATGACACGTCCGGGATTTGTGATCTGGGATGACACAACAAAGAAGGAATCAGAACAAGGAATCCTCAGAGGAGGATTCACTGGAGGAGGAATCACTGGAGGATCCTCAGAAGTATCCAAAAGATAGTGTTCCAGATTGGCTGAGTCATGGGCCGGATCTCCCGGCTTGCACTACATTAATTGTTGCTTTACATTAACCTTAAATCAATTCAACTGAACACACTTTTCTACCAACATTAGTTTTACATAATAAATGAATGGATGAATCGATAAGTTGATTAATTGATTTCTGGAACTTCATATCAGAATGGAACTGGAGGAAATTCGCATCATGGAACTCATCAGATGAGAACAGCTAATTCAATTTTTTAACATAAAAGATTAAAGTAGATTAAAAAAATAATAATTTTATTAAGCTTTCATGTTAAGAAGGCTATTGATTCCGAAGTTGAACTGATTGCAATCTAGTATATAACGATAATGGAAAACAACATTCTGAAGTTTATAAAAATATTAAATGTTTAATCTGATTACCATTTCTGTACTAACGAGACTATTAAACACGACATTCCACATCTCATTAGAAAAACTAAATAGATTACAAGCAAACCTTGAACATAATAGAAGAGAATTCACATAAGGTTCTAACCTTGTAAACATTTCTGTATTCCATCTGCATGGTAACGATTATTATTATTATTATTAATTCGTGAATGACCTGCCAATGAATATTACGAAGGCCAACGTGGCGTTATATACGGACGACGTTAAACTGTACACGACAGTAAGGGGACATAAAGATGTACAGAAAGTTCAGGGAACACTTGAACAACTAAACAACTGGTGCGAAATGGATGGAATCCGAAAAAAATGTAGCTTTCACTAGAAAACCACATTATATAGCATCGAGTTATTCTTTGAAGGGTACTCACATAGCAAAAAGGAATACAATAAAAAACCTGGGGACCAGCTTTGATGGTAAGCTTTCGTACGAGAACAGGTGCAGAGCATGGTGAACGGGGCCCGTAAACTCATAGGCTATATCTTCAAGCAATGGCCTCAGTTCAAAAACATGGAGAGTTATATAAGATTGTACAAAGGCGTGATTCGACCGAAGATTGAATTTGGTGCTTTGATTTGGAATTACCTTCCTCTTTATTTGGAGTCAAAGCTGAAAAGCGTAAAGAAGAGATACATAAGATGTTTGTGCTATATAGCTAAGAGGAACTATAAAACTAAAATTACGAATTATGGTGTGAATCCCTTAAATTGGGCACTCTGAAAAACAGAAGAAAGAAGAGAGCTGGACAGTTTCTTACGCGTATTATAAGCAATGATATACAGTATATTGCGAATATATATTGAGCAAACTATGTTGGTGGGTTCCTCATCATAAGACGAGGCAGAAGAATTGTTTGAATGTGAGATCAAAGAATACTGCGCTAAGCAGTAATAATGTGATGCATTGCTAAAGGTCAACTTAAATTTTAACTTTGTACATAAACTCAGTTTATTATTGCATGATTCATGTATAATACCCGTGCTGTCTAGGCTACTGTAAATGCTGTATCAATCACGTAAAATATATTATTATTATTATTAGTAGTAGTAGTAGTAGTGGTTGTTGCTGTTGTTGTTGTTCTCTTACTAGTAGTAATTTCAATAATTGGTGGTAACAAAACAATGATTTTTCATTAAGCTTTTAACTTCGCTGGAAAGTTCAAGGCAATAGCAACTAGTCTATTTATAATATTGTACTCTTTCCACCGTCATTTGCCATTAATAAACACCGCATGGTAACTTACCTTGTTCATAATTTGCTTCTTGAAATTCCTTGTGATTGTTGATTACAGTAGTCTTAGTATTGTACGACACCCCAACATTCATTAAAGGTGGTGTATCAAATTGTCTTAATCCTTATCGTGTTCAAAGCATCTTTAAAAAAAATATGGATTAAGTGAATGCAAACATTCGTAGCGTCTTGCTATATCCCTTACTGTTATTGCCAAGTCTTCGTAAATATTGGTTCTAAAGGAAATACTAATGCATAACTATTATCAGTAAGTACCTTTTGCTCTCTTCTTATTCCGGCACGTGCTACCAACACTGTACAAACAACATGTCACTACGTAATATAAGCAAATAACCGATATTAGTCCGTGAAATAAATGTCGGAAACTTTGGAAGGTGATTATTTACATCAGTAAGAAAAAAGTTCCTTAACCGAAATGCAGAAATCTGTTTAGTTTCGGAGCTACAGGCATTTACAGTTACGGCGGTGTCGTTACAAATATCGTCACATATCTACAAGCAATGGTGTACGTGGTGTCGGCTTAGGAAATCAGACTCAAAGAGTTCGTAATATAAATACAACTTAGAGAAGTTTTCCAGGCTTGTTCTTCTTAAGTTGCGAAAACTGTTTATGCGGAACTTCCTTAATCAAAAGCAAAACTTAAATAGGTGTATTGGGTACTCTCTCAAGTGGGATCTGCTAAGACAATACAGCTTACGTCATTATGGGTCGAGCTATGGCATAATTTGTAACGATCGCGTCGTGACTTTAAACGTCTGCATCTCCAAAACTACGCATAATTTTGAATTTCTTCAAGGGAAATTTTTTACTTGTTTTGATGTGAATAATCGCTTCCCAAAATTTGCACTAGTAACACAGACGTAATAGAGACAGTTAAATGATCATTTTACTCACACAAAAATGTTGATTGAGCTTAATTAGGTTCAGTATAATTGGAAAGATGAACATTTAACAGCTTTCTTCTAGTTAAAGAACCTTGACTGCTGGAAGGAAATTACCGTGTTATTCTTTGGTAAATTCTAAAGCGAAGGTGGGAACACTGTAAAGGGTGAAACAACTATCGCAAAGGAAAAAAATAAGTTATATATTGGATGATGAAACTACAGACTGTTGTTTCCTATGGGGTGTTTATGAAGTCGAAAGTGAATTCCGTAATTGGGAATTCCTAAGATTCTGAAATGTTCCAAAGTTTTTAATTTTCGGAATTCCTACATTACGGAATTCAGACTTTTCGGAATCTCACATCCCGGGATACAAAATTTTAAAAAAATACTAACGTTCTGGAACTTTAGAAAGTTTGGAATTTTCACATTCAGGGATACCATAATTGAAAAAAATGGCAACCCGATTGTAGAATCGTGATTTCCATTCCAAAATATTTCGGAATTTCGAACACCCGCACACTGTATTATACCTTATCCACCAAGTGGTTCCCTGTTCTGAACACTTTTCTTGTTGATAGATATTCTACAAGGTGGATCTACAAATCGAAAGTCCCTTGTCTACGAAAATCTTTTTCTATATTTAGTGATGACGGCTTGAAAAAGACATTCCGGAATATACGTTATTCCAAAATTCCGATGTTTCAGAATTCTGATATTTCTGATTTCCGGCTTTTTTAGTTTCAGCATTCCAGAATTCAGACTTTTTTTAAAAAAAAGAATTCCGACTATTCTGAATTCCGAGTTTTCGAAGTTCCGAAATTGCGACCTACCGAATTTCTGGAGCCATGAAAGTTGGATCCCCGTTCAGGGATCATAATTTAATTCAGAAATATTTCGAAGTTCCCGAATTTCGAACACCCCTACTGCTACCCTACCAAATTCCAGGACCGAATTCTTTCTCTGTTTCCATATTTAGCCTCTATGTTTTTGTACATATATAGAAAATTACTGTTTTTCTCCCTGAGACATCGAAATTCATATAAAAGAATCACTTCTCAAACATGTATCGGCATAGCTTCTGAAACATCTTTAACAAGTGACCCTATAGTTCAACATTAGTCCATCAGCTTTTCAAAACGTAATACTATTACTTTATTTCTCCCCGATGAAGCGAACGAACGATGCTGCAAATATAATTACAGCTATAATTGAAGACCTGAATTGCCAAACATTCCAAGTCCACTTTTTTCGTATTTCCATTTTTTTTTTATTCGTCGGCATCTATGTTCCAAGGACTATCCACTTGCATAATATTATATCTTACCTCGAACTCAAAACCTTTTTTTAATACAAAATAATTTCAGCTGAATAGAATAACATCACAAGTCCTTGAACTATTTTTTATTCCTCCTGAAAAAAAAATATTCCGGTGGACTTGGGATGTTTTGCAATCCAGGTCTTCAATTGGAATTGTGATTCAAATTTGCTACATTACGACTTCCTAAAAAATTCACCCTCTAAATTATATATTTATTTCTTTCTGAAGTGACATCTTACAGTTATAAACGATTAGTTTCATTTTTCGGATGTTTTCCTCAATTTTCCACTCGCTGGTCTTAAAAGACCCTTTTATTCCAACTATTCCTAATCGTACCCTGAAACTTTTGAGTTGTTCGAACTGCATTCTGATGACAGAATTATTCTTAGTTTCTCTCGACAATATACGATTACTTTCTCCGTTGAATTGTTTTTTTTTAAAATTAACTAAATCCATATTGGTTTCTAACTCACTCAAATTTCAAACTCGACATAATTTCGCCAACATTATACGATCACGTCCATTCAAAGAAAATTGAATGGAAAATTCATTGTTCCTATTTTTAAAACTTTAACTCGGAGACAATAAAAGAAGGAAATGAAATAAAATTTGAAAAACAAAACAACCAAAATAGAAATACTACTGTAATATCTCATCCAAGTTGAATTTAATTAATAAAACATAAAATCTTCGTGTACATCTATTTGTAAACCACTTTGGATTAAGCTATCAGACTTCCAGCACATTTTTATATAATAGAATATACTTTATTAGGCGTGTTTTGGTCTCTCGGGCCGTTCTTCCAACCAACCCTTACCGTCATATTGAAAATTGGATTGAATTGGTATATACACCAGGTATACAAGTTGTGTACAATACAGGGTCTCTCCTAAATGTAATGAGAATGATTCTGGATTTTCTTTTTATTGATGTTAGGTTCAAATACACTTAAAACTTTTCAAAGTAGACCTCTTTCGAGTCTATACACCGAATCCAACGTTTCTGCCACTCTCCGTAATAGATCTGGAACTGTTCAGTGCCCTCGTCACAGTCACTTGGACGTTTGCGATGGTCCCAAAATGGTTTCCTTTCAGGTCAGACTTGATTTCAGGAAACAAAAAGAAGTCGCACGGGGTCAGTGGAACAGTCCGAATGGATGTTGGCCTCAGCAACACAGAGGGGAAGCACGACACTGGGATACGAGGTGCAGTTTAAGAAATGCAAGGAGAAGAGATCACGCTCTTTAAGTTCCGTTCCTCACAAGGAGAAGCGGTCGCCCAGAGAAGTTATCCCTCTAGGTGCAGACGAAGGTATATGAGCTACCGGTTCCGGTCCTCCGAAGAGAAACCCTTGACCGCGGCACACAGATTGTGAACTGGAGATGATGAGTTACTGGTTCCGGTCTTCCGAAGAGAAAAGGTCGCCCGCGGCGCACAGGTTGTGACAGTTGTCACCGGCGTGCCCAACAGATGGCGCGCGACATTGTGAACGGTCAAAAATCGAGTTTTTTATTATCTTAATTATTGTTAATGGGTTTTTAAGTGGAACTAAAGTGCCATAAAGAATTGACAGCTACCAAACATTCTTTATTAATAAATTATTCAGGTTATATGTATTATAGTAGGCAAAAACCAGTGTTTGCTTCAGTTTATTGTACCAGTGAGTATAACCTGGCCTGTAGATCAACATATAAGCACAGATATACGTGCGGCAGCAACTGAATTGTTGGTTTATTTTAATTAATGTTCCACCTTCTTCCATTGCGAGAGGATTTGTTAGTCTCTTGGTAAATGCGAGAGGCAGCACCTTGGCACCTCGAGGGACACTGTCTCTAGGAAATCCGAGTGTAGAGGTATCTTGTTGGACGCGAGAGGGCTATATTCTCGTGTTTAATTCGAAAGAGCAACGCACTCTTGGTGGACGCGAGAGGGCTATATTCTCGTGTTTAATTCAAAAGAGCAACGCACTCTGGTGGACGCGAGAGCCTTCCCCTTGGTATTCAGAGGGCCCCCTCACATCTTGGTTAGCTCGAGAGATCGATACAGATGTCTGGTAATTCGAGAGATCAATCTACTCTTGGTGAGAGATTGTCCGTTGGTGCGGGAACCACTTCTTACAAGAAGTCAGCAAGGGAACTCATTTATTCTCTGGAGGAAACCATGTACGACGAACAGTGGACGCTTTGGATCACCGGACGAAGATCGTGGTAGAACCAAGTAAAACGCCCATTTCTTGTAACGGGTAATTTCTGTAGCCCAGGATCATCACCCAAGCTGCCACCGGCGCTACTGGCATTTGATAGTCGCCGCCTGTTGTCGTCAACGGGGAATTACTGAGCTTCTTCTCGCCGCCAGAGGAAGCTGTCAGACCACGTTCTGGATTTCTTGAGGTGGATCTCCTGCCATCAACCTTTTGTAGTAGTTTTTAGACTACTACTGTTCGGGAAAGTCCTGTAACTGCTACTGGCGCTAGAAGCAGGGATGAAGGAACCGTCATAAGATGGTGAACTACTGGTTCCGGTCTTCTGAAGAGAAACGGTGGCCCGCGGCCCACAGGTTGTGAAGGATGTAGGAGTGTAGTAGATTCCGTATCTCGAAGAGAGATACGGTCGTCCAGAATTGAATTGTAGAAAGGAAGGCGAAAAAGGGAATATTGCCCACACTAGGATATCTATCGCGTTTCAAGTTCAGCTCCTAGTTGGAGAAGCGGGCGCTTGGGGAATCCCTTGAAGTTGAAGAGAACTTGTTGAATAATAAATATCACGTGGTTTGTAGAAATACTTGCTTTATTGTCAGAAAAGCAATAAACCACTATTTTCACCGATCTAACTGCAGTGTACAATCTCGTTCGGGTTATAGTGAAGCATACATTAAATTATAATGGCTGCTGATTTACCTAATCAAATAATTATAAAAAAACATTAATAAAATATCAAGATAATTGCAATACGATTCTGGTTATATTGTCAGTTAAATTACATCACAAGTTCTTTTAAAATATAAATGAAAAGTATCAAAACGAATTACTAAAAGTTGTCAACTGGAGCGCCATGTCTTACGCTAGCTGTTGGATACAATTTATACATAGCAAATTAAAGCATTTTGAACAGGCTGCTATTCAGCACTGTTATACTAGGTCTGGGCTGTACGGCGGTTGGAGAAGCACTGGAATGTTTTTTGAAACCAAAAATTCTCTCAGCGCCAACGCAGTGAGGCTCGACGCATTGTCGTGGTGAAGGATCCAAGCGTTCTTGATCTCTGGGCGGACGCACATGACCCTCTTTCTTAACTGGTCGAGTACCTGTACGTAAAATGCTGTCTGTCCGGTCGGAAAACCTTCCTGTGGCGATTCCTTTACCACAAAAAATACAACGAGCATGATTTTGACCTTTGATTTGCTCATTCTCGACTTTTTGGTCGCGGTGAAGCCGAGGTGTGCCACTCAGAACTTTGTCTTTTCGTTTCCAAACGTACTCAAATACACAAGTTTCATCACCGGTTATCACTCACTGAAGGAAATTGGGTTCACCAGTCAAACGATCAGTCATTTCACGTGAAATCGAGGCACGGATATTCTTTTGATCCTTAGTCAAAACTTTCGGCACAAGCTTCGCACAAAATTTTCCCATGCATCAGATTGTCAGAAATGATGCGATGCACATCCGTTTTAGGTATTATTATAATATCGGCGATCGGTCAAATACTAAGACGTCGGTCTGAGTTCAACCCTTCTTTCACACGTTGCACATCTTGGTCCGATTTCGACGTTGAGGGGAGTTCAGAAAGCCCTCGACGTCTTCTCTTTCATCCTTGAAAGCCTTATGTCGGCGGAAAACTTGAGCAGACGATAGCGCTTCCTTTGCATAGCCTTATCGTAACATTCCAATTGTTTCCAGGGTATTTCCCCCTAGTTTCATACAAAACTTAATCGCATAACGTTGTTCACGACTATGCTGCATTTTTCGCGTGATGTGTCACTGAGACAGCACCTTACTTAGCCAGCGATCCACACTCTGCGAAGGCTCAGAAGCGACTGGCGGCGGTCTGGCTGTATACCTAACATCCCTCACCACAATCCCAGGCCGAGCAATTCGTCTTCCAACGCACCTGGCAGTCGAGAAAAAACATTCTCATTACTTTTGGGACAAAACCTGTATAGTTACAAAATTATTGAAGCATAAATGATGAAAATATAATACAGAACAATTTATATAAAACATATAAATGTAAAAATGTACAGACCTTGAAAGTTGAAAATTACTTATATGGCAAGATATACAAAAGACAAGATCTAGGACTAGTTATAGTAGATAGAAATTAATATGAACTAACAAGGAAAGTTACTAAATAAGACACATACATCTATAATGTTTGAAATTGAAATGTATATGCATTTCAATAAATGTATATGGAATTATTCAAATTTGATACCTGTACTCTTTAACACCTATTCGAATTGCTGGGATATTTAATCGTTTGTAAAGATATTTTAGTTCGTTTTCTTGAATGAGCTGATGCGCTGTTGATACTTTGCGAAATTGTTGTCTATTGCTAATGTTAAGCCACTTTGAATATTTTAGGTATGGGGTTATGTGATCTTTCAATTTAAAGTTAAAACAAAGCGGAGACAAACATTTTGAATTCTTTTAAGTTTTTCGCGTAATTCCTTGGTAACGTTGGTAAATAAGACATTGGCTTGTAGTTTTGAAAGAACAAGTGAGTCCATAAGCCTCAGTTTAATGATACCACTTAGAAGGCTTTTCGAATGGTATAGTGGTTTCAGTTCATAAAAAGATATTTTAGTTAAATGGGATATGTGTTCTTTCCACATTAGGCTTTCGTCAAATATGATTCCAAGAGTCTTTGCTTTACTGACTCTTTTACTGGTACATTTTCTACAGTATATAGAGCTACATCCTTAAGTATCTGATTCAGTTTAGCTGAGGTACCAATTTTAAGCGCCGGTGTCTTATTTTGATTTAAAGCTCAGTAATACTGTTCGGACCAAGCAAAGATTCGGTTGAGATCTAATTGCAATAGATTCAGCCCGTGTTCAAAATTTTCTGGTTTTATATGGAGATAAACTTGTGTTCGTCTACGTATTGATGGTATTTGCAATAAGTAAGATGAGAGAGTAAGTTTTTAGCACAAATTGTGAATAATAAAAACCCAAATAGAAGGAAGGGGGCGGGGAATCCTGCCCAACTTGGTGCCGTGGTCACAAGCCCTGAACAATGAGGAGGGTTAACGTCAAGAAGGGCACTCGGTCTTAAAAGCTGTGCAATAACTACGTATGATGGGTCATCTAAATGAAGCCTTGGAAAATGCTACGGGGTGGCCTATAGGGGACGCGCAGAGACTTCGTCCGGTTTCTGTGAGAAATGAGCGAGGGTTACCGATTTGAGGCTCTGTTAAAGTAGCTAAATGCTGTACCAAAGAGTTTTAAGCTTTTGCTAATCTGGGTAAGTTGCATCTTTGGTAGGCACCTGTTGAAATATATATCGTTTAAATTGTTTCAAAAGCATTACCTATTATATGTAATGAGTCACATTACACTTTTCACTTTGAATTGCAAAATAAGATTTCGCTTTGAATTGTAGTCATATGTTCTGATATAATTAGATCAGAGTTTGTGAACACTTGTATAGCGTTCAAGAAGTTCCCATTGTTGGTCTTATTTAATGTAATATTTTCACCCTGCTAAATGTTAAGTACTATTCTGCTGAGGACGGAACAATTCCTTCTGTAGTTAATCACCGGAAGAAGATAAAACCGTTGATCATTGTAGAATCACAAATTGCATTGCTGGCGCGTCAACTCAAACAAGGGAAGTTTTTCCGTTTGAACAGTAATTTTTTGATAGGACTTTGCATATACAGGGTGGTTCACCTAAAGCTAACACTGCAAATATCTCGGCTCCTACTTCACATAGAGCTTTGAAATAAAAAAGTAAATTACTAAGTTGCATATGGCAAATCAAATGGTAATATTTTCTGTGTCAGTGACGGACCGAGTATATCCATACTCGGGTCAACTTCAAAATTTTAAATAGAAAGTGGGGTAAATATACACTTCTTTGGAACAAGTAGTAAAATTGCAACAAATGAGGTGTATGCGGAAACAAAAGTCTATGCCCGATCTTTTAACATAGCAAATAGACTTTTGTTTGTACATACGCCTCAATGTTCAGAGCAAATGTTTTTTAATATTCGCTACAGTATAACAGCTACGATAACCAACTGTTATTGGAATGATATTACTGCACCTCAAATAAACCTGCTCCTCCTAGACAGTCCATTAGTAAAGTTCGTGTCATCAAGGCTAAGGGTGGGCCAATACTGTATCAACTGTCAGTGTTTCCGAACCCAATGGTGGGACCCACAGTTGTACTTCATTTTCAGTCGGGTGCCCGGATTCTTTTGGTCACAGAATGTATGCGTAAAAAAACTGTCCGATTTTCTTTTAAAAACTTATTCGTTAAGTTGTTTATATTAAGAGCGCCTGACGCAAGCTAAAGTAATACTCACTCTTGTAATAATAATATTAAGTACACCAGTGGACACGTGCCGGGCGGGTAGCCGTGCGGTCTACGGCGGTAGTGCAACGACTCGAAGGTCCCGGGTTCGAATTCCAGCTGGGGCATGAATGTTTGTGGATATTTAATGTCTGAGGGGCGAATCGTGACGGGCCGAAGTCCAAAGTTACTAGACTGGCTAATATAAAAATAAAGTTAACAAAGTTTTTCCAATAAAAATTTGCTGTCGTAGCTACTATACCGTAGGTAATATTACATCATGTTTCCTCTGAAAGTTGTTCCATTTTCACTCCTTGTTCCAAAGAAGTAAATAGTTACTCCACTTTCCATTTAAAATGTTGTAGTTGACTCTTCGTATGGGTATTCCCGGTCCGCCACTGATACTGAAATTAATACCATTTGATTTGCCATATGCAACTTAGTAATTCACTTTTTTTTTCAAAGCTCTATGTGAAATAGGAGCCGAGATGTTTGAGGTGCTAGTTTTAGGTGGACTACCCTGTATATTTTCATACTCCGGTGCTTACAAAGTAATTCGATCGTGTAAGGCCGCGTTTGTCCGCTCGAGGGCGTTAAAGTTTGGAGCAAGGGGGAAACAGCCCGGGCAGCCGCTGTAATGGTTCCAGCAGTTTTGGTTTGAACAGGCATTTATTACTCAACATATCTACATGAACATACCTGACAGTGCTGACAAAGACTGCAAAGTCATTCTATCGTGTAACAAATAGCTTGGCAGATATAGGCTAGTATTTGTTTTCGCAAATGCATGTGAGGCTTTTCTGTAAAGTGAATATAGAATAGTAATAGTATTGCTCATAATTAAAATTTAAGTCAAAGAAATGATCTTTCATTTAAAAAAGAATGATTGAAATCGGATAACTCAGAGCCGAGATATGTTGATTTTAATAAATAGCGTCGGTCGCCATTTTGAATGGCCGCCATCTTGGATAGCTACATTTTGGGAATGTCCATTACGTACTTTCGTGCTCTATACATAACAGTGTACAAGTGCTGAAAGTTTGATCTGGTCCCGCCATTTTATACCAAAACATCGTATTTTGGCTTCTGGCACATGGACTATTCATACAAAAGGTCGATTTTGGACCATATCTCGAAAACGGTAACTTCTATCAACAAAATAAGCTTCGATTTACCCCAACTTGTTGGTGCCTGCAATTGCCCCCCAACTCCCACGGCACCATGCATTTGGGGCTAAAACAAAAGACAAAGAATGACAGAAACGCTTTTCTATCATTTTTGAAAATTTTGTCATTCGGCTAAAAAATAGTCGTAACTTCACCGATTTTGACGTGTTATACACAGTTTAAAAGCTATTGAAGCGTAGATTAAGATTCCGGAAGTTCCGACCGCCTATATGGTAACGGGTTAGTGCCATCATCAGAAATGTGAAATTTCGATTTTTTCTCGCGCCGTCTTAGGGGTTCCCAGGGAGGTCCTACCGACTCATTTTTGAGTGTGTGTGTGCCTTAGTATGTGAAAGAACTTTCAAATGCAAGTTCAAGCATCAAAATCGAGCTTATAATTCGCTAGATCCGAAACTAGCTGTATACATAGAGTGCCGCTAACAGACTCATGTGTCATAGTCACTCGAAGAACTACCGTTCTTCATTATATTCGTAAAGCTGATATGTTTTGCCCTGGTTTACTATAATTACAATATGGTCTGTTCTGTTTTATGTGAAGTTGTTCTTTCGAATGTTATTTGCGTAGTTACAGAAGTAAAGTCTATTGGTTGATGATGGTGTTTTCTTGTGGTAGTTTGGTAGATGGGCATCTAGTAATATTTTAACATCTACCATCTATCTGAAAGAGAATCTGTCTCTTCTAGTGGTTCGGCGAGTCTGGAACATTGTGACACTTCGTGTGTAAAGATCTTGTTAGACTATAGTTTAGTATGTATAACTTTATGTGGTTCCGTCTGAACTAACCCATATTAGTTAAAGTTGCATGTGATATGGATACTAATTTATCTCAGTATTTGTTATTCTTACTCAAGAAAGTAGAAGTGAGTATACACTAGGAAAACCCAGCAGGTAATAAATTAATTCCAAAGAAATTGTTGGAATAACTTTAGCCCTATTTTTCGAACACAATTAGACCTGTTACTTTAAGGCCTACAATTACTAGTACTACAACCTTTTCGATGCGTTAATGCATTTATACCTTAAATATTCGTTCTGAAATTGCATAAATAATACATTTAACAGCATATTTTTCACAAATGTCCGAACCTTGTACTTGCACAAGATAGTGCATTTTCTTGGTATGGTTTTAATTCCCATGTAATCATATTAAAAGCACCAGACGAATAATTACTACTTTTATAAGTAATCTACTTTAATGGATTTTTTTATTTATTTGTTTAATTTTCTACATACAGCACTAGAACCAGTGTGCTTTGACATATATACTACAATATTTGACAACTTTTGCAGATTACGAGTTCAAATTATAATTCTCTAAAACTTGGATTAACAGTAAAGAATCCAGCCTTCTTTGCAAATCGATCTGCAACATTGTGCTTTCATTCAAAAGTCATTATAAAATATCTCAAATAACAAAAAATATGGCAACACGATTTCACTATATGTTAGTTCATCTAATTTAGAATATTGATAACATCAACTACTTTCCCTTTCCTCTCCATACATTGTAATTTATCAAGCATTCTCAGAGTTATTCTCAACAAAAGCTAAAGTTTTTTTGTATACTTCCATTTGTGCACGTAGAAGTAGCACAGCAAAATCAGTGTAACACATAGATATGAATACTTGAACTAAATATACTTCTGTTAGAGAGAATGGAGTTTTTTAATCCAGTCCTTATTTTACCTAAGGTTTTATGATGTAAAAATATAATTATTTTACAATCCTTTAGAAATTGCAGAATTACAATTGAATTTGGAAACCACAAAATATGTCATTTCAAAAATGAAAACTCTCTTACCGAGAAGAGAAAAGAAATGAATCATTTTTTAAAATAATAATTTTCCAAATCCTAGGCCAATATCTAATCATCTTGTTAAGTCCAAATGTTTCGGCGAATGTTTCTCTGTACTCCGCACATGACAAGCAATACACAATGAAATTGACAGCGCTATTTATATACATCAGTAGATCGTTAAATCGGACTAACTTTACGTAACATTTTTCAAGAGAATGGTCAAAATAAAGAGAAAGTAATATTACTGCTATTGGTAAGTGTGTTATGAAGTACACAATCATTACACACAATAAAGAAACCGCTATTCTATTTGATATTACATCAAAGTTTGCACTTACAGATTTACTTAAGGTCTCTTGAACTAAATTCCGTTTCACTTCCTTTGCTTTTTTTAGATCATAAATAAGCACACAGGATAGAACTGTTGCAATACCAATGGGTACAGTTTTATTGAATACTCGGAACGTGAAATCAATACACTCAAAAGTCTTATAGTGTGGTGGTTTTCTCAACATTCCAGAGTGGTTATAATACGCGTAGACAGTACAATAGTCATAACTTTTAACAGGAGCATAATTAAAAACACACATTAGGAAAATCGGAATACTAATCAGTGTGGAGAAAACACACACGATTTTTATTCCCATATACGCTCTTTTCTTGTTACAAAGCTGTTTGCTTCGGAGAGGAAGGTGAACCAATATACATCGCCAAACACCAATCATAATAGTCAACCATATTGAAATTGTGTTGAAATACCATTTTGAAAACATCTGATATTTTCCATAGTAAAATAACCCAGAAGGATAGAATGTTGTCCTTGATCCGCGGATAATACAGTACATATGAATTGGGATTTCGTTTACTAAAAGGATTAGGTCAGCGATGGCCAATGCTGTCAAAAGAACACTAGTAGAGGACCGCATGCTTTTTCGACCCAGCGTAATTATATTTAAAATATTAAAAATCGTACCTAGAAGTACAACTAAAGATTCTATCTCTAGGTGAACTTTCTCATATTTCTGTAGGAACTTAACAAAGTTTCCTGAACACGAATCGTTCGTTCTTGTTGCAATACTACTGGAATTCATGTCAGGGTGGTATCTGTAATTTATACAAAGGGAGTTACTTGTTGAAGGGTGGCCAATAAATATATTAAGTGTAATATCAAATCAATTCAAAGTCTTTCTTGATTTGCCGGAAGTACAAACATTTTTCATAAAACATATTCTCATTCTTTAATTATCAGAAACATTTTTTTCCGAATATAAGTTCTTTGAAGTTAAGAAAAACGGATACTGTCTACCATCATGCTCTCTTTGACTTAAACACATAAATAGTGATACACCAATTCATTTCATGTTCGACAGTATAGACCGCCTAAACATTCTTAAATGTACACTATTTCTATTCATATCACATTATATCTTCCAAGTTGAAGTTATATTGAATTTTAAAAGTTTGTTTCTCAAACGCATTGCTTAATTTGTACTGTCTTCTGTTGGCAATACATATTATTTCTTGTCAAGTAGCGTCCAATCTGTAATAAAAGAAACAATACTACGAATTGGTCATTTCTTGATGTAATTTCAATTTCAATATGTTCACTTTGTCGCAGTGAATTTGTTTAGTCATATTCAGGCTATATTACTCTACAGTTTATCTAAAGATATATCCTGTTGCTGAACGTTTAATTAAAATTAGTTTCTCAACACACATTTTGCGTACCATTAGCAGCCTGAAGCACTATACTTACCAACATTGTTTGTTCATATTCACTTCTAAAACTCAAGAATTCATGGAAATCAGGGATGGTGAAATCTATATCCTTCATAATTCTACGCTTGTTCATTTCCGACCTTTTTTAAACAGAATTGGTATGAATTTGATCATTTTTTCACAACAAACAAATCGGACTAATCATTTATACTTGGTAACACTGGTTAGCATGGGTTCGGTTGTCTCGCAGGTAATTGCTGTTTCTTAATAATTTTGACATGCTCATTCCGAAAATGAAAACTGTTTGTTTCCATCACGTACAGTTTTTGCACAAAACTGCAATATATTACTTTCCTTAATTGAACAGAATAAGGTGTTGTTTCAGATGTTGTCAATAGATGGCGCTGTATGAATATGTATAAAATACATGTACTTTTACATTATAAATCTTCCAATTTGCAATTTTACGTGAATAAAAATAATTTAAACACTAACTATATCTTGTGTTGATATACTGTTCTTAAATTCATTGACTTTGGTATTTATTTATATGCCTATTTATTTATATGCTATTTATTTATAAATTCCCACAGTGATATTCTAAATATCTTATTTTATATAAGTTATTGCAGTACATGTAGTTACTTGTGGAGTGTTGCGTCTTCCTGTTTAAAGTCCAGTGACTCAAGCTAGCTATTAAAAAAAAACGTTTTAATGTACTTATTTTGGTAGTGTTGTGTCTTCCTGATCAACGTGCAGTGACTCAATTGTTAGAAAATGACATAGCGTAAATGTTTTAATGGCCCTGATATTTTCTGTTATGTGTGTGGAAGTTACACTGTGATCAAACAGAGACTTCCTATTACAAGTTTCGTAAAGAAAGCGTACTTGGCTTATTTTGATATCAAATTAGGCGATCAAGATAAATCGTGGGCACCTCACAGTGTGTGCAGAATATGTGTAGAGACACTGAGGTCTTGGACAAACGGTAAGAAGAAAGGAATGCAGTTCGGAATACCTATGGTATGGAGGGAGCCTCGAAACCATCATGATAACTGTTATTTTTGTGCAATAAATGTTAAAGGATACAATGCAAAGAACAAGAAGGACATACTGTATCCGGATAACATAGCTTCAGCAATTCGGTCCGTTCCTCATGGTGAGAATCTACCGATCCCCATCCTACCAGTCTCTGGATGTTTTTTCATCATCTAGTAGTAGTGAAGCAGATGTTACATGAGAGGACGATAGCAACTATCCTAGGACTGTTCCGCAGCCGTTAACACAATCAGAACTTAATGATCTTGTTCGAGATTTAAATCTACCAAAGGAGAGTGCAGAAGTTCTTGGTTCAAGACTTCGTTCGAAACACCTTTTGGCCAGTGGGACACATTACTCATGGTATAGACACCGAGAGAGAGAATTTCTTCCGTATTTCTCTGAAGAAGACGGGTTAGTGTTCTGCAACAACATTCCAGCTGTTGTGGATGTATTGGGTGCTTCTTATAAAGCATCCGGTTGGAGACTCTTTATAGATGCTTCAAAATCCAGTCTAAAAGGAATTCTTCTACATAATGGAAACCAACTTGGATCAGTTCCTGTAGCATAGTCTGTTACATGGAAAGAAACGTACAATACATTGAAATGAATACTTTCAAAGTTAAAATACGAAGAACACTGTTGATCTGTCTGCGGGGACTTGAAAGTCATTGGTCTTCTAATAGGAATGCAGCCAGGATATACAAAATACCCATGCTTTTTATGTGAATGGGATAGTAGAGCCAGAGACAAGCACTGGAATGTGAGAGAGTGGCTTCAGCGCAGTGATTTGTCTGCAGGTAATAAAAGTGTAATGCACACTCCACTTATTGATAGCAATAAAGTGTTACTTCCACCACTCCATCTGAAACTGGGGCTTATGAAACAATTTGTGAAGGCTGTGGACAAGAATGGGCAGTGCTTTCAGTACATAGCAAAAACTTTCCCATCACTGAGTGCGGCAAAAGTTTCGGAAGGTATTTTTACAGGGTCACAAATTAGGAAGTTATTAGTAGATGATACATTTGAAAATTCAATGACCGAATTGGAAAAGAACGCTTGGGTAAGTTTTAAAAATGTTCTAACTTCCTCGGAAACAAGAAACACTCTGACTATGTAACAATTGTAGAAGATATGTTGGCCCATCTTCATGCACTGATGTAATATGAACCTCAAGATACATTTTCTTCACTCTCATCTCGATTTTTTCCCCGACAATCTTGGTGAGGTCAGCGAGGAGCAAGGAGAAAGATTTCACAAAGATATTTCTGAAATGGAGAGCAGATACCAAAGCAGATGGAATATCACAATGTTGGCAGACTACTGTTGGATGTTAAAGAGCGATCGTGCCAGTTATGACAGACGTTGTAGGAAAACAAAGAGGCGTGCATTTAAAAAGGAGTAAGTGGCTTCTCACTGAACTTGAGCAGCGAAGTTAAGTGCATTCAACATTATACCGTAGGAAATAAGATTTATGATAAAGTCATTTGTGTATAGAATTGTTTAGTGAAACAAAATCAATTTAGTTTATTTGTTTATTTTTTTATTGAATTATACTGCAGTTAAAAATTTTATTGGGGTGTTTCGCAATTATATAGTACAATATCCGTATTTTGCAATGGTAGTAGTATTCGAAATAAAGATTGCAAATTGTGAAAATACCTAGGTGATAGGCATAAATGGATGTCATTTCTGTAATCAGCACCCAAAAATCATTTAGGATCACCTATTAGTTTGTAAACAACCGAAACGTTTTTTACAAAATGCTGACCAGTGTAATTAGTAGATTACTTCCGAAAACGAATTTAAATATTGTATTTAAATATCTTAACATTTATTATTAAAGACTACAAATGAAGAGATCAAGCAGAAATAGAAAAGAAGTAACTAAGGGGAGGAAACTATATCGACCAGTAGAAGTACTGATAAGTAGAACAGTGATGTGACACTAAAATATAAAAAAATGATGTATGAAACATACTTTGTGCCGTTAATGATATATGGATCAGAAACATGGACAATGAAAAGGAGATACAGGGCTGTGAAACGATCATGGAGATGAACTTTCTGAGCAAGTGATAAGAACAAGAATAAGGAAATAAGGGAGAAACTGGAATAAAAAGACTCCAGAGCAGAATAGAAAGATGCAGCAATAGCTAATGAAAACATGTCAAATAAATGAATGAATAAAGACTAACAAGTAAATTAATTTGAAGGGAAAATAAATGGAAAGAGACATTGAAAAAGCCAAAGGTACAGATGGGTGAAGGGAGTGATGGACAGCATTACTGTTTTAACAGCTTATAAAGCTAACGATTAGTAACATTTATTATATCGAAGTTGAATTATTTAAGGATTTCTCTTTCCTTGTCTTTAATCTTGTACACTTTCTCAATTCTACTAGAAAGATATAATTAGGCGGTGAAGAAGCTCAAATTTATTAAAAATTTATTTCGTATATTAAATGTAAGTTGAACACTTTCTGGAATATACAGGTATACATTGAAAATTAATCTCTTAGTGAATGAATTGTTAAAATGAATTACAGGAGGAGGTAATTGCGAACAAATTAGTCTGTAAAACAACGCAAGATGTTTTATTTAGGTAAAAGTTCATAAGTAATGACAGGCCACTAACGTGTACACTGATGTAATCATTTTCTTCCCGAGAAAGTTCAAAGTCTTCAAAGACACTATTAGTTTTGCACTAAATTTGCTTCTTGATAAAATGAATAAGAACCAAAGACGCTGTTTTAGGTTGTATACCGATCCCTCTTTTGATAAAATAATCATCACAGACACAACTATTTTGCGCTGTATATCTGCGTAAGTTTTTATTTCATTATAAGATTAAAGTCATGCAGTTTTCCTGTAAATTGTAGCAATTTCTTACGACCTACCGATACTTTACTGAGCGAATAATGTTTTATCGCACTCCTTTTCTGCATGATCAAGTATACTGTTTTACAAAACCTCTCGGGCTGAAAAGAAATCTAGTACGACTGCTGGAAGAATTCAGAAACAGATTGTATTTAATATTTTGACTTCCTCTACACAATCGCATGATCATGAAAAAACAAAATCAAATAAATTTGTTCTAAGGGAGAACATAATATTTGAGAAATCAAGGAGGCGTAAAAGCGTGAGATTACATACCTATGAAAGCACAAATAAATTAGTTGTGAAAACCAGAATCGTTTAAAGACTATTAACACAACATTATTCAACTCCTTGAAGTGCGAAAATATTAATTTAAATTGAAAGTGTCATATAAAACTCCCTTCAACATATATTCTAATTTACTATTTTTCGATGAAAATCCGGAAATATTATTTAATGCAAAATAATTGATGATTTGAAATTTGAAACATTCAGTTCATGTTATGGACGGCATTGTGACTTTCTAGAAAAAGTCATTGTTATAGTTTATGCTCGTGCTGAGTACCAAGAACGCATTTCATATTATCTGAGTTAACTTGCGCGTGCATCTGAGTTTCTTGATGTTGTAAATGTTAAAAAAAAATCCTTTTAAATTGAGTTAATTAAACAGTACATTAGCTATCTATAAGTAACACTAATATCAGTAGGGAACATTGATATATCTAAAATAAGGATTTCTGAATAATAAATATACCGAATATTCCTACTTGAAGTGATGAAATATAAAATATATCACTATACTTTACACGTTTCTTTGGTAATAAAATGTTTGCGATTTTGGATAATGTAGATTAATGAAGTGCTACCTTATTTAACAAATTGCTACCCAGCTGGAATTGCACTAAAGAATGAAGAGCAATAGTTTGGTAATCCAGAGCAATAGTTTTTTTAAATAGAGTTGATATATACGTGAATTAACTTTTAGTGATATTTTAGCTTTCTGGGTATTCAAGCATTTTTCGAATAACACTGTTATGAATTCAGTTATTGAATTTGTATTCAATAACATCATTAATTAGTTGTCGAAAATATCCATTATCTTAATACCTTTAAAGCGACGCAGTTTTCTTGATTGCTAAGCTTGGCATTAAGGAAACAGTACTCGTGTTAACTTCACTCTTACATGCAATTTTGAGTGATGCCTTCCGTAGTCACATCAGGCAATTTTCAAGATAATGCATTTAAATGCTAAAAGTCATGGAAGTAACCTGTAGGACTTTCTCTAGTTCTGCAAAGTACAGCAACTTGACGTGTCATCGATTTCATAAGTGGGCGGAAACCTCTGGAGAAGTGTTGAGCCAAGCCAACTCGATAGTCATTTTGTATTTGTATGTACAGGATCTTGGGTCTGAAGGAACCATTCTACATCGTTTCGAATTAGTTTCCAAAGTTAACATTTGCCATACGTGTATGCGAGTGAAAAGGAAAATAGAACAAATGGAAAGGAAAATAGAACGGAAAGAAGCAAAAAAGCAAGAAAAATTGAGGAACAAAGGTAGCAAAGAAGAGTAAAACATGAAATAGAAGGAAAATAGGAAGAAGTAGCAAAAAAATAGATGCAAAAGGTAAGAAAAAGAAGGATAAAGAGATAAAGAAAAGTAAGATTGGAAAAGAAAAAAGATACAAAGGAAAAGGAGAAAAATATAGGAAAAGTGTAAATAAAATAGGAAACAGAAAAAGTGAAAGAGAAGAAGAACTAAAGGTGGAGAGAAAAGCGCAGAAAAGAAGAGAGAGAGAGGAAGGAAGGAAGAAAAGGAAAAGGAAATTATAAGGAACCAAAAGGTAAAAACAAAGAAATATTGAAGATAACAAAGAAAATTAAAGAAAGAACAGAAAATGATAGAGGTATAAATGTGAAGAAGAATAAAGAAAAAGGTACATGAAATACCAGTAAGAGGTGTATAAGGGAAAATATGCAAATTTCAATTTCGCAGATATATTCACGGTATTTAAGAATATTTGGTTCGAGGTGGATAGGGAGGGAAGAGGACTATATGAAGGATATATGCCAGAACCTAGTACTAACCCGACATTAGTTTGGTGTGACAAAGCAGAAGTCCCAGGAAAACCACAGTCAAGATGGTCGATCGCTAGACTTGTGTTCCTGGAGTTTCTAACTACGATGTAAAAGTTCGCTGCAATTTGCTGCCGAGAAACAGAGATCTTTACAACGTGTAAGCAAAATAAAAGCAGAAATGGTATCTTTATGAAGATCTCTTATAGACAACCCACTATCACAAATAATCGAAATTTTATGTTGGCTTTAAGATTGAACTTTCAGTGCGCTGTCTGCTGTATCACTTGAAGAACAGAAAATATTGCCAATTCGCTGTTCGTCAAGCGCACTAATTTGGAGTATATCGCAGCTACAAATGAAAGTTATTGTGACTTCTTAGGTTTTAAATCTACGGTTTCCTTCCACGATATTTTAAAGGAATATTAACTAATAGTGTACCGTCAACATAGTGTTCATGCTTATCCCCGATTTATCTGCTACTTTGTCTGTGGAGGAGGGATAAGGATAAATTCTGTACCTGAGATCCAGAACCGTGTAAGTCACAAATCCTCGTTTTCGAGGGGGAAAAAAGAAAAACTACTTCCTTTTACATAGAAAATAATGAGACAAACTCCATATTAGTTTCACTTTTTATTTAACATTATTTAACATTATTTAACATTATTTAACATGTTTACATAAAGAATCATGCAACTATTATGTGAGGCCTTCCGAACACTCTACAAAACTGCATTTGGTGAAAATTGGACTTATGTGATTCTGGCTTTCAGGTTCAGAATTTTAGTTATATGTTCATTTAAGATTGAGCCTCTAGTGCACTTCATCTTCAAGAAGGATTGTCTGCTTAGTGTATTCTCATTTCACTAAAAGGCTGCTAACATGTTTGGGTGTTAAAATGATATAACGTTATTTCTTCCCCCTTTTCTAATCAAATAAATGGTTTACGCAGGATATTTAGTTAAAAAATAATAATTCTGTCCATGTACCAAACTATTAAGCTGATTCAATTTTTAAAGAAACTTGATACAGAAAAATATAAAACTTGATACAGTGCTGCAACAGAAATGCTTCCAATAAAGAACAAAGTAGATAAAATTGAATAGAATATTGTGTTGAAACCAAAACACTTGCCACCTTATGGACATTTCGAATCCTTCACGTACGTTTTTCAAAATTGCTGAAATGAGTTGAACCAAACACATTTTACCCGCGACACCAGTTTTACATAATGGATAAATGGACAGATAGGCAAGTTCATTAATTGATTTCTGTAGGTTCTTATCAGCGGTAGTAATTGGGAGAAATTCACAAATACATATTAATCAAATTTTTAACATGATAAAATTTAATGTAGAATAACAAATTAATTTTATTAAGCTTTCCAGTTAAGGTAGCAATTAAATCCAAATTCGTGAGTCAAATGAGAACGGTTGAACTGATTGTAATACTCTGAACTTTATAAAAACATTCAAAGTTTAATACAATTGCCGTTCCCATGGTAACAAGTGTATTAAGCACAAATCGCACATTTCGTAAGAAAGGCTGAATAGATTCGAACCAAACCGTGAACATCATATTCGAGAATTCATATCTAGTTCAAGCTATATGAAAATCTCTGTTTCCCGTCTCCATGGTAACCAATATTAGTAGTGATAGTAGTAGTAGGAGGAGGACGATAAGTAGAAAAATAGTGGTGACACTTGTAATAGTGTTGTAAGTAAAGCGATAGAAGTTGTAGTGCTGTAGAAATGATTGAAGTTATAATTGTATTATACAAGAAGTAACAATAATATTAGTGTATAAAAATAGTACTAGTAGTAATGAGTACACGTTGTAGAAGTATTAGTAGTTATGAAAAAAACATGCAATATTGGTGTTGACAGAAATAGTAGTAGTAATAATTTTAATGATAATGGTAACAAAACTGATTTTCATTTCTTCGCTCATAATAAACACCGCATGTTGACTTACCTCGTTCATAATTTGCTTCTTGAAATTCTTTATGATTGCCGATTACTGTAGACTTAATATTCTACGACACCCCAACTTTCATTAAAGATAGTGCATCTACTTTTCTTAATTCTTAACACTTTCAAAGGATCTTAACGAATCTTAGATGCAAACGTTCGTAGAGTCTCGCTATATCACTTAGTGTGTTTTCCAAGTCTTGTTAAATATTCTGAAGGAAATATTAATGTATAAATATTATCAGTACCGGGTAAGTACCTTTTGCCCCTTTCCTTATTCCGGCATGTGTTAGCAACAAATTACAAACAATATGACACATGCATAGCTGATAAACCACATCACATGTATGACTAAAACAGTGGCGGATCCAAGAGAGAGGAACCAGGGAGCGCGCGCCACCTGCTCAAGGGAAAGTACTTTATTGTTATAGCATTTATTTCAATAATTTGACTAAGAGAAATCTTCGATTTGTTTCCGGACATATCTAATTTATCTGGAAATACTCATTTTGGGGGATACCTGTATCATATTATCCTCCTCCTCCTAAGGGGAAAAAAGATAATATTATAGTTAAAAATATCACTTAGTAGAAAATATTGAAAATGTCCCTGGTCTATTCACCTGTACCCTCTCCTCACGAGAATCCTGAAACCACCACTGTTAAAAGACGAATGAAACTTGCAGTCCCAGTAACACAGACGTGATACAAGGAGTTGAATGTTCATTTTATTCGTACGGAAACGTTGATTGAACCTAAGTAGGTTGAACATATCTTCGAAAGGATGGGCATTTGATGATTTTCTCGAAGTTAAAACAATTTTGGCTACTGGTAGAAAATTAGTTTTATTCTTTTCTAAATTATAAATTGAATGAAAAAAAATACTATAAAGGGTGTAACTAGTATTACAACTAATGCTCTGATAAAGAAACAATTTCAAGTTGAATACTTACTGATGAAATTACAGACCACTACCAAGGATTGTTGGGAAGTAATGAAATCCGAAAATCAGAATTCCCAGGATTCTGGAAATTTCCCGCAATTCCAATATTCTGGAATACGGTCTTTCAGAAATTCCAGAATTAAAAATGCTGGTAGTCTACTTCGAGAGTCCTGGTTTCCATTCTGGAATATTGCGGAATTTCGAACACATCTACACGACCTATCAAATGTTTCCTTAGTTGTTCTGAAAACAGCATGACTTGTTGATACGTATACTGCTGGTCTACGTGAACCGCTGTTTTCCATTAATTGGTATGACCAGTTGAACACGACATTCCCGAATTCCGATAAGCCCAAATTGCAACGTTTCGGAATCCCGACATTCCGAACGTCATAATTTTTGAAGTTGGGACATTGATGAACTCTGACTTTTTGAAATTCTGATATCCCGGAATTCCAACTTTTCGAAACTCTGATGTTCCGGAATCCTGATTCCTGTCCATTTTCAGTTTCTACTTTTTTTTTATTAAAAGAAGAAAATGACATGAAAAATTACTATTTTCTTCTTTCAGAGATTGAAATTCGTATAAAATTTATTTGTCAGTCATGTATCTGCATAACTTTTGATACATTTTTGAGAACTGACTTTTATAGTTCGACAATACTTATCAGTTTTTTTTAAATAATCCTCTTACCTTAGATGTCCATGATAAAGCGACCGAAGTTCATGCATAAATATTAAAAGATTTAATTGCAATGATGATTATAATTTGCTACCTAATGATTTTGTGCAAAATGACATATTTACCTCCTTCTGAAGTGATACTTTTCAATTATGAACAACTTGTGTTTCCTTTTCGGATGTTTCCCTAAAATTTTCAGGCACTTGGGTTCGTTAGATGATCCCTTATTTTTCCCCTCTTCCTGAAGCTACCATGAAAAAAAAAAGACCTGTTCTATTTTGAGCTGATAGGCTTATACTTAAATAGTTCATGGTTCAATACTCTTTCCTAGGACTCCGAAAGAAAATTTTCACGAAACGGAACGCTTATTTTGTCTCTGGTTCCTATAGAGTGACATGACGGAACAAGAACGTTCCCAATAATTAGGAACCCTGCTCTTACCGATATTATATTGGGTAATTCATTGTTCCTATTTTTTAAGACTCTTAAGACTTTATCTCACTGACAATAAAACAGAGAAATGAAACATTTGGTAAAAAACAAAGAAATACAAATATCTAATCCAAGATGAGTTTAATGAATTAAAAATAAAATCTTCGTGTACATTTATTTGTAAACCACTTAAAATAAAACTATCAGGGTTGCCACCACTTTTGTGTGGAAAGCAGCTATATACACAAAAATGTCAATGAGTTTAATCCGATGAGAACTACAGAATGCTTTCAGATTACATCTTAATTATATCACGTGTAATTAAAAGTCAAATAAATGAACAAGACTCCTCTGTGCGATGGTTTGATGTAATCGAACCTCGCTCAGCGTTTAATACTTCTTTTTTTTTTTTTAATGTTATCTTGTACTATCATCAGTATGACCCACAACAAACTATAGTTTTGAAAACATCGCCCTCATTTGATATCTAACAAAAGTTGTTTTTGTGCTATTTCGAGTGTTGTGGCGACGTCGTGACCAATTTTGTATATACGTGACCAAGTATATTTCCAATTTTGTCAGTGGCACAGTGAACTTGAAAATATTTTAAACACCACGTTCTTTATTTGATTATAATAATAACCCATATCCTAGCAAGTGCTCACCCTGGAAAAACAACTGGTTGACTATACATAAAAGCTCCTGTTTACTTTCAATCACCCTCTTCTTATTCTGTATCTTGAACGTCTTGGTTATTTGCAATCAGTATACAACTCATAATTCCGTGCCCCTGTGAAGTACGCAAACGTAACCACCGATCCTCCTCGCTTCTCGACTTGGTGGTCGTGGGACGTCATCCCTCTGGAAGTCACACCATCATGGTTTATTTCGCGTAAGTTATATCTGGCAATATTTTGCCGTTTGATTACTTTTTAAGCAACCTTTGGTCATCCGATGACGAAATTACATGTTCATTCACTACTGATTCGAACAAATTATTGAGAGACATTCGTGAGTTGAGGTAAGAACGGCCCCCTGCGAAATCATTATTTTAGTAATTCTTTATTAATTCCTATGTAGCAGTTTATATGTTGTAAATTTTGATAGGTGGACAAATAAATATCTGGTGTAGTAAAAAGTAATCCATTATTTTTGCATGACATTGAAGGCTTGGCTTACCATAGTTAGAATGACCCGATTTAGGTCACATATGCGCCGTTTTGTTCAATAACGTGTTGCCATTTGGAAGGTAATATCATGATGCCTCTCTCATAGAAGCCCTTGTCCCTATTGGCAAAAAATTGAGACAGTCGATGTTCACAAGCCTCTCTTGACGCGAATTTTGCACCAGCAAACGTGTTCGCCATGGACAGGAACAGATGATAATCACTCGGTGCCAGTTCCGGACTATAACGTGGATGCATAAGAACCTCCCAACCAAGCTCCCGGAGCTTCTGGCGAGTCACTATCGATCTGTGTGGCCTGTCGTTGTCCTGGTGGAACACAATGCCTCTCCTATTGGCCAAAGCTGGCCGCTTCTGGGCGATTGCTGCAATTAGACGGTCCAATTGTTGACAGTATAGTTCCGAGTTAAGGGTTTGGCCGTAGGGGAGCAGCTCATAGTAGATAATTCAGTGCCAATCCCACCAAACACACAGCAAAACCTTCCTGGTCGTCAATCCTGGCTTGGGCACCGTTTGCGCCCGCGCACCGCGCTTCGACCACGACCGTTTTCGCATGACGTTGCCGTAAGTGATCCACTTTTCATCACCAGTCACCAACCGCTTCAGAAATGGGTCGCTTTTGTTGAGATTCAGCAGCGATTCGTAGATGGAAATTCGGTCCATGAGGTTTTTTTGCGTTAACTCGTGTGGCACCCATACATCAAGCTTCTATTTGTATCCAGCCTTATGGAAATGGTTCCACACGGTTTTTTGTGCAATGTTTAGCTCTTGGGCAATCGAAACAGTGCTTACATGACGGTCGGACGCGACAATGTCAATGATTTTATCGACATTTTCGACACGTGGCCTTCCAGTGCGTGATACATCTTTGACGTCAAAATTACCGGCACGGAATCGACGAAACCAAAATTGCGCGTGATTGGCTGTTACAGTATCAGGACCATAACCACTATTCACATTTGCAGCCGCCTGGCTTGCGTTTTCGCCTTTATCGAAGAAAAACTGTAAAATATAGCGTATTTTCTCTTTGCTAGTGTCCATTTTGACTCGCGCTCACACAACACTGAGTCAACTCATCACAACTATCTGAACAGTGTTTGTAGTACGCAATCTCATCGTTTGAACGCCATCTCGTTGAACCAGATCGGACTTATACAACGCGAGCTACAGATCACTGAAGCCATTTATTGGCAAAATAATGGATTACCTTTTACTACAGCAGATATATCACTATATTTCCACATAAAACCTCATTTCGCTTTATTTTACTTTCTGCTGTCTACCAGTTCACCAACAAGTACCTTATCAAAGATCTCTTACTTGATAACGATTTATGGGTCTCCGGCGGGGAATCGAACCCTGGTCTCCCGCGTGACAGGCGAAGATACTAACCACTATACTACCGAGGATAGCATAGTGGTCTAAAGACACATCTAAAGAATTAAAAATACATAAAACTTCGTACAGTCACTCAGTTTTGTCACGTGATTAATGTGACGATGTGAAAGTCGCGAATAGACAGAAAGAACTGTCAACTGTAGAGCGAATTTCCACACAAATTACATGGCAACTACATGACTGTTTATCCTCATTGGATTACTGAACAGACGTAGAGGACAATTTGGTATTTTGTTGACGAGAATCATAATAAATCTTTATTATTTGCTTCATCTTTCTTTTTTTCTTGTTCATCCTCCTTAAAATAACATTTTTAGTTCTTAAAAGTTAGGCCTATGCATAATGATAGTTTTGGAATTGAATTTTCTCCAATGTTAAAAGAGACTAATTCAAAATTACTCTTTTTTCGCTTTCCTCCTTGAATCTATGCAAGTCTGATTTTACATTGAGATTTTACATTAATTTTGGAATTTGGTATGATAATTGCTGAGTAGAAATGACTGGATCTCACCTGCTGTTGATGTTGTTGCTTGTTCTTGTTCTTCGTCCGTTGTCATACTTTCGGAGTCAGTGTCACTGCTTTCGATATTTTGTACCACATGCTGTTTCTTTTGTGGAGGCAGTTTATTGTCCTTTCGATCCGTTGTTTTTACTTGTGCGCGCGACCGCGACCGGAACTTGGTTGCAGGATCGATTTTGGTAAGTTCGGTTAGTTTGATTCTAGATTTGCTCCTTTAAACGTTCTTTTAGTCGGTTTTCCATTCATTTGAGGCAGATTTGGGTGTTTTCCAGAGCTAGAATGTTTCTGGGTTCGTGAGCAGAATCGTCTTATAAAGGGCCAGCAGTAATATCCGATTTCTAGAGCATTAGAGGTAGCCAATAATCGTCAACAATTTAGCAATAAAGTATAAACCTAAAGAAAATCGAGAAGTCAAAGATTCGCTAAGGTCGTCAACGTTTAATAGCCAATCAGATATACTTAATCGTTAACCCAGAACAAAACCGTGAGATTTGTCAAGTTCGTTATCAATTAAGGCAGACCAAGATCAGAGCCCAGTACTTTAAGACTAAACCTAAGTATCCGTTTTTCAACTGGTGGAGGCTCCCAGCATACAAGTTGTAAATTAAATCAAGGTTTCCGTGTTTCAACTGGTGTTGCTTCCCAGCGTGCAAGTAAACTAAATCTAAGGGGGCGTTTGGAATCAATTCCTATCTCCTAACTCCTACTCTCTTCGGGTAGGAAATATTGAAGGTACCTTCGTTTCTTGCTCTTGAAGGAAATGGTTTCGTACGTCCTTCGACAGGCGCGATATCTGTTGATAAATGTGAGAAGATATCTTAACTTCCGTTATTATGTCCATACGTCGATTGGTATTGTAAACATATAGAAAAAATCGCAAAACACATTTATTCCTCCATAGTAAGAATCACAGGACTCACAACATTAAATTAGTATGACTTCAAAAATACATTTAGTTGGAATGTTGCGTGCTATGTTCGCCAGAACTTTTTGATCGAATGTGAAACCCAAATTGGTGAGTGTGTATTTAGGTTTTCACGATTTGCTCTATTTAACGTAAAATATCTAATGCTTTTGTAAAGTTGGAGAGGTAGCATCTTCCTATCGGGGTTCTGGCGGAATTACTAGCTGCAACGTTCCTTCACATGTAAAAAGCATTGCATCCCTGTGTGCTGCGTTTAAAACAAACTGATGTGTAATGCTAACGTTGCTTTATATTTCGTGTGTACTATGTACAAAGGTCCAAATAAAATTTCAACAGTGTGGAATTACCGAGAAAGAAAATCAAATGACAATGGTGCGTTGTGTGTTATATACTGAGTACAAACGTACATCTCTATTTTGCATTTATCTTGCGAAGCTTGAAATATCACGCTAGCATTAATACCACAGAAAAATAAGAGCTTCCTTGGATAAACTTTACTTTATGGCCCGCATCTTCCGCTAGGTATTGAAGAATGTGTACGCTTTACATCACTTATTATTTTACCTCTAATTGTCGCAGACAATTTTATAAATATCTAGTGACAACCAGCAATCCATAAAGTATTACGAAAAACTATGTCATTATTTCGTTAAATACGCACTCGAGTTGATCAACACCCAATAAACATGGTAGCATGCGGAGGAATACTAATGAATACATTCCGTGTCAGAGTTCGATTTGCTATAAATTACGAAGGGGTGATCCTAAAACTAGTGGTTGCTGGTAAGTTTCAAAATATTACCTGAATGGGTAGAAATACAAAGATTTTATCCCTGATTGTGATGATATTCGGAATCAAAAACCGGTGATAAAATACTCACGCACTAGGGAAGATCCCCGACATCCCTTCCGCAAATCGAACACTGCTTTGTGTTATGAATGACCGTCCACAGGAAAACACTGACAGTATCTCGAGAGAGCGAAGGGGATTCGTTAAAGTCAGGTTAGATATGTTCCTGTAGACGTGATGTACATGGCGTTTAAAAGACACTGCATGGGCTTGGCCCCCAATGCGCAAGATGCTAAATGGTCCCTGGTTTTTCTCTCGCCCTTTCAATTTTATTTCATCCTTGAATGACTCGAAACATTGTATTTAGATGTGACAAAGATAAGGGGCTCCCCCGTATCGGGAAGGGCGTAAGGCATAGTGCTGTTACTGCCCATACAATTGATTTTATCTTATCGAAACATTGTATACTTGATGTACTCTACATTGTGCTATTGTTTGTCCTAATCTTCAAATACGCTGTATAGTAAAATAGTCAAGAGTTTGCGTGTTGTAGATAACTGCATTCTAACTTTTCGTTTTCTGTACACCTACATATCAGGCTCTTATTATGCGTAGGGACTTGAGGAAGTATACGAGGGTGAACAACCTGAGTATTTCCTTCAAACCCTCTTTAAGATAATAATGCAAAAATCTGCAATGCAATGAAATTTATAATCAAGGTTCCTAGTTATTGCCAGGTGAACATGAAGTGATAATAAAATATATATGCTACAGTGAATTATAGAAACATGGAATTTGTAAGATCCACCCAATGGTGATGTAACCCCCGAATTGTCAAGTACACGGCCCTAACTTAATTTTTACTGCAAGTGTGTGGCACAATGTAGATTAAAACTATATATAAAATATGGAACAATTCAACTTGCTTCTCTCCAATTTTTGCTTTACTTCCCCAAACTAAATACACTGACTGAATCCCTGGATAGAAATGTTTCATCAGTACAGATTTAGAGGTGTGAAATCTATAAGCTGCACTAAAATTAAATCGAATTTAATTTAGTACGGTGAAATGTAAATGTTATAAAAAAAACTAGTTGGATTTATTTCACAATTTCGCCGCTAGACAAAAAATTATGTATACAATTTATTTTCTTTCGTTAAAGTACTGTCCAATATTTACTATGTTAAATGTACTTCGGATGGTAACACTTTTATCCAGGTTTATTTTGGAGAAACAGGCGGTAACATACCTTCTGTCTCGCTGGGTCTTCTGGGTAAATTAAATGGCCGAACTTCCGAAAAGGCACCTTCAATGGCACTTTCATGAAAGGTGCTATAAAAGGACCTTTGCGACTCTTCCTTTAAGTTTCGAACGACCTTCAATATGGCGGCGACGAAGGAAAAGGTGCTTTTGAAGGAAAAGGTAGCGATTCTGAACGCCCCCTAAGTATCTGTTTTTGAGCTGGTGGCGGCTCCCAGTGTGCAAGTAAGTAAACTAAATCTAAATATCCGTTTTTCAATTAGTGGCAGCTCCCAGCGTGCAAGTAAGTGGACGACTTTTAAGACATTCGAATATCTCGATTTAACTCGCACCCTTCGACGCTGAAAAGTGACGTCAACCTTAAAAGACTGTATGCGTATAATCTCAATTGTACAGTACATATGCTATACAATATCCTCGGAATAAGCTAACTGGTCGAAGTTAAGCTAGAATTAAGTTATGCATCTAGTTCCCTCTAAAGACTATATACATACAAAAGCTGTACAAACACTTGATACACTTAAAACTTTACCAGGTTCAATTACTAATGTATCAATTGTTTTGGTTTAGTTACCAATCAAAGTTCAACGACATTAAATGCTGTGCCGATAATTGAACCATTAAATGAACAATTTAGTTACATTTAAATAGTTGCTCACTTCGAATTTCTATTAGCAAAAGTAAAGACATCTATTGACCATTTTTTGCAACTCACAGAATTAACGTATATACAATGTACAATCGTTCGTTTCTTAAAAAAAATAAAAAATAAATCACCATTAAAATTATTATTCTCATAAAAGACAATTATTAAAGTTTGATTTTTTTAAAATATAAATATTTCATATCTTCCGTTTGTCGCTCCGATGAGCCATAACAACTTTCGTCCCGATATATGGCTTTTATTCATGTACAATACAATATTAAGACATTTAAAGGCCTCTCTTTAGTATACGTCGGGCGTTCTATTTGGAACCATAAATGCAGCAGTCACAGGTGGTGTCTGCTAAAGGTTATTTTGAATAGTGTATAATGAAAAAAGTATCGAACGTGGCTTTTTCTAACCCGTCGTAGTTTGCTACTGCTCACTCGACATATTGCCCACGATTGTTGTAGCAAAACATCAAGGGTGATATGGAAATAAACATCTCACTATGACGTAACATTACTATGATTCTGAATTATGAATATGTGACTTATTTCGTAGTACAGAAAAATCACGCCCGACGTAAGCTAAAGTAATACTTGCTATAAATTTGTAGTTAATTAATATTTATTTCATTTACAACATTCGCTTCTAAATAGTTCGTTAATTCTTTTCTTTTTGTCTTCTCGCTCGTAAGTTCGTTAATTACATCATTTAAAATGCTTTATACTCTTGAGAAGTTTCTAGGATACAAAGATAGAATTTTGAAATCATACTGTTTGGCCATAAAACATTGACCCGGAGTTGTGAATCGAATCATCTAGCCTTTTACTTAAAGCAAAGAATTCTGTATAAGAAAATAGAATATAAAATGAAAGTAAAGAGAACATGTAAAATATAAACAAGAATAAGAAAGTTATAAAAAACAAAAGAAGAGAAAACATAAGTGACGTAGTACGAATATACACAGTAAAAAATAGCTGTGTTAATTCAACACAATGCGGTGTCCCAGCGTGACTACCACTTTTGTGTGTTAAATCAACACAACACACGGTGTTGATTTCAGTACTGTGAGAAAAAGAAGTTACAGCCGCAGCTAGATTTGAACATGAGTTGCTCAGTTAGAAGTCGAGCGTCTTACCGCCTTTTTTTTTACTATTTATTTCTCTTAAACATATACATGGGTAATTCATAAAGTATGCTTCAACCTAAATACAACCTAGCAAAAATTGTTAGTCTTTAACATAACATTTTTAGATCATAAGGATCTCTAAGTACTAAGTACTAATCCAAACAGAAATTGATGAATAAATCCCATTTTCAATTAATATATGGCTCGAATATATTGAGCAAAATGTTTGCTACGGTATTGTAAATCTATTTGTAAATACCGTAAGATGATTTGATTAATATACAAGGACACAGAATCGATATCCCGTTCCACCAACAACAAATACAGAGTTTGAGCAATAAACCAATTAACAAATTTGTGTTTAGTTGGTGGAAAATACTTGAATTGAGGTCGATAGATGATTTGTTCATAGCTAAAGGATTAGGCGACGTTCTACAAATACGTGATAATATTGTGAGTAAAGTATTCCATACCATCTCACTATTTTTGCACTGAGTTAACCTGTGTAATATAGAGTCGACTTGTGTACACTGATTACAAAGATTGTTTGGAACAATACCTTTTTCAAATAAAATATCTTTAGTTTCAAATTTTCCATAAACCGATCTAGATGTAGATGAGGGAAAGATTTCAGTGCGTTAATATTTTGCCATATCATTAACCAATTACAATTTGGATAGTGGGACACTATTGCATTTTCTTCCTGATTTTCAGTATCAAAAATATATTTATAAAGTTGTTTGACACTTAACGTGGCTAAGTTGTAGTTATCTAGAGAGCTATACAAAATTTCTAATAGAGGCTCAAACAAATATGGCACATAATAACGCCATGAGTTTATATTTACAGGAGTTATAAATTCAAATTTACTCATGACTTGACGTAAAATTGTGCCAGAAATAGATTCTGGATGTTCACATATAATATTGAGAGTTCGGTGTAGCATAAGTGCTTTACATTGCAACTGTAAATTTTTAAGTTGTAAGCCGCCCAACGATGACGGCAAACAAAAATAGTCTCTCTTTATTCGTAATATATGATGTTTCCAGATGAAGTAGCCTATAACCTTATTAAATTGAGCACTTATTTTCTTGGACATAGGGAAAAATTGAGCCATATAAGTACACTTACTAAGAATATAACAATTAATAAATGTAATCCTAGAATGAAGGTATTTAAAGCATTCTTGATATTTGATTAAATCATTAACAATATTGTGATATAAATTTTCATAATTTTGTTTAATAGTAACCTGCCAACTACGATGCCAGGTTATTCCAAGAATTTTAATGTTCTCAACCACAGTTATTAAATTTTCATAGTCAGGGATACTAGTTTGTTGGAATACGAGAAGGTGGGTTTTATTTGGATTTAATTTTATACCAGCATAACTAAGTTGAGCAATAACCTGCATACATGTCTGAAGTTCCACGGGAGATGATATAATTACAGAGAAATCATCAACGTAATTAATTAATTTTAGCTTAGCTTGTCCTATCTGATATCCAGTAACTGTATGTTCTAAAGCGTTAGTTAAGATGCTAATATAATGGCAAACAGAAAGCTGCTTAAAGGACATCCCTGTGATACACCACGTTCTAATCGTATACCTGAAAGTAGCTGGCCGTTAACTTGTAGATTTAATTTTCGGTTTGACAGTAATATATTAATTACGTCAATAAAATTTGTGGGAAAGTTTAGTTTTTTCATAACAGCGCTGAGATGATGATGATCGAGGGAATCGAACGCATTACCCAGATCAAGGGCAAGAAGCCCCGCTTTACTCTTAGTATTGTATTTTGCCAAATGTAATACCTCGCGAATTTGACTAAGATTGTAATGTATAGTACGGCCACCCTGTATACCACCCTGATATGAGTTGAGAATCTGAGGTATGACCATAGTACAACGAAGAGAAATTAATTTCGTCAGTATCTTATAATCATTATTGTATAAGGAAATAAGTCTATATTTAGTTTGTTGTGCCGTACTACCTTTTTTTTCTATCATGATGCCGGTAGATTCAGCGAAGGACTCTACAAAACTATGATTATGCCAGACATCGTTATATGTATTAGTTAATATGGGAACTAATTTATCAAGGAATTGTTTATAGAACTGTGCTGACAGATCATCAGGTCCACCACTAGACGAGGAATTTTGTAATTGTATGGAATTTTTTAACTTCCACCGTACCAATAGGCAAATTTAGTACTTTGTTTTGCTTGCTAGTTAATATGTTTTGTTGTTGGACTTGAACATCCTCATCATTAAAAGCAGGTTGTTTTTGGGCAAAAAGTTCATTGTAATATTTACGAATAGCCCTATATATTTCTGAGTTATGATAGGACTTATTTTCGCCATCGACAAAAGTATTAATGAATTTATTTTGGCCTAATTTACGTTCGGCTAAATGTGATATTTTGTGGGAGTTTCATGCACGCCTAAGTGTTTAAGTTTACTTCTTATAATATAACCTTGATTTTTGTTAGCTGCATATTTACATAAAAAGGATTGTATCCTTCGAACTTGTACAATATTCTCAGATTTAGAATATAAAGTATTTTGATATTCGTTCAATAACTTATAATAATATTGAGCTTGTATACGACGATTATCACTAAGTTGTTTGGTATAATCTTTAGTATAAAAAATAATGGATTTCTTTAATTTGATCCATTTTGTTATCGTAAATGGAGATATATTATTTTCCTGGATGGCTGTATCTAAAATATGATTAATATGTTGTAGATATTCTTTATCATGTAACACTTGAGTGTTCATTTTCCATCGATAAGTAGAAGCCATATGAACAGGAAGGTAATAGTCTAATTTTACATTGACAATTAAATGGTCTGAAGTGGCCAATTTTTTTATGTTTATACTTTATACATGGGGTTGTAAACTAGAAGACAAGTAACATATGTCAAGACGTGAACTACCTTTCGCATGGAAGTAAGTATGGCCAAGACCTTTCCCATGCAAAATCCAGGGATCGACCAATTCAAAATTTCGTATCATGTGTTTAAGATCTATACTAAAGTTTGAAATTCCGGTCGAATCCTGAACACGAGAAACACAATTATTGTCAGACCCAATAATTACATGATTGTTATGTAACGATTGTAATACTTTATACATTTCATTATTAATAAACTGTTTTCTCTGTAGACTATAGTGAGTGCCCGATGGCAAATATAAACAAACTATGTATATATGATTTACTTTAACATAACTGAGTCTGGCAGAACGATGATGAAATATTTCATCGACAGTCAAGTCATTACGTACCGCGATGCCGACTGTTTTTTTCTCGTGAGACATGTTATTACGAAAAATAGTATAATTATGTAATTTCACAAATTCTTCATGATGTTCTTGTAAGCATATGATTTGAGCCGATTGCTGCCGTAAATATTCTTGCAAAAAAAAAGGACTTACGGGGGGTGTACATGCCCCCCGTATTAAAAGTACACACGGAAAGAGTCATACAAAAGTAGTAAACAAAACAGCAAAACTTCGCCATTGTGGATGTTGCACTATGTCACCACGCAGATAGGAAAAAATGAAGTACTGAAAACTTAAATAAACGTACCTGTTCAATAGAGGTAACCAACCTGTAAGTGAATTTATTCGACGTCACTTTCGACGACTGGGACTGAGGATCTTGTAGCTCGGCGTCCAGTCGCAGGCTGACTTAAGTTGGATTTACACTTTTTGTTTCCCAACGACGGGGTTCGAAAAATGTCTTTTTTTCTTCACTCGTCGTTTAGCTGAAAGTTCAGGATCGCTATGTTTTTCAAACGAACTACCCTCAGAATCACTTTCTTTCACACTTGACTCAACACATTGCTCGTCGTTCTTTTTTGGTAGAACACAACCAATATCCTTGGAAGAACACTCGCTCGCGGAAACAGGTGTAAGAGAGGGGAGGTGGGGAGAGTCGTGTGGCGGGGCAGGCAAAACCGTAGCAAAACTGGAGGTATCGTGTGCAATCTCACCTTGTCCAGTAACGATGTCTTTCGTTATATTTTCCTGAACTGATGTAGAGGAAAGGGAAAGAGAGTCAAATGACTTAACTTCTGTTGGTTTATTCACAGAAGAAATGGTTGAAACACTAATTGTGGGAAAACTCTTCCGATGATAAAGCAACTTTATGGGTTTTATCTATGTCAAACTGATAGGGTTTCTGAGGAGCTTTAACCTGTGCACTCTGTTGGTTACCATGCCGACATTCGGCTGCAAGATGATTATCCTCACCACAGATATTACAAGCTTTAGGGCGATCTGACGTCAGAATCTGAATCGGATGACCATATAATTCAACATAACTAGGCAATGACTTGTAAAGTTTTGTAAACACAATCAACTGTTGTCCGGAATAAATAGGGTACCTATGACTGTTAGGAAAAGACAAAGGAATAATGCGCTGTATGAGACCAAACTGTTGAAAAAAATGTTGAACTTGTTGACCTGTTATTTCAGAAGGAATGATTGAAACAAGTGCCGTAACTTTACTGCCACATTCGACATCCACATTGAGTATATATTCAATGCCGTTTTCAACATATGTAAATTTGTCTTTATGCTGTAATAATGTTTGTTCGAGAATAGTTTTACTCGTTAACTTGATGAAAATCTGTTTCTTGTAACTCGAATATTCAATTGAAATAACTTGTTCCGGAGAAAATCGATATTGTTGAAATATACTTTCATGTAGGGCTATGGTATTGGGTCGAAATCCTAATGGGTGAGCGTCTATTACTAAAGTATTTTCCCGTTTGATTTCTTGCATTGCCCTATCAAAACGTATCAAACCTGTCTAACACTATAGAAAAGGTAGAGTTGAAACAACTCAACACTATCACTGAGGGCTAGGCCCTCTTCCAGTTCACTGTACCACAGGCAATCAGACAACCTTCTCGTCTGGGAGCACAACACGAACTAGCCTTCGCTAAATCATCAGGTGGAAAAAGCACTAGACTGAAACAATCTAGAGGATAAAAAAATGTTGCTGAACCCCAAACACACACAAAGTTACTCTAACGACTTATGCCATGAGTTAATCACTTTTAAATTGGTCAATTAGGTATCACAATTCCCATTTATTGAGAATATGTTCTATTTCTATGAAAGCAAGCGCAGCATATGACATGTTGTTACGATAAGAAAGCAGTAAGCCTGCTCAAGTTTCTGGTTGTCGCCATCTTGCTTGCTTTCATAGGAATAGAATATTCTCAATGAATGGGAATTCTGGTTACCAATTGACAAATATTAAGTGATTAAACCATAGGATAAGTCGTGCAAGTATCTTAGTTTGTTTTGGGGATTCAGCAATGTATGTTTGATCCCCTATACTGTTTAAATCTATAGTATAGTCGTTTAATTCAAATGTTGTTCACTAAATATCGTTTGCATCTAGCACCTTTACTGTCTGACAATTTAGCCAAGTCGTTAAGACGCTCGACCCATGTTGAAATCTCACTGCCGCCGTAACTTATTTTTTTACAGTACCGAAATCAACACCGTGTGTTGTGTTGATTTAACACACAAAAGTGGTAGTCACGCTGGGACACCGCATTGTGTTGAATTAACACAACTATTTTTTGCAGTGTAAAGTAAAGGACCTACGTGCAGGTAGGTGAAGTCACAACTTAATGCTGTAGGCTGGGTTGCAAGAAAAATACTTAAGTGCAAAATCAGTCTTAAGCAGACCATCGAACTCTACATAATACTGGAGTGACTACTTAAATCGAAAAACGGACCTCACAGCGGTAAGAAGCGTATAAAACTGAGTTAGAACTGAAAATTTGGTTCACATTGGATTAGACTGGAAGTGGACAAACAAGTTTAAACGTTTGTTCTGGGGTCTATCTTTAACACTAACTAGTCACTGCAGTATTATGTAGAGTTCTATGGTCTGACTTAAGTCAGATTTTAGGTTTAAGTATTTTCTTGCGACCCAGCCCTGTCAAAGAAACAATTTGAAGGTGTGTACAAGTTGATAAAACTACAGATTGTTACCCTACCAAATTGCAGACCGAATTGTGTCTCAATTTCCAATTTTAGTGTCTTATGTTTTCTATTTGAACAATGACATGGAGATTTACTATTTTTCATTGTGAGGGACTGAAATCCGCATAAACAATTACTTGTCAAGGATGTATCGGCATAGTTCTGATAAATCTTTAATAAATGATTTTATAGTTTGACAAAAGTCCATCCGTTAACTTTTTTTACCTGATACTCTTAGTTTATTCTGTGCAATGAAGCTACCGAATGGTGCTGCGAAAATACTGAGAGTTATGGAAACGGTGATTGTAAATTGTTACGTTAGGATTTTGTGGAAAATACAATTCATAGTTATTCAGAATGTGATCCTCAGCACGTAATAGCTAATTTGATAACATTAGATTACGTTTAATGTTAGTTTCGAAAATTCTCCTTTCTTTACATCGTTTACTGCTCTATTAGTTTTCCACAAATATATAATTTCGAAAGTATGATGTTATTGCTTATATTGTAACAACGAATCCCGCCCACTCTGTAACAACTAGCACCCTATGTTCTTATTCAATTTAAGTTAGACCTGACCATAACCTAAGAAATTCGTGCGAGCATGAAATCATAGTCAATAAGGATAGAACGACGTTATCATTCAATCTATGAAAATCACATTTCAAAGATTAGTTAAAAATAAAAATAAACTGACGAAGACTGTCACAACTTCAGATCATTTTCTATAAGGCACAAAACCTTTCTGCTAAGGTGCACCATTTATTTCCAAATATAAGGGACACTATTTCTCAACCTTTTGGCTACTTGAAATCCTTACATTCGCTTAAAATATGAGGGTTTCATAATTAGTATACTTATACCTAGGTATATCTCATACATGGAATTTATGTAATGATATTTAACTCGCATTCCACATTTGCAGTAATTACACTCTTAGGTTAAAAAAATCCCTTTCGATAGGACTACAGGCTGAGGTAGATCTCGAAGTTTTTTTTTTATTTTCAAAAATTCAAATCTCGCCTTATATAAGAACTATCGAGAAACTATTTATTGTTTTGTAGATTATTCATCAAGAGGTGTTCAACGATACCTCACAAGACACACACACACACACACACACACACACACACACACACACACATATATATATATATATATATATATATATATATATATATATATATATATATATATACTCGCTTTGTTTCGATTGGAGCGCTGCCCCCAGACCCCCTCAACTTCAGTGCTTTTGAGAGGATGCGCCTCCTTTATCTTAACCAAAATCTCACTGCAGCACTACACCACCATGGTATCCATCTGTACCCTCCCACGAAGGGTTGCGCCTCCAAAAGGAAGGTTTGCCCCATTTATTGTAACCTACTCTTGGTCATACACCTTCAAAAAAATTTCGTTTCTCTACCTTCAATGATTTGTAAATTAGGTTTTTGGGGCGGCTATTTTGGATCCAAGTTGACGACTTTTTGAAAGTTTTCTCATATTGTCGTGACCTACTTGTGATGGTATAACTTCAAGTAAAATTTCATTTATCCAGCTCAAACGGTGTTCAAAATTCGATTTCGGGCGGTCATTTTGGATCCAAGATGGAGACTTTTCCCAAATGTTGTGATATTTCCCTAAACTACTCGTCATAATGCACCTTTATGCAAAATTTCGTATCTCTAGCTCAAACGGTGTGGAAAATGTTTTAGGTCCGCCATTTTGGATCCAATATGGCGTCTTTGGATACATCATGTAATATTTTAGTAACATACAAATGATAATGTATAGTGTTACCAAATTTGATATTTCTAGCTGCAGCCGTTTAGGCTGTGTATTCTATACAACAATGGGTTCAGCGGCCATTTTGAATCCAAGATGGCGACTTTTTCAATATTTCGTAATATTTTCTTGAACTATTAGTAACAATACACCTTTATGTCAAATTTCGTATCTCTAGCTTAAACGATATGGAAAATAGATTTCTTACTTCCGCCATTTTGGATCCAAGATGGCGTCTTTGAACTCATTAGGTAACATTTTCGTAATCAAAAGGTGATGTTGTACCTTTATGCAAAATTTGATTTCAATAGCCCAGCGGTTTAGGCTGTGTATTCTATACAACAATGGGTTCGGCGGTCATTTTGGATCCAAGATGGCGACCGATTTTGCTCATTAACGAATTTAACCGATCTATTAGCCTAGAAACAACGTATAAAAATTTGGTTCAAATATCTTCAAAATTATGGCCGCTAGCGTGTTAATATATACTTTCTTATCGTATCAATCTCAATAGGTATATTTCTCTTCGAAATCTGCCTAACAAAAACAGCAACACAACAATAACAAGTCTCTCAAACATTAACAAAGGGAACATTAATTAGTAGAAACATACCTAACAACGGAATAAATTTCCCATTCATGGTCTCGGTCATGACTTTCAACAATTCAAACTCGCTACAAACAATGCAATAGCTAGTTGTCAACACAGAGATCAGAATATATTAAAATATGGTATTTTCACTTCCTATATTCGATATTTTTGATTCGTCTTATATTCAGATTTTAGTCACGTTTTGCCTCTCTGAATTTAGGGTGAGCCTTACATTCGATTGCGCCTTATATCTGGAATATACAGCATATCAAACAGGTCCTTTGCTATGTAGATAGGGAACCATTGCGTATTCAATATAAAAATGTAAGTCTTCATACGAATACCTCCGATCTGCCCTATATTACGAATTGCCTACATGGTCTACGAAGTCAGAGTTGACAAAATTCGCTCTGAAGAAATATTTAAATTTAAGAAACTTCGAAACTCACCGTCAGTACTAAATATTATATAGATCCAGGTGCATTAGCAGCGACGGCGCTAGGAGCTCGTATAAAGGGAGGCGGGGGCAACAGGGTGACCCACGTAAAAGTAGCTCGGCGTAGTAACAGTGTGTTATTATTATTTCATTGTTATAGCATAACATTGGGAGTGTAAAACGTAAAGACGAGATTAGCTAACACTGGTATGGGTGCCGCCCGATGTGCTGTTGTTTCGATGTGGAGTTGTTTAGCTGGAAATCTCTGATTAGCAGTTCTGTGAAAGCAGTCACGTCGAGAAGATGGTGTTTTCCGTGCAGCAGCGAATTGTGATAGTGAAATAATATGTACGAAGTACATACAGAGACGTTCATTGCCAGGTACCACGAACGAAAACACCTGAGAAACGCAGAGTTCAGGAACTGGTGAAAATATGGCATAAAACCGAGTTTGTAGCGAATGTGAGTAGGCGAAAACCAAAATGTTGTCCGAGCACCGGAGATCGTTCGTGATATTCAACAGAGGATAACACGAAGTCTGAGAAGGTCTACCTGGAAATTATTCCAGCAAGTTTGTGTGAAACGAACAATGTGTCAGCGCGTGCTGAAGTATTTGAAACTGAATCCACACCGCGTAACATGGGTCCAGGAATTGAAAAAGACAAGTAAACGAGTTGCGTACTGTAATTTATTACTGACAGTGATTGCGGACGAACGTTTGGAGACTTTGCTGTACTTTGTTCCACGAAGCATGGTTCTATTTATCGGGTTACGTCAATGCGCCGAATGCGCGGTTCCGGTCTGCTAAGAATCCACATAGCCCAGTACATATACGTTGAAAATACGTGGATTAAATGTTAGTATCGAAACGTAATTTTAACGCTGTTAATGTACCGAAATGTCCGACTGTTCAACGGTTTATTCGACGTTGAATAATGGTTGAGAAGAAACATGCTGAAATTAAGAAGCGGACGATGAAGAAACGGTTTCAGTTGGCCGAAACAGAGCAGGGTAGCTGTCGAATAGTATACATTTAGCTGCATTTTGTCCATTGCGCTTATCACGACAAACAGTATTAAATTTTCCAACAGTAAACTATCCAACGGTCTACTGCAGGATTTGAAGTTGGAACGTTCCGCATTCGGCGTTGGTAGCTCGACACGCTACCATTCATCCACGGGTTGGCCTTGAGAGTCACTGTACTTTTACTCTTCCCTTTATAATACGAAGACTTAAAAAGTAGTCTTCAGTGTAATCGCAAATCCAGTCCCGTCGTTTTGTAATCACTAAGAATAAAGAATACTTTCCTTCTTTCTTTGTTATGTGCATTTTTCCTTCTTTAACACTTTCATCATCACTGGACTATTAAATTTGTAATTCTCAATAAGTGTAATATGTCGCCTTAGAAAACCGCATATAAAGCGAAATCAATGTCATAGTTGAAAAGGAAAGTTAAACACACTTCCCATTAACGCCCTATTAACGAAATTAAATGTTCGTTAAAATATAGTTTAAAATTCAGTTTGTTTTCAACATGCAAATGATAACATGAGAAACATAGTTAATTTTATTGTATTCGTTTGATATTACAATTTTTATCCAATTAACTTGGAAAGATTATCTAGGGCACGCCATTCAATATAATAGTTGAAAATATGTCACATTAACGTACTATCAACGAAATCAAATTTTTGTTGGAATATAGGTTGAAAATCCGATCGGGGACGATAGGGAATAGGCTGAATTGGGGACGATACAGATGCACTACAAAGCAACACAGATGTCTTAATAGAAGCGTGCGATGAGATAGGTCTACAGGTAAACAGACAAAACAAAATACATGATAACAAGTCGAAACACAGGGAATGAAGGAAATAAAAACATAAGAATTAGGGATCAGGTCATAGAGAATGTAAACAAATTTAAATAATTGGAAGCATAAGTAACAAGCAAAAATGAGGTCACGGAACAAATAAAAAGTCGCTTAGTATCGGGAAACGCATGTTTCTATTCAGTCGAAAACTTCTAGCATCGCGATTAATATCAAGGAAATTGAAATTAAAAATATACAGAACGGTTATTCTGACCGGTTATACTTTACGGTTGCGAAAGTTGGAGTACGACCCTAGCAGATGAACATAAATTACGTGTATTTGAAGGTTTCGAGAAAGATATACGGGCCGAAACGGGACGAGATGACTGGAGAGTGGAGGAGACTGCATAATGAAGAACTCCACGGACTGTACGATTCACCAGATGTTGTAAAAATAATGAAATCGAGACGACTAAAGTGGGCAGGCCATGTAGTTCGGATGGGGGAAAACGTAGATTATATTCTATCCTGGTTGGAAGGCCGGATGGAAGGAGACCATCGGGAAGACCGAGATGTCGTTGGGAGGACAATATTAGTAGAGATCTTCGAGAAGTAGGCGTTCATGATAAAACTGGCTTGATAATGTCCAAGATAGAATCCAATAGCGAACATTTGTCTGCGGTGATGAACTTGCGAGTTACATAAGTCATAGAGTTAGTTAGTTATTTAGGTTGAAATTCAATGTGTTTTCAACATGCAAAAGAGGACACAAAACGATTGTTAATGACATTCAATGACCTTTTAATTATACATTTCATTCCATTAAATTAGAAAGAATCCCATGAAACGAAATTCATAGTTAAAAATAACAGTTAAATCCACGTTGAATTAACATCTTATCAACAATATCAAGTATTTGTTGAAATATGATTTAAAATTAAACGTCTTTTTTTCAACCGATAACGGTTAAACAACGAAAAAAAATATATATCGTTCAAAACAGGTTTGTGTGGTGCTGGGGATCCTGCACGAAACACAATCTCCATGACCAAAAAGATTGTTAGGAGTTTCAGGGTCCAGTGTTCCTTGAATAAACAGCGAATAATGCAGTTTATAGTGGCTTCTTGCAACAGTTATATGCCAAACTTACACCACAATGAAGACTATAGGCTACTCTTACTTCAACAAGATGAAGCCATATGAACAGGCCGAATGAATCTCTGACATTGGTGCATGAAATGTTTACAAAAGAGCGCACAGTAAGCAAGTGGTTGTGGCCCTATCGTTCTCCGTATTTATACTTCTGTGAGTTTTATCTCTGGGAACGCTTGAAGCAGAAGGTGTATGCAAACAACCCACATACCCTAGTTGAACTGCAGCAAAACATTACCAACACCATCCGAAGCATTACCCATCAGGAGGCACAGGCGGTGTCAGCCAATACGCGCAGAAGTGTCTCGACGATAACGGGAGCCATTTTCAGCATCTCATGTAACATGTGGGTAAGCCAGTGTTTACATTTTCTTACTATTCACTACCATTTCGCCCGATATCCGGTATTACCAAGCCGGGCTACTTTTATGTTGGGCACCTTGTATTAACAGGGGAGGCGAAGGTGTTCTAAAGTAAAGAATAGATCGGATCATGAATATTTTAGAATAATAAATAATCCTTTACTGATAGGGTTTCCAGCTAAAATGTTACTAGTAGAGAACAGTTAAAAAGGATCACAACTGCTGATGTTTTTCTTCCAATGGAGCACAACTATGGCTACCTTTCATTTAATATTCAATAAAAAGACACTGACAAGCAGAAGAGTTTCTTACTTACAATTTTAAATTTTTAAAGGGCAAGTTACACAAAATTTTACATTATATCTTATTCTCAAATAGTGAAATTTATTAAAATATCGGCAATGTTTACCAAATGATGAACTTGATATTTCGATAACTATAGTTTCGAAAAAAAAAAAAAATCAAAATGAGAGACAGAAAGTGGAAGTGGAAGTCCCACATTGGTAAATTTTAATGAAGTTTTTTACGCAAATTCCATGTTCATTTTTACCTGTTATATTTAAAAAAGTATGTGATTATTCTAGTACGAATGATAATTCAATTCCGCAAATCAACGGTGATAAAACCCTCGAAGATTATGAATGAAGTTATCAACATGTAAGTTACGCTAGATGATTAAGCTGATTTCTGAAATTTCTTTTAATTATACAAAAGAGGCTATTAGGCAATATCAAGGTGTACACAAGGGGATGCGGATGTCAGCAGGTCAACTGAAATTACACTATTATTACTTGTTATGCAAACACTGTAAGCATTTACCATTAAAAAAATGCAAATATTTCACTTGAGCTGTCGAGATACTAGTAAACGATAATGTATGAAGTCACGGAAAAGAGACCAAGTTCATTGATACTGTTGTGACGCACGTTTCCTAATATCACTATAATTATTAAAAATAGTTTCAGTGCAATAGAGCGAACTCGGCCATCGCTACTGGATGTCAGAGTTGGTTCTCTTTCGTTTTACAAAATTGAGTATTTCATTCCGCAAAACAAACTCAATTACGTTAAGTAAAATTTTATTATTTGCGTCACTTATTAATAGAATCGGCGTTGGTTTCACTGTATACTGATTTTCGTTGCGAATGTTCAGCATAAATATATAAGTCGTTTCTTTAGAAAATATTTTAGCGAAATTTCGTTCCCTGTGCTTTAATTTAAACTCTGTTGTTGCTTTCTTTCCTAAACGCTAACTGACTAGCCGTAGCTCAGTTGATAGGCCGTTAGTTTACCAATCACATGGTTCTGGGAATAGTCCCGGCGGCTGGATATCCTAACTGAGATTTTCCCAGGGCTTTTCTTCAGTTTCATCAGACTGAGACTACCCAGCAGAACTAAAACGCGTCACTGGGTCAAATTTTGGACCGTCTCAGAGGGTCATCGGGTATATGTTTGGTATTCAGTCAGACCCGGATACTCTATTTCCACCCGGTGGCCCTTCGGGCAAAGCAGAGATTTAATTCTTTCCTGTTACGTTTGAGCAGTGTTTCTTTCATGATTTGCCCCCCGTGACTTAATTGACTGGCTCTGTGTCTCCCGCAACTTTCAGTTGGTGCACACATACACGTTCTGAATCCCATCTGCATCGCTAAGACTCGTTAGCCCCATCTCGCATAGCAGGGGTGTTTGCACACCCCTGATTATCTCCAGAGAACAAAAATATTTCATGAAAAGTGCATACTAATAGTAATAACATATGACGAAATAGTCCCATACAGAGCTGAAACGAGTTATCGGATCAAGTTATGGACCGGGTCACCGGGTATAAGCTTCTTATCTGGTGACCAGATTTAGATCCGCTAACATGGGAACAAAGCAAAAATTTTAATTATTTTCTTGCGTTTGAACAGTGTTTTTTTCAGGGGTGACCCTAACAAAACCAACTTCTAGATATGCATAGAAAAGCCTCAACTCTGTTTCTCTCAGTACAGTGGAATGGGTAAAGATATACCGCACGCGTGACCTTTTGAGTTCTCTCAGCTATATAGACTGACTGGGTTATCAGTATAGTGTGGAAAAGGTATTAATTAGGGAATGTAATCCCGAATGGATTTTACAAATCCGAGATTTCGGGACTGGGTTCTCCAATCGCTCGGGATCCCGATCTTTCAAGCTAAGTATAATTTATTTTTCTGTCTTTTCTTTCGCTTTTACAGCAGCGTACTTACAAAACAGGGTTTATATCTGACGCATGGACAGATGAAAAATGGTTATGCACGTCCAATGAAAAATAATTAGAACGGAGAGAGGAGAAGCTCTTGAGTAAGAAGAATGTATTTAAATGTACGAGCAACCTTACTAAAATTTAAAAATACAAATTTTCTTACATTTTTGTTGGAATTAACAAACACATGCCTGCAATGAAAATGATTGTATTTTCTCGTGACAAACATATGAACCAACATAAATAATTTCGGAATGATTTTATTCTTGTAAGGCCAAGTGTGCCAAAGTCAACAGTTTTAGAGTAATTGAAAGGAAATGCTTTTAGTTAAAAAAAAAAGCAATAAATGGGCAGTTCTTACAGTTAGAATATCGCTCAAACACCATCGCTAGAACCTTTTGCTTGAACACCTGTATTTTTGTGAAATTCTCTCAGGAAACAGAGACAATCCAATGTTTTATCATTTAAACGAGAACGGAGTTTTGTACAAAATACAATATGATCGTGATAATTGTTATTAAAGTGATCGATATGATAATCGTTATTAAAAAATATAGCAGTTACTGCAGTAGAAATATATTTGAAATGGGTAAATGCAATAACCTTGAATATGATTTTCTAGTCCCGAAATCCCGGGACTATGAACTCTCTAATCCCGGGATTTCGGGACTATGAAAACGGGCGGGATCTCGGGGTTACATTCCCTAGTATAAATGTCCTTTTATTTTTTCTGTAAGACTTGTTTTTATTATATAGAAATGGTTTGTGGCTCTTTTGAAACTTTTGAAAACTCAGATACCATGAATTGAAACAGGTACCGGTATAAATTACAAGGTCATTACCCTACATATTGTAAAGTGCCGTGGATTATGCTATCGTAGTATGCGTAAAACACGTGCTCTCGTTTGTAAATCAGACGACGCCTGGAAGTGCAGAGTCAGCGAATAGGGACAGGGTCGAGCCGCTCTAAGAAGCCACTATTCTGCTACGGGAATAGTCAACCCCTCTCCTCTTCCCACCATGGTCGTACCTGCTATGAGGTAGGCCGTCACCTATCCTTGGTTGAACCTGCTACGAGGTAGGTCATCTTATCATTCCGCCTTATCTGCTACGGGATAGACAAAAAAAAATACAAGTCCATATCCGCTACGGGATGGGACTATCTAATACCACTATAGCCCCAACCTGCCATGAAGCTGAGGACCTCCTTTCTAAGCCAGTCAACAATCCGTTACTTGGGCCAACGTCAACAGCAACCCGAGGAACTTTTATAAAGAGAAAGCATGTGAGAGACCTCAACAATAAGTACCTCAACAATAAGTCTCCATAATTTTGTACGGGAGACTCCTTTTATTAACTTTTTACTTGTATTTTTTAATAAAAGGTGAAGGGATAAAATCCAAACATCGACCCTTTCATTGTTTTACATGCTCTACTTACCCAATACCAAACCATTTAATAACGGCGCCAGACTCAGAAAACTGAGCGTTGCGGAGGCAATTAAGGCCCATCACAAAAGATTGATTACGTGGTGGAGCTATTATTTGAAATCAAATAAATGCGCCGGTCTTTTTTAGATATAAAGTAGAATAAATATACCTAAAGGTAGAGCATCTCATTTCTACGTAAAATTCGTGTTATATTCCTTCATCTATAAACATTGTGTATCAACGATACATATAGGAGTAATAGTGTTTAGTGAAATAGTATTAAAATAAGTTATGCCAACGACCCGATCATATGCTCGAACTAGGGACTCTGATAGCGAAATCGAAAGTGCTAATCCTTGTGATAGTAAGGACTTGTCAAATGACGTCATAATATGTCCAAAAAGACCGTCATACAGCATTCCCCACTCGACAAAGTTCTGAATGCATTAATAATGACCCAGATAAATTCCGAAAGAAAATGTAAAACATTTTATAGACAGGATAAAAACATACCGGACGGACGAAGCGAAAAATAAACGCATCGAACGAGAGAGTGTGTCGGAAAAATATTTACTTCGGCATCATCAGCGATGAGCACGGCAGAGAGGAATATTCTCGACCTCACCGCTTTACGCGACCTTCACACGAAGCGAGCGGTAGTGGTGATACACGCAAGGAGACGGCACACGCACAGGTGGAGAAGGCCATGCATCCAGCCACGTAGAACTTTATGTGTCAGCGAAAAGCAACATTTTCATACATACAAGGTAACTAAGTTACAATTCATTCTTAACATACGATTATTTTGTGGAAAAAGTGAAAGGAATAATTCAAGTGAAACGAATACTTAACACTCATGGACAGTGAATAACACCACACATTTATTCCTTTTATTCACAATTTTTTTGTAAGTTAAATTCACAGTACCAGTATTCTCTATTACTTCGTGGTACGCTTCTATGACTGTCGTTAGTTGGACAAACAATTTCCTTTGCTTAACTTTTGAACCTTTCAAATACCGATAGGCTCCTAGGATTCTTTTAATATAACGATACTCAACCGAGTTATTTTCCAGAAACACAAAGATACGGCTTAGCAATCTACGGTACACTTTCACTCGCATTTTGAGAGTGACATAAGTAGTTTTAAAGAACATTAAACAGTGAATCCAAAGACTAAAGTCAGCGTTTTGCAATGAAGTTAACAACCATAGTTTAAGTACCTTGCATAGCGAACTTGATCGTTTTGCTATCACTACTAACCAACATAAATAGTGTAGTAAATGCAAAGGAACTGATAATTCCAGCAGCTAGACATTTTAACGCCAAATTTAGGAGAATGAAAATGGAGCACGACATTTTTCAAACGTACATTTCATTATGTTCCCAACACCAAGCGTTCCTTACTTGTGAAGCCCAAGTACAAGTACATTTACAAAAATGGATTGTTTTCGCCTGTTTAAGTTCATTCATAACCAGGTGCCACCGAAGAAAGGGACAATCCCTACGAACGCAAGTAGAAGCAATTCACATAGTGGACATAATAGTCAGAACTGACAACATATACCCCCAAGGTGTATAACTCTGATTGTAGAGCAAGAACACCATTACCTGCTAGTGTATAATTATTAGTATCAGTCAACAGCAAATCGCCGTTACTTCACGTTTGAGGGAAATGACTGTATTGGGATGCAAGATCCTGCTTACACGTAAGTTTCTTTGAAGATGACTGCGTTGCGAGCACGATCCAGCTTACAAGTGAAAGAAAAAAAGGGGAATGAAACACAATAATCTTCAACACCAACCCAATCTTTTGTTTTTATAGTCATAGTGGGGACCGCATTGCTCTTTTAAGCGCTAATAATTTTAGTATGCAGTGGATTAGTGAAAAAATGTCTGCTCAGCATTATTTACAACCCCATGGGGGTGTCAAGTGCCGTGGATTATGCTATTGTAGTATGCGTAAAAACACGTGCTCTCGTTTGTAAATAAATAGTGGAAGCCGAAGGGAACCAACAACAGCAACCGAAGACGACCGAGGATACAGACGACGCCTGGAAGTGAAGACAGCGAACAGGGACAGAATAAAAGGTGTCGAGCCTCTCCAAGAAGCCACTATTCTGCTACGGAAATAATCAACTCCACTCTTCTTCCCACCATGATCGTACCTGCTACGGGGTAGGCCGTCACCTATCCTTTTTCGAACCTTCTACGAGGTAGGCCATCCTATCATTCCGCCTTATCTGCTACGAGATAGGCAAAACACCGCAAGTCCATATCCGCTACGGGATGGGACTATCCACTATGACCCCAACCTGCTATGAAGCTGAGAGCCTCCTTTCTCAGCCAGGCAACAATCCGTTCCTTATGCCAACGTCAACAGCAACCCGAGGAACTGTTTTAAAGAGAAAGCATATGAGAGACAAATGTACCTCCACAATAAGTCTCCATAGTTTCTTACGGGAGACTCTTTTTATTAAATTTTTGCATTTAATTTTTTAAAATAAAAATGAAGGGATAAAATCCAAACATCGACCCTTTCATTGCTTTACCTGCTCTACCTGCCAAATTAAAAATCTATTTAGTAACGGCGCCAGACTCAGATAAACTGAGCTTCCTGAGGCGATTTAGGTGCATCACTAAAGATTCATTACGATATGTTTAAAAAAACTTGTGAAACTTTTCGAAAATGTAAACGTTTCTTCCGTTTTCTTGTTTCTTTATTAAATATATATAATCTGATTGTTAGTTTCTTTCTAGAAACTATGTATTTTGGATCCATTTTACTACCTACTGACGTCGGACTGTATCTGTTGTTTTTCTGTCAAGTTTCTGGTCTAAGAAATATAATACGGTTGGAGTAAGCTTTGTCATAGCTGAAATTGGGATACCAATACTACGGGTTGGAAATACAACTCCAATCTCGCTAATCGTGTATTGTCATTATGACAATACACATGGTTAGGTGTATTGTCACTATTATAATACTGTGAACAATATTTAGTTGTTTAATTCCTATTTCAAGTTAAATTAGCAAGATGTTTTGTTAGCATTACAGCTAATCTAGAACAATGCATACTTCAATTACCAATGCCGGAATTATGTCTGACCATACTATATAGTTACATCAACTAAATACATTGTTAGAAATTGACCTAATGTACTATAAGTATTACTTATAACGACAACGTCGTATTTTTGAAGGTATGATATGTTATTAATGTCGGGGAGATTGTTGAATGGCTTCCGTACACGGTGGAATCATCGCTTTAATAGAAAATCAGTTTCTTGTCTACTTACATTTTAAATTGGCTTAGACCAGCGCTCTCAGGGGGCTGTATACTCTTGATGGGAAAAGGAGTTAGGATAATGTGTATTGGAAGTTAAGTGTGTGGGCAAATAATTTTAATTTATCCTTTATTTCGTATAATATCATATAATTTTGGGAGTATCATGAGTTTACCTAACCATAAGTCTCGTTTGGCATCATTAATGATGATGAGATGGGGATGGATTATGGACATATGGTGCAAATAGACATTATAACATGTTGGCACACTGAAAGACGAATGGATGAAAATGTTCTGGATAATGGGCTACTCTAGTCCGTGATGGAGACAGGTGAGCCATATTCGTTCAAAATGACTACATTGTAGAGTGTGAGGGTGCTATATAATGAGGAACGCCTGGTGAGCTACATGCTAATATGGTTGGCATATTGGGATAGTCAGGTGGTAAAGCGTATTGGAATAATGTGCATACAAAAGATAGAGGCGAGTGCGTTTATTTGGCTGGTACTTGTTGTTTATCATATGAGTGCAGAATATTGTGAAATAGAATATGGATTGTTTCAATGTCACGTGTATATCAGTATACGTGTAGTACCTGCGGTAACAATTATTTCCATTGTTTTCTTTCATGATACTAATTTATTTCTTACCTACATATAGTATTCAATTATAAAAGTATAAACACATATTGAATTAAGTAACGTTTTCAAATGCATTTATTTTCTTTCAGAAAAAACATTCGATTCCGCATGTGTACGTAATTACAATTCAATGCTATGTAGGCGAAAAATCACAAGTTAATATCATCGAGAAAAGTAATACAAATAATCGCCACGACAGGTACTACAAGTATATTCATGCGCACGTGACCTTGTCACTTGATGCTTGCAGGCATTAATCTACCCCCACACAAGAAGCTTGATTCAAGCGTCTCTCGACCACCTTGAATCAAGCAGTAATTAAGACTGATCCAGGCTTACGTCAAGCGTGATTCAAACTTGACGTTAAGCTAAAATCAAACAGTAATTAAGCTTGATTCAAACTCAAACACAACCTTGAAACAAGCTTTATGTCAAACCTGAATCATGCATAATTACTGCTTGATTTCAGCTTGACGTCAAGCTTGATTCAAGCTCATGTACAACGTTGAAAGAAGTTTGACGTCTCGGTTTAATCACGTTTGTTGCTGCTTGATTCAAACGACGTGAAACTTGATTGAAGCTCATGTATGATACAACGTTTAAACTCGCTTGTCCTCTAGCTTAAATCAAGGCATGATGCGCGTAAAGTAGCACGTATCAATTATGCTTGATTCAACCTTTTTGGCTTGACACGACAAGCTTGTTTCAGATTCTTTGCATGACGCTTCAAAGCCAAACGAAGTTTATTAAAGCTCATTTTGCTATGTGGAAACGTTCTACCATATCAGCTACAGTCGCTTAATTTGAATTTGAATCTTATTTCAGGCCACACTAGGATGGGGGAGAGGATGTTGGATGGTAGACGCCAGGGCTTAGTTGGCTGGTACAATCTCGGCATTTGTCTAGTGTGACTAAGGAGGCACACTGGAACATCCTCATTTCGGATGGTCAATCATTGAGATCGTTGCATAGGCCTTCCAGTTACGATTACTAAACCAACGTTGTACCACTGAGCTACGTTCGATCATTACATCACATAGTGTTTCTGCCAATATTTGCACAATCTTCCTTGTGTTATCAGAAGTAATCGAAAATAATTTTTCATTTGTAGCGTGAATACGTTGTTTGAGGGAATATCGCCTACGATAGTGTTTATTATAATTTCACTGGAAGGTGTGGAATCTTGTTATAATCTTTGTTATAACATTTTGTTATCTGTGAATTATGACTATCTCTGCATTACTGTCATCGTGGGAACCCTACAAGAAGATGACGTATAGTAACTATCATGTATCCCTTTAGGCTTTCATCGATTGTGCAGGATATGTTAATCCCTTATAGTCACAACAACCAGATAATTACATTGTCAATAGATTTCGGCCCAGTTAGTGCCTAGCTTTTGCATCTTACAAGTCAGTATCACGGAAGGTTATTCCGAAACGTACCAACACTTTTTTCGCGTGTAGTTGATGCCAAATTAACCTTCCACACAAAATATTAGATGCGGATACAAAGTACAAATAGGTAAAAAATAATTGGCAATCATTACCTCTGTTTCTTAGTGCTTCATAAACGAAGTTGGCTACACTGGCGGAAATACGCAAGTTGCGATGCCGTATATATTCGAATCGCCGTATATATATATGCAAAGCGCCAACCATGAATCTTTATAGAATTTTATGTATGGAAAGGTAGGGATTACGCAAGTATCGTGTATAGAGCATTCGTTTCCAACCAGAAAAATGAATGTAGATAAATCAACTTCTTGAAAATAGTGAGAAAAAAATAGTTCTTTTTTTTTGCAAGTGATGTTTGGTTGTTCCTTGCCCAAAGTTATCTCTTCTGCATGCCAGCTCATGATCACGTAAATTACATACAGATTGCAAAGAGGAATATACAACCGGTAATGAAAGGAAATAATGGACATTGAATCAATTACTACAGCAGCAATCCAACGAATTTATTCCATGAAAAGGAATTCTTGCAACGCTATAAAATGTTGTTGGGTACTTATTGCCCCAGCAAAATGTAACCATAGTCTCACAATAAGGTGTGTCAATTATGTTAATGATGATGCTTGGTATTTTGCCAGGAGGCAGGTGTGGGTCAAAATGCGTCGGCAAGATTGTTCCCTCGAAAGGCACATAGACGAATATAGTATCTATGAAATTAAGGCGCAAATTCGGAAAGTGTTTCCTTACATCAAAACAAGAAGAAAGGCTCTCTGAAGGTTACGAAATAATGCGTAGTTTCGGAGCTATTAGCGTGCAAAGTTCGGGCGGCATCGTCACAAATGACGTCATATATCCAGAAGTAATGACTCAGGTCACGTTGCTTAAGCAACTGATAATCGAAATTGTACCCAATACACATATTGCAGCAAACTGTATAATTGGAGAGGGGATTTCTATACTTGCCCTATTATACCATATGAATTCCGTGACTATGAAAAGCTATGTAAGGAAATCTCTCTGAAGGATAAATTCCGCTATAATAAATGCATTTTAGCTACGTCACCTTTTGTGGAGACGATGTCTTTGTGACCATGCCACGCTAAATTGCAAGCCCCTAACGTCGAAATGATAGATGTTTAGAGATGTTGGCAAAGGAACGTTTGCTAATTTCAAGATCCCTAATGCTTTGCTATAAGCACAGTACCTAATGTACCTATCTATCTAAATAGATAGGGATGCCAATGAAAGATTCAGAAAAGACATGGAATGGTGTTACTTACAGACCAAATATCACTGCATAACCCTCCTTGCCCAAAGATTGGTAAAGGGTTTGCGCTGAACAATGCACCGTCATAAGCAAGTAGTAGAACATGGGAACACGACGAGATTATGCTATGAATACATTCCAGGAGTGATTGCACTCGATGGAGTGATGAAAGCACACATGAGTCTTGCATCATGCACAACGAAGCAGTGCACTTAAAGTACAGTCACCACGTTCACATATTGTGGTTTTCTTCGTCAAGCAGAACTGTTGAGGTGTGGCGAAATCTGGAGGTTGTTGCGATGTATAGCCTATTGCAAAGCACGAATATTTGATCATGTCGCGGAATCGTGGGCAACTAAACTGATAATGAATGAAGGACTGTAATTTTAAAATATTGTTCTCCTGAACAAGTACAAAATGTAAATCTTCACGACCTGCTAATAATTCCGATAGTAGCCGGTAAAGTGATTTCCATTGCCGGAAGAAAAAAATGTCGAGAGGTTGAATTTTCCCTGTAGTTTCAGGAGGAATTTGAAAAAATTCAATTGCCTTTCCGTTAGGCATACCTTCTAAACAGAAGTTATCATTGTATGCTATCCACGAATCCAAAAGTAGAGCGCACTTATCTTTTGTAAAATGGCAAAAAGCTTCCTAATACCATTTTGTTAATTCTTGCCTACCCATATCCTTTTCAAAACCACTCTGATCTGTACTAAAATTTGCGAATCAGCAAGCTTACCTAATTATTCGGCTCCAAATGTGTGTGGTTATTCTAGTACGAGAGAAAATTAAATTCCCCAAATCAACAGTGATAAAACTTTGGAAGATTTTGAGTGAAGTAATAAACGTGCGAGTTACACTAGACCAGGGGTTTTCAACGTGGTTGCTGGTTGTGTGCAAGGGGGTCGTGAGGAGTGTGTATATGCGTATTAAATAACCTCCTGAAGACTTCAATACACACAAAGTGAAAGGAAACATATTAAATAAGGAAAGTACTTATGGTGGTCGACGGTAAGAAGACATGGTAAAAGGGAGTCGCGACATGAAAAAGATTGAGAAACGCTGGACTAGATGATGAAACCGGTTTTTGGTCATTTCTTTTAAGAATAAAACAGGGGCTATTAGGCAATATAAAGGTGTACACAAGGTAATGCGGGTGTCAACAGGTAAACTTAAATTACACTGGTATTATTTGTTATGCAAACACTGAAAGCACTTATCAGAAAAACTAAAAAAAAAAAAAAAAAAATGAATATTTTGCTTGAGCTCTCGTGATTCTAGTAAATGATAACGTACGAGGTCACGAAGAAGAGACTGAGTTCTTTGATATTTTTGTCACGCATATTTCCTAACATGACTATAATCATTCAGAAATAGTGTCAGTGAAATGGAATGAACTCGGCCGGCGTTACTCGATGTCAGAGGTAGTATATATATATATTTTTAGAAAGTTGAATATTACATTAACGGCGTATAACAGACTTAACTACGTTTAGTACAATTTTACTATAGACCTCACTTATAAATAGAATGGCCTTTGTTTCCACTGTATACTGATTTTTGTTGCGTCTGTTCAGTATTAATATATAAGCTCCTTGTTTAGAAAATATTTTAAGGACATTTCGTTCCTTGCGTTTTACTTTCACTCTCTCTTTTTCCTAAACGTTAACTGATTAGCCGTAGCTCAGTTGATAGAGCGTCTGTTTAGCAATCTCAAGATTCTGGGAACTATCCCGGCGGCTGGCCATCCTGATGAGGCTCTTCCTCAGTCCAATCAGGTAAATGCCGGGATGGTACCTGTCAGAGCTTAAATGTGTCACCTGGTCAAGTTTGAGGCCGTTCTCAGCGAATCATCGGGTATATGTTTGGTATCCAGTTAGACCTGGATACTCGATATCCACCGGGTGGCCATTCGGGCAAAGCAGAAATTTAATTCTTTCCTTATTATACACTTACGTGTGAGCAGTGTTACGTTCATGGTTTACCCCCCAAATACTTAACTAACTTGTTCTGCGCCACCCGCTACTCCCAGTCGGTGCGCCCTTACTCGTTCTGAAGCATATATGTGCCCCCAAGACTCGTTACCTCCACAGCACAAAAATACTTCCTGAAAGATACATCATAATATTAATATATATGGAGAAATAGACAAATAGTAACATACAGAGCTGAAACGAGTAATCGGTTCAAGTTTTGAGCCGAGTCACTGGGTGACCCGATCTAGGCTTCTGATCCGGTGACCCGATTTAGACCAGGTAGCACGGAGAACAAAGCAGAAATGTTAACTATTTTCTTGCGTTTGAACAGTGTTTCTATCAGGGATGATTCTAACAAAATCAACTTCTAGATATGCATGGAAACGCCTCAACTCGGTGTCTCTTACTATGGGGAAAGTTATGTCGCATGTGTAACCTTCTGCGTTCTCTCACAGCCAGCTATATAGGCTGGCTGTGTTATCAGTAAAGCTAGTTTTCTTTTGTAGTATCATATTGCGAAATATGCGCCTATATATGTGACAAAAACTAATGAAATGTGTAGAATAAACTGTAATCAAGGAAAATATGTAATATCAAATAAACCAAACATGTACTGCTGGTCTAAATATATATTTTTTTTACTTCTTCATTCACACAACGATGATCTAATTTCATAACTCAACTCACTAACACTTTGATGCACAATATTATGCCTTATTTTTATGTAGTTTACGTAAAATATTTGATAAGAAATGGACCAAATATTAACATTTGCTTTTTTTTTTATACATAAAATGATGATATAAGTATGGATTTGATAATTCACTATCAGGTAATTTGGCATATTTTCTGGGTTCTATATTGGCACCGATCGGAAAAGGATATACTTGTATGGTGAAAAACGACCTTCCCGCGTCGCAAGGTGTCATCGAGGCATATTTACTAGGGAAGCGGTCCCTTTTTATTTCGACCTACGTTTACTCTAGAGAATGTGTGGAAATCCCTTATGTATTTTGCTGAATCCCTTGCACAATTTTCGAATTTGCATTTATTGACAGAGCAGGTTCAAGGCCGTTGACGGTACCATACCGCCTCAGCTCTACTGTTAAAGGTGTTTTTTTTTTTTAACCTTTTTTTTGTCAGGAATCTAATGAGGTTTTGTCTGTATTGTTTTTCAACACTCTGGATATACTGAAATTTTTGTATCGCTCTCTGCCCCGTGGGACATTTTTTAATGTAGTTGAAAACCAACGTTTAGAAAAAATTGCAAAATATATAGGTTTATGTAGAATCAACACGAAATATGCAATATACAACGAAATATGTAAAAATTTGTAAAATAAAATTAAAATATAGTGATATTAATGTTATAATTCATGAATATTTCTATTTTCTTGCGTCCTACATAACTGCAAATTATTATTGAACAAACATTTCTCTGTTTTCAAACTATTTTGCTTGTTACGTCAACGTGCGTACGTCACGTTACGTGCTAACAACGTCATACTTTTCTGGCACATTTTATCTCATAAAAACGAAATACTTTTGCAACACGTTTAAAACACAATTTTAGAACAAAAGATAACTTGATCATTGTTTGGAGAAAGAAAAAGAGAGAAAAAACATTGTAAAGTCATTGAACTTAAATCCATAGAGTTAGGAAGAAAATAGAGAGAACATCCATGACTTCACACTAAGTAAAATTAGTGTTCAGCGGCTGCCATCTTGTGTGGCCCCATTAGAGTCCCTCTATACCGAGAATTGTGGCGACTGCCTTTTTCGATTTGAGGTTAAGTGCACCTCAGAGAGCCAAGCATGGGAACACTGCGAGAAAAGTAAAAGTCTCCAGTGTCCTGATCGGGATTTGAACAAGTAGTTAGTATTATAACTAGGAGATGGGAGGATTTCGCCCACCGACAAGCTGCTATTATTAACTGACCTGCCGTAGATCAGTGGCATGTCGGGGGTCGTAGGTTCGATTCTGGCTTATTTTTATTTTAGTCACACCAGGCAAATGCTGGATGGTATCTTCTCATAGGGCCTGCCCGGCAACTTCCCAACTCCTTCCCCTCCTCTATCCCTCCCTGGGTCTTAGATACATAAAACCATAAATAAAATTTCAGCGAAGTTTATGATTGAGATAATGTCGCATATAAAGGCTTTTCTACGTATGAATTTCATTGTGAAGAAAGGAATATTGTTTAATAGGGCAACATACAAACCCCGCTCGGCTTGCATTTCTTGAGACGCCATTTATCACGATGCAGTGATAGCTTTCCATGCCTCTAGCTCCGAAACAAGAACCTGGTTTCCAAATTTCTTGAAAAGTACTTTTCCTTGTTCTTAAACCCCCTACATGGTTCTACGGCTATTGACAAAAAGATTGTCGAATGTCTATAACTGATTTTTCTTATTTCAAAAATAAATAAATTGGAACATCGTATAAACGTCTTGGCTTACAGACATATGCACAATCACATGACCCACTTTTGAGGAACATTTTGTTATGATATGTAACTAAACGAGGGTGATAGATGTCATACACGAGAATGCGACAATCGTTCTGTACGTAGTTGTACACATATTTTTAGCGTCTCTATTTTCCAACCCCATCTCCCTTTCCCTCGCTCTAAAATGTAGGTTCATAGTGGTGGTGAAAGTGTGACAGTCTGACTGTGTGAAAGTTTGAGTCTGACTGTGTGAAAGTGTGAGTCTTACTGTGTGAAAGTGTGACAGTTCATAGCTGTGACATAGGATCAATCACCCGTCCCAATTTCCAACTAAAGTTTATTTTAATGAATTTACTTCAGAAACATTCTTCGTAGCATAAAAGGAATAGTACGTAAGTAAGACAACCACCCAACCTTGTAACGACCTTGAAGCTCCGTTCCATTGTATTTTATTTCAGACAGTTTTGTTTCGTTTATATTGAGCTTCAAAAGGGAAGGACTTTTACTGTGCTGATCTCCAGATCATTAGTACTCTTTGACCATCACTTATTATTTTTCGAGCAAAGGTATATATTATCGCCTTATTCTGACGTATAGTTTCTTTCTCTTGAACTACGTTCTGAAACATCTTCCGTCTATTACCGATCAACTGATTGCATAAACAGTGTCAGCTTTTATTATTGGACGGGAATCAGAGATTCATCTTAATTATATGGTTCTTTTCTATAGGCAGATCTTCCCTCCAGAGTAAGGCTTTGCTCGTAAATAATTATAAATTTAAATAATCTTCCTTAATGTTTCTGATTATCTTCACTTTAGGGAATTTTGGTTATTTGACCGTTCGTTTAGTGCTGAAATGTAAAAATTTTGATCTTCTGGTTAGAAATCAGGATCTGTAAACAGTGTTGTTTTGATGCGCTTTTCGATCGTCATTGAAGGTGGAAAAAGGGGTATGTCTTTGTTAGTTAGAATACAACATCATGGCAGAAGAATAGGGCAGGCAACTGAATTCCAGTTTTAAAAGCATGAAATCTTAATAAAAGTATTCACGTCTACTTTCAGTTGCCTGACAGGTAATGCGTATATGTATGAGTAGATGAAAATCCCAAAAAGGTCATCTTCGCCGCTACCAGGTTAGCTGAGATAAAACAGTTTGAAATCCTGGAACAAGTTTCGTCTTTATTTGCATGCTTCTGGATACGTTTGTGAAGGAAGAAAGACATCTTAGTAATTTTGTGATATTATTTTATCGGGAATTTGGACTCTTGAAACGAAATTTTCTTAACCATATTTGTTTTCGGTTGTCATTTAATAATCTGTTAGAAATGAGTAATTTTTCAATTTTGATTTTTAATATACAAGGTGAAATTCTCAGCTTGAAAAGCTGAGTTGGTACGGTGAACATGGACTTACTATATGTTTAAGATGCTGCGCTTTACAATAGCCATGATCCGTTAACTGAATTCTCCCTCACCTCCTCATTACTTGAAAGATTCTCACATTTGAGTTTTAGAATGTTTTATTTAAACTTTTAAATATGTTCTTAGCTACTTCTGTGAAAATATGTTAGTTTCCGAAAAAAACTCACTATAAATTTTTCGTACGTTAAAGGTTTAGTATGTACTTTCAGTGGTAGATGACATTAGTTTTCTTTCGATCGTTGACGTGTGAAATTTTACCGACGAATGTTTGCATAACTGACACAATCGTAAGACTTGTTCTAAATGAAACATGTGTAAAGAATTCAAACCATTATTACAGAATTTTGTTCCGACATTGATATTTGCTTTGTTATGATAGATTGGGCGCATAGAGCTTCACTCTATCCGCCTTGTACTTGCCTTAATTACTGTTTGGAACTTATTGGAAAAGTGCTATTAGGGAACTGACCCAAGGTCAACTGTAAATTTTCATAGAGTGTTCAAGAAAGGGTCAGAATTTCGAATTACTTAATATAACTGAACTTATAGGAAGTCATGTTTATATAAAAAGCAGGGATTTACAAATTATTTGAAAAACAAGAATTTGGACTTGAATTGCTGAAAGTGTACTCGTTTTGTTAAACCTTATTTCTGTCCAACTGGTTTCAAATGTGCAGAAACATTTCAAAAGACTGAAGAGATGAAATCGAAATATTTTTTTTAAAACCGAAACTATGGTCTGTTGGGAATATTTTCTTTAAGTTATGTATTTTCCAATCTTGTCAGAAATGATTTTTTTCCAGAGTAAATGTTGTATGACCTAACCTAGAACAAAATGTTATTCTCTGTCCTAGTAACTAAACTAAATATGTTTTTTATTGAAATAAACTATCAACTTTTCATTGCGAAAGTTTTAAAAAGTAGTAGTTCAATATTTAAATTTTGAAGAAGTTATGCGTTTTGCACGAAGGTGTTATGTTTTGAAGGCAAACTGCTGTGTGCAATGCAAGTGTTGCTATGAACCGTAACTTTGCTTTCTGTAAAGTGAATGCAGGTAACCTGATTATTCTAAATTAATAAATGATTTGGATTTTACTTTAATATCTTTTCATGAACGGTTGGGTTCGTGCTATTGAAATTTGGTACGTTCATTACAGTGACCTTGAACACTAGATGACAATATCGCTGTCTTCTGGCAGATAGGTACTTTACTAGAACTTTGGTTCCTCTTACTCCTTCTCTTTCTGCCAGAATACGACTAATGCCACTGGTGTAGTAAACCGTCACGGGTCCTACTGTAGTATGCGGATCGTTATATAGTTCAAGTACGCATGTGGTGCATTTCGATGAATTCTTGTTAGTGCAAGATTTCGTTACATGAATCATTTATAAAATTTACCCAAAAGTCATCTAGTCCTAATCCAACTGTAACATTTGATATTAGATTCTTTCCTTCCTTATCTTCAATTACTTTCACTTATGGTTCTCGATTGTTCTTCATGTGTTCCTGCTTGTCTCTTTGTTCAGATTGTATCTGAAAATGGTTAGACGTTGATGGAAATTGCAACTTTTTCCATACGCTGGACATATATTCCTCGAGTGACTTCCACTACAATATTTACAGTTGTGAACCGGGGAACTAGGTCTACGTGGATACTCTGACCTTCTGTTTGATGTTTGTTTTTGTCTCACTACATTAGCTGTAATATGTTTTGGCTTCACTTGGATCAAACGTATGGAACACTGAATGAGTTGATGCCATATTTATCACGTTTTCGCTGCTTCTCTGCCACAATAGGTTCGAAAAATCGAACGTCGCCAATAATACGTTTATAAAACTATATAACTATAACGCAACAAGATTATTAATCTTTCATCATTTATATATCTTAAAGTAAAGTTTACCAGATGAAACATGGTATTCAAATCTTTCGCATTCAAAACCAAAATATCATTTATTAACCAGAAGAAATAGCATCATAATACAACATTGAGTTTCCAACATTCAGCTACTTGAGTGATCCGTAAGCGAACTCATTTACTCAAATAATTCAATATGAACATAGTATTTCAATAGAATTGTCCCAATTCGCTTTACATATATAATCAACTCTGATTAGGTTTATTATCTTATTAAAACAGCGTTTCCAGCATTTCGATGTATACTACATAAAACAGTTCAATAATTTTATCTTCCAAATAATAAAACCTTTTTAGACATCAGCGTAATGTTGTAAAATCTAAAAGCCAGAACGTTATATTTCTTTCCTTTGTTAGGCCCTAATGCATAATTGAATCTTTGGATCATAATCATTGGATTAACAATTCTGTCATATAGAACAAGTAATAGCTTTCATAACTGTGACACTACAAAACATTCATCCATTTCAACGACAATTCATGGTGCAACAAATCCAGTACAGTACCAAATCCATCCTACAATTAAATTTCAATGCCACGTATTCAGGTAGTTATGCTTATTTCATTGCAAGTGATCATGAAACAGCAGTTTATTTATAAAAAAAAAAGCACATCAACTCTGACTACATTGCTGATTAAAGCCTTCACACTATTATTTCTCAATATCCGATCACCCCCAACACATAACCTCCTGTTCGAACAATTACTTCTAGAGGAACAGATCAACGGCGTTTTACTGAATGAGACATACTTAAAAAATAATCAACCTTATAAAATTTGCAGATTCACACTACTTAGACATGACAGTGATATACTAGCCCTGTGCGCTAATGGAACTACTGCAATCGATTTTCCAACAACCGTATCATATGCGGTAAGTAGCATAAACCTGCAATTGTAAACCTACCACAGCACCTAATAGCCACTGTATGTTTTAGAGACAACTACCTCACCCTAGCAACTATCTACATCAGACCAGGCCTCCTTATACCATACGATTTGCACTTTACCTACTTATCATCATCCACCTTCATGTCAAATTTCACGTTTCTAGCTGATTGCAAACGCCCTAACTCCTTATCTCTTTGCCATATCTATTTAAATTCGAACGATCATATTTCTATCTTTAAGACCTTTTTCTTACTGGGCCTCGAAATCGCAGATTTCGGCATAAACTCTTGTTCGTGTATAACAAGCTTCTGGCAGTGCTGACGTTTTGTGACTCATAACTTGATTGCATAAACTTCCGTACATGTTGATAATGAGTTCCATCACAGGAGATGAACTTGACAACAGCAGACCTACAAGAAAGAGGGGAATGAGAGAGTAAGGGCTGATGTTTATGAAAGCTTGCGTTGGTTGCGATTTGGGTGAATAGCCAATTGAAACACGTGTTTCAATTGGCTACTCACGCAAATCGCAAACAACATAATATTTCATGAAAAACAACCCTAAGTCCAAAGAAGCTGGTTTTGGTAATCTGGTCTATTTCGGCAGGAGACGTAAGATATGAGGAATTAAAAAAATTTGCTTACAACATTGTTTTTCAATATTTTTATACTCACGGAACGGCAAACTAGAGGAAAAATGTTTCACAGACCGGGAAGGTGCCACTAAGTTAGAGGTTTATTTGAAGTTCAAAAGATGCCAGCGCATTTTCAGATTGTAGTTGTTTTGGAAAGGAAATGTAAACTTTAATCTTAATTTTGGACTGTCGAAATCTACAAATGATTGTTAAATAATATAATATATTAATTGGCCGAGTACAGGTTCAAGAGTTTCGCGGACTAACTGTTGGAAACCACTGACTTACAACATAGTCTTCGAACACTTTAAGGCTTCTGTAACTTATATATATTTTTGTCAACTGTATTTACTCCTCTACGTCTCTCCGGAAGTTCTTTGCTCGTGCCGAATTTTGCGTTCGGCACTCACGCAGTCATGCATTCCCTAGACGTATGTGAGAAATCCAAGGACCTCTATCTAAAAGCGATACTGGACTGACTACTGCCATTGCAAATCTCATGAATATATGAAGCCTCGGAGCGGATAGGACACTTAATTTCGTTTGTCCACTCACAGTCTAAACCAATATGGACCAAATTATGGGTTTTATACGTTTGATATCGTTGTGTGACCCGTTTATTTATTTATGTCTTAATACTTGCAAAAAAAATCCTGAAAATTAATTGCAATATTTTTTATTATAAGCAAAGTACATTATAGTATTATATGAATAACTGAGGAATTAAAACTTACGTTAAATGAAAAAAAACGGGCCACACAACAGTATAAAACTTAGTTAGAACTGAAAATTTGGTCCACATTGGATTAGACTCGACGTGGACAAACGAGTTTAAATATTTACTCTGGCGACTATCTTTCGATACTAAGCAGTCACTTACGTAGAGCTCGTTGGAGAAATCAAGCTTTCTCATTTTTCCTTTCCTTTCTTTTCTTTCGTTTTTTGTTTCCATTCCTTTAATTTCCTTAGCTTTCCTTTCCTTTAGTTTTGTGCAATAGGTATTTACTATACTTATAATTTATGAATGACACAAGTTTAACACAAGATTGTTGGATTTTAATATGCAACTGAAACAATATACCAACTAATCGAAACATGTATTATAACATGTATACTGAGGGATAGAGCTTTCCAATTATGAGATCAAATCGCTACAGCTATGCTTCAGCATCTCGTTAAAGTTTATTGCTACAAAATGTTTACCATGACTTGCTATATTTGGTGGAGGGAGTATATGCCAGAAACGAATATAATTCATCTCACACTACCTCAGAAACTCATTCTTTGAATGTAGTTGTCGTATACTAATTATACTGTTCATAATTATTGCAATAGTGACCTCGCTTGAGAAAATACCTGGTATTTTTGCTCGTAAAACCTTTTTACTTAAGGAGAATCTAATAACAATCTCCATCTTTAGAAGCTCACAAACTCTTTTAGGACACTAATTAGAATCCAAACAACCATCTAATTTGTTTCCTGAAGAAAATTACTGCTTTACCATTAGCAGAGATGCCTCCTCTATCGTTTAATTATGCTTGCCCTTGATAGTTTATTTTAGTGTTATAAATATCTCGATAATTCACGCGGAAGTTATAAACTTGTCTTATTATCACTTTGGAAGATACAAATAAAACATTCGAAAGATATCGCCTTTATTTTGCTTGTGAATTTCTAGCAGATTGACGTTCCAAACATACGGAGAAATGGTAAGAAAGATTTTAAATAATAATAATAATACAATAATAATCATACTAATATTATAGCGTTGATAAATCCTCAAATATGAAATATACGATGTATCCCTGAAATTATTTTACAATTTCGGGAAATAATTATTCACATCAAAACAAAGAAATTCAGAGAATAACAGAGAACGTGCGCCGTCGGAGCTACAACCGCTTAAAATAGGACTGTCTCGCCTGAATAATTAATTCCAGATATAACATCAGTAACGGCACTGCTACCTTAAGTAATATAGTAAATTAGCTGATGGAGCGAAAGCGCTGTCCCGCAAGTGGCCTGTTGGCGTACGAGGTAAAGCGTTGGATCCTCACTGTTCGATCCAACCCAGTTCAAGTTGTTAAGGTAGATTTCGAAGAAAAATCTTCCTATTGAGATCGCTACGATATATATATATATATATATATATATATATATATATATATATATATATTAACACACTAGTGGCCATAATTTTGGAGATATTTGAACCAAATTTTATTATGTTATTTCTAGCCTTAATAGCTAGGCTAAGTTCGTTAATGAGATAAATCGGCCCAAGGGGGTGGTCGGGGGAAGGGGTTCAAATTTTGAAAAAAATATATATCAGCTCCTATGGAGTTTAGAGGGAAACTTTGTCTTCATAAATTATAGTAGGGTACTCCCTATGAAGTTTACGGAGACACCAACGATTCAGAGGTTGTGGGGGTACGAGTGGGTGTGGGGGTGGGGGTGAAAATCTGAAATTTTTAAAACCACGTCTTGTGGGGTATCGTTGAAAAGCTCTTGATGTTTATTTTATAAATCAATAACTAGTTTTTCAATACCGCTCATAAAAGGCGAGATTTGAATTTTTGAAAATAAAACAAAAAAACTTCGAGATCTACCTCAGCCTGTATGCCTGCCGGAAGGGATTTTTTTCTTTTTCAGAACACAAAACTCTTTTATCAATAGTTATAAATAATTGCTAATTTTTTTATTTTCAACGTTTACACAATCCACGGAAATTGGTTAAGTAATTTGAATTTATTTTAAAGCTTTTAGGCAACTGTGGCTCAGGGATATGGATGATGATGGGATAAATTGGTGGAATGAAGAAAGTGGGAGCACACAGCGTTTGTTCACCACAAAGCCCACATCGCATGAGCAGGGATCGATCCGACGACCCCTAGCATCAGATGTGTGCGCTCTAGCAACTGAGCTATCGTGGCCCCAGGTTAAGTTAGGTAAAGTGATGCAAACTCCAAAGTCCACGATGCAAACTGCAAACACTCCATTTAACAAAAAAGAAACAAAAGCTAACAATAGTTTAAGGAGTAAGTTGAACTATTTTTGAAAGCATTAATATGAATATGTAATCAGAATATTACTCACAGAATAATAAATAAATTTTAAAATTTCTTTTGCAATTAATTCAGATATACTGTTTAATCAAAATATTACTGTACAGAAGTACAGAAACAATTTTCCTTGTACATTAATTTCACTTCCCGTACCTTAAAAAACTAATGGAGATGAAGTTTCAATTTGAATTGCTTGCAAGTTTACTCTAGCCAGGCCCTGTCAGAAAGGTTATTTTTAGTCTTTTGCACTCATTATTCAGAAATGAACTCGAATCTGTATGAAACTCCTTCTCATTTTTAAAAAACGAAGCTGGCTAATACCACCCACCAATAGTAACACTGAAATAGCAGATGTGGTAAGTAACTGATAAAGTTATCAGGAGCTGGCAACTATGTAAAGTGAAATTGCAAAATAGTTAAAATAAAACTTGTAGGTATCACATTGGACATTTAGTGCCCACATTTAAAGTATGGTCACAAGCAAATATACCTATATGTAAGTAATTTAGTGATTCATACTTTATGATACTGTGCATATCTGAAAGAAGAAGAGTTATAATTTTCATGTAATTTATTGCGCTCTTGGTCCAGGAAGTGACAGAATTCTTGTTTAAAAATGTATCATCAGGCAACCTGGTTTTTACATATTAAAAATTGATATTAAAAAAATAAAAAATAAATTGTTATTTAAAGACGATTACAGAAAATATCCTAATCATATTGGGCAAAGAACTTTAATTCAAATTGAACTAAAGCTTTTCGCAAATGTAACATACATAATACAAAAGCTATAATTAGCTTCAGTATTATTTTATGTTCTGTTCCGAAATACAAAATATCATTTTACAGGGAACCTCTATTTGTAGTTACAAGAAGATTATATTAAATATTCACAATTTTCATAATATGACAAAACTAGAATAAAAATGGGCGCATTCGCTACAGATGAAATAATTCCCCCCAGACACACATTTAAAAGTCTTTTCAGAGGGGGTAGGGGGGTCTTTTCAGATCATGAGTTTTAGAGGGCCCAGAGTTTGGTATATACGTAAAATGTATGTAAAATACATAAAATTATAACTAAAATCACTGTAAGTTTACATATAAATCTGAATTTCGGATCGAAAGGTGTTCGTGGATGGAATACATCCCTGCTGTAAGCTATAATAATATTAAAGCCTTATGAGGTTTCGAATTTCTACGTGACATATCTGTTTGTTAACAGAAACTTAATTGGACAATCGATGGCATGAAGAGAAGAAAGACATGAGCACTATAATTATGGAGTATAGAAAGCATACTTTCACCCTCTGACATATTTGATACTCCTAAAATGAATTGACTTGAATTTATTTATATCCTTTAGGCATCTTAGGCTCAGGTGAGGATATGGTGGAAGAGAGGATGTTGGAAGGGCCTAGTTTGTAGGTAGCATCCAGGCATTACATCTTTAAGTGAGTCAACCGTTGATGATTTCCTGCCTTGCTCTTCCAACTCCGGTCACTGTTTGATCTTTTTCGTTCACTTTTCGCACAAAGCAGTAAGCAGTTTCGGTAGCAAATAGAAAAAAAATTAAAATAGTTTGCGGGTGCAGGAGTAACCCTGCATTCCCTGAGTGATAACGCTATACTTTAATCAACGTGCATATTCGTCACTTTTCTGGTGATATACAGAAGAATATCGATGAAAAAAAAAAGTAAGCCGGAGGTAAATGGGACATACATATTGCGAACAAAATATGTTTTAAAAGTAGTTCTGTAAAACTAAACGCTCAAGAAATGTTGAAAATTCGCCTACGGAAAGAACTCGTATAAACTTCCCACTTTGGTCCTAAGCATATGATTGGTACAGTCTACTTTATTCTTGCATTTCTTTCCTTCAGGTAAAGCAGATGGAATTGAAGGAAAAAGTAGCCCTAATTACCGGTGGTGCATCAGGAATTGGATTGGCTGCTGTAGAAGAGTTGTTAAAGCATGGAGTGAAGGTAAAAAAAAGAACAATTTTATGGAAAATATCTATATTTTAGGATCTGAAGACTGGTTTTGGTATTCACGCTGTCTTATTTTCTCTATTACCAGATAGCATTTTCTCCATTTCAGAAATATGAAAATAACAATGCAATTCTGTAAACCGTGCACTGCATTACTTTGAACATTTGTTAACGAAGTAAATCGAGTTTGATAGAGAATTTTACTTTACAGGAAAATATTATACAGGTGACGTCATTGCTCATGTTAAAGTGTTGCATCTATATGAACTGATTCGTTCTTAATTCCAAAGTCTGATGATTCAGTAAGCAGTTTCAATACTAACATTTCATGATTCGTTAAAAAAAAAGGAGCACTTCATCATGGCTGTTATGAAAGTCACCATTTCTTACAATATTTAGTTTGCAAATATTAATATAGAACCGTGCGTGCCTACATTCTCTTAATGAAAATAAATTCGTATATGGCTTATCACGTTTGTCAATCGTTTCAGGTTGCCTTTTGTGACATCAATGAAGAATGGGGACAAAGAGAAGCGAGAACTCTGCAGAAGACTTATACATCTGATAATGTAATATTTATGAAATGTAATGTGGCGAATGAAGATGAATTTGAAGGTAAGTTACGAACGGGTATGTTACCCACCTTTTCATTATTCTTACGAAATTCTGATTTCACATTTTCGAATTTTATGTGTTATAGATACAAATGTAATAATCGTTGTTTCATACCTTGTATATATATACCTTATATCCTTATATATATATATATATATATATATATATATATATATATATATATTCGTACCCCGATATTGGAACTCAAACACGGGCCTTTCAGTTTGAATCTTAGCGTCCTACCGACTTGACTAAACTGCCAGTTGATAGTAAACACCATAACAAAACAGAATATAGGGTCAAAAATGCGTTATTCAACCAGCGAAGAAATAAACAAATTTACTCCACAAAATTAAGCATTACGACGATTTACACCACAATCAAATCAATTACTGATTTGTTAATTAGTGATCAGAATCCTCATTTATTGAGAATATTTCCCATTTCTGAGAAAATAATCATTCAAGATGGCTGCTGCAAATACTTGATTAACATTGGACATCTGGTTACGATAAGAAACCGTTTTCTCTTTCTGTACATGTACTCAAATAAAACTGAAGCTGAAAGTGATAAGAATTTTTTATAACGTAAAAGAAGTTACTTCTTGCTTTTCCAGCATTACTACGAATAACCGAAAATACTGCCATTTCTGAAACATAACGGAGCATATAAAGGAACTTTCCAAAGTTTTGAGGTGTTTATCATTACACAAATGAACATAACGTTATTGTTTAAAGTAATTTAAATAAAAATAATAGTTTCTCTTTTCTATATTTGTATTGGAAATCTTGAGCTAATACTCTATTCTTTCAGATTGCTTCCGTAGAACGATTTCTAAATTCGGTGGATTGGATATTGTTTTCAATAATGCTGGAATAGGCGATGAGCAAAATTGGAGGAAAATGTACGACGTGAATATAGTAAGTGCTTTATGAATTCTGTTTGCATTTGAAAGCAATGTAGATAACAATGGAGAAACACTTTTGGTAAAGTTAAATGTTTCGAAACTTTGATTTTACGAAATCTCTTGTTTAATTATGGAAACCCCAAATATTCCGAGTTTTGTGCAAGTATGGGAGGTTTTATAGTACGTACATAGAAATACAGTTTCTGTGCAACTCCTATGATTTTTTGTAATATGTCTATACAATTTGTAAGGTAAATAGTGTAGAGTTTAGACCATTTATTATTGAGCGCATTTTAATTGCTAATTGCAAGAATCGAAGTTTATTTCTTTTCAGAAAATAGTTCGACTCTTATAATAAATATTAGGATTTAAAAAGAATAACTTTGAACAAACTTAAAGCAGCTGAAGGGTAGGAGGAGGAAGTGCCATTTTGCGTGAAACGCTTTATCCTGTTCTCTCATCCGTTATCTACATAATCACCAAATTTTACGTCAATATTTTAAAAATTGAGTTCAGGAGAAGCGGAAATATGAAGGACTGCAAGTGTCCTTTTTTTGCATAGAAAACTTTTCTATGACGTTTTTCCTCTCTGTTGAATAAAACTGAATTGTATTTATGGCCTTTAGGTATCTAAGGCTCAGACCAGGATAGAGGAAAGGAAGGATTCGGGAAGGTATCTGCCAGGGTCTAGGTTGAAAGTGCCTGGTGTGACTTAGGAAAACCTAAGTCAGGATGATCGACCACTCGAATTGAACCCACGGCCTCCAGAAGGCTACGCCAAAGTTCAACTACAACTTGTTACCGCCCATAAAATTCATTTTATCTTTATCTACTACCACAGAGCTACGGCGGCTTGGTTTTTCCTCTCTGTGTTATGAAATCTGGTGTGATGGATTGATTAAATAGCTATTAACGTCCTAAACGAGCTGGTAAGCTACTAAGGACGGGACCTACAGTTTAACGTAGGCTCGGAACTACTTGTGTCCTCATGGGAAATCGAACCCGGGATCCCTTGATAACAAGGCAGCGAGCGTTACCATTCACCCACCGCGGACACTGGTATTATCGACATTGACTTCCGTTGTTAATGTTTAAAGTTATTATACAGCTAATTTTTCACTCACTCTGTATTTGCTGGCACAGTAATTTTTCAGCTCTGTGAGTGGTTTTCGGATTCTTCAGTTTCTGAAGACATTCGAGGCATTGATGAAAAAAAACGAAAGGTTTAAGAAAGCATGCGAATAAAAGTGTGTGAACAAGAATTGTAGCTAAAATCGGGAGAGAATCGGGTAAACAATATATTTGAAGAAGTGATACAGTCGTTCGAAGAAAGAAGTTTAAATCAGTTAAGAACTGTTGTTGTAACAAGATAAGAAGAGTATTTTTATTTCAAGCTGTGTCTATAATGATCATGAAAATAGTGACAATTTGAATTTCAATTTATTTATTGGCTTTAAGCATCTATCACTCAGGACGGAATACGGTAACGGAAGGATGCGGGAAGGAGTTGGCCAGGCATTAAGTCGAAGGTATCATCTCGGCATGTACCTAGTGTGACTAAGAATAAACCATTGTTAACCGGAGTTAAGGTGGTCGGTCATTGGAGAGTGTTTTTTTTAGGGTGACCAGGATCGGAGATGTCACAAAAATGACTCCGAAATTGACAGTTGATTATATTTTCAAGACCGGGTGAATCGGGTCACCGAGTCACCAAAAGTGACTCGGTTTCAGCTCTATTTAGAAGATTATCAACTCGTTTATGAACTTAATAACAGTTCATTCGCTCATACATTAGACTCACAGAGTGGTATCAAGATGGATACCTACAATACTAAAACAGTGTTATTAAATCAATAATATAGACATTACTTATCTTTGTAGTGCATTTACTTAAATGACTAGTACTTTCTATAAGATCAAATATAGTTCTAGATTATGATTTATTTTGCCATCACGCATTAAGGAGAAAAAATATTATTTCTCTGTTTTTCTTACATAGCTTAAGTTTACTGGTGTTCTATGCAAGAAGGGCACATGCAAGGAATTTTATTCTACTTCTTTTTTAGTATTTCTTTTTCATTTGAGTTGCAAAATATTATTAAAATTAGTACTAAAGATAACAATAATTGGTATGGAATAAGTTTTACTTTATTCAAGGTGATTCAATAACATTTTTAGGTTCCTATTATATTTAGATCGATTCTCCAGAATTTGGAACTTCGGAGAAGTGCCTTTTTGCACCCAATCCTTGAATTGTACATAATCGTCTAATAATTAATATCAAGTGCCAGATATCTAACATGTTGACGTTTGGGTTATTTTTCATCAACATTTGTAGTTTTCAAGATTTTAACATTTATTCTTTTAATTAATCCTTGCAGTTGATAACTTTGTATAAGTTTTGCAAACATCCGACGTTACTATATGGCATAGACAATCCATCTCTGTAGAGTGAAACTTACAAAATTCTTCTCTTATGCCTGTGCAATACCTGTCCGCAAGAGTATTCCAGGATGGGAAACGCACAGTACTTTCGTTCAGAGATGGATTGATAAGTTTATTGGCATATAAACAGAATTACAGGTATTGGACAAAATAATGGAAAAAGTTGTGAAAAGTGGGACATTTAACCCAAGATTTTCCTACAGACCTAACGCTCCCAACACCCTGCTAAAATTTTGACGGACACCCCCAAAAGAAATTAAGCTACACACTCCCAACACTCCCTAAATTTTTACGAGCACCTTTTAAAAATAAAAATATAATCTACCCATCTTAATATCAGCGAAGGAATAGGAAATGTTAATACAATGGTACCTATTATTACCAGAAATGTATGACAAATTTCTGTGTTTGAAACCTTATTCTTACATAAACAACTATATCCGTCTGCAACTGCATGCAACATTACCCTTGAAAGGGCGATGATTGTGTGATTTAGCAACATTAGGATTGGCCAACACTGTTTCATTTTGAAATATTATTCGTGCTATGAATCTGGTTCATTTTAAACTTCTTGTGGTTGGGCAAAGGTGCCTACCGATAATGGTCTTCTTTCAGTTGTGTGCCTGTGGAAGTGTTAGTCATTTTGTACAAGCTGCGTCTTCGTTATCTTATAAATAGTAAACTAAAAATGAAGAGAGGCAGCTCCATTCTGAACTTCTTTACCAGTAAGAAACAGAAAAGCAAAGTTGAAATGTTCCTTCAATACATATATATGAAGATGATTCGGACTACTATTGTTAAAGAATCCTTCCACTACATTTGATTAATTTTGTTGTCAAGACCAAACAAATCACTTCAAAGTGTCATAAATGCTATTTGCAATGCCATGAGATTCCTGAATGTAGTGGTTTCATAAATTTCGTGCAAAAATATGGACGAATTTCCAGACGTGTCACAAGAAATGGCGACTTCTACAGAAGAGGCAGATATTGTTTTTATCAATTACGTCTCTAAGCAAGAGATGAAGATCATACAAGTATGGGGATGCAATAGTAGAAAATGTTAGGAACAGAGCTCTGACGTACGTACTCTGCAAGTCTTGAATCTGCAGATTTCACTTTGCAAGAACTGAAGCGTGTGAAGTAAATGTGTTTCATAAATGGCTGAAGAATCCAAAAAGGAATGTTTGAACATACAATGCTAATTGACTGGACAAGAGGTCATGAAACACTAAAAATGATCCGAACATGGTACCTCTAGGATGGTATTTGAAACTTATCTCGAAATGAAAGCCAAACAAGCAGGAAAGAGTTAAAAGTTACGTTTGAATCTCATTCTTAGCAGTTACAGGTGCAAGTATTCATCGTTTCTTGCGGATTCTTTATATGAAGAGGGTGGAAATAATTAGGGTGTTAATATTCTAGTATCGAAAACTTCTCATGAATAAAGAAACATTCCTTTGAAGAAATGTTAAAACGAGCGTAGTTTCAGAGATAGAGGTGTGCGAAGTGAAAACAGCATCGTCATAAATTATGCCATACCTCGACAAATAATGACGTAAGCCATGACGTGTTAGCTAATCGTAATCCAAGTTACCCACAGCATCTATCTGTGCAAAGTTTATGGTTGACGAATGTAGCTTAGAGCAAATTTTTGTGCGTGTCTATTACACAATGTTAATTCATTGACAATTAAATTCTCACCAGTGTATGCGAAACTTCTTCAACCATAAAATTTGCTCAGGTACATATAGTGGGTACAACTTCGATTATGATTTGCTAAACCGACACGGCTTACATAATTATTTGTGGAGATATTATGTCATTTACGACGATGCCTTGCTTATTTCGGACGCCTCTAGTTTCAAAACCGAGCTCTTTTCTAAATTTCTTCGAAATATTTTATTTTCTTGGTTTGATGAGAACTTTTCTTCCGAATCCCCCCCCCACATAAAAATTACACCACCACCCCTAGATCAAAAATTTGGAAAAATTCCTGCATGTAATTCTTCCGAATCCCCCAAGGCAAAAATTTCATCACCACCCTTAGATCAAAAATCATGGAAAAATTCCTGCATGTAAGTGTGCTTGAATATTGTGCGTGTCCGTTCAGCTAGAGTATCTGTGAGAAAAACAGCGATGTACCAAAACGCACAGACTTGAAAGTCATGACCACATACACAGTGCACGATAAAACAGGGTCATCGAAGTAGAATTGTGGTCGAAAGATGAAACTGCAGGATAAGGACCGCCGAGCCTTGAAGCGGATTTTTAAGTCGCAGAAGAATACAATGGTAGGGAAAGTTACTACAGAACTTAATCTGAACTTAAACACCCAAGTGTCATCCAAAACAATGAGTCGGGAACAGGATAAAATGGGTATCCATGGGCGTGTTGCTATTCTGAAGCCCCTAATAACATACAAGAATGCTCAAAGACGATAGGCATGGGGTAATGACAACAAAAAACTGCTCGTTGAGGACTGGCAATGTGTTGTGTAGTCGGACGACTCACCCTTTACCCTCTTCCCCACACGACGCATGTTTGTCTGGCGAACACCCTCTGAAGCATACGATGTGGATTTTCTCCGTCTGACTGTCAAAAGTGGTGGTGGCTCTATTATGGTCTGGGGGGGGGGGGGGGGTTATATCATGGCATTCGGTAGGCCCCTTGTCACATTACATGGTTCATTCACAGCAGCAGTATATAGAGTACTCTTGTGTAACCAGGTCTATCCAATGGTGCAAACTTATTTCCAGACGGGAATGCCATATTCCAGGATGATAATGTCCCAATTCACAGCGGTGACTCTGTTCAAGAGAGGTTTTACGAGGTTGCTAATGATGTTCAACTTCCCTGGCTCGCGTAGTTCCTAGACCTGAATATCATCGAGTCTGAGTTATTTTGTAAACTGAGGTTTGGCGTCGATATCCAACTCCTTCGTCTGTATCTGAGCTGGAGGCTGTCGTGAATAAAGAATGGCTTCACATTCCACTCACCGCCATCAGACTTGTATCGTGTAATTATGTCCAGAATTCAACCTGTTTTGTGTGCTAAAGGTAGACCAATACCGTATTAATACAAAGTATTTCAATTGGCACTAGTGTTTCCATTATATTGTCCAATTCATGTATATATGTAATATAACATTTTCTTACTTCCAGTCTGTATAGTTTGTAGAGTGTTCAAAGTATATGAACTTGCAGCTGAAGGAAATGTTTGATAACGTTCGAATGAACTCTTCTGTATCACTTTTAAATTAATGAAACACGACCGTAGTTGTCCGTAGTATCCGTAGTTCTTAGCAAATGACAATACTTACTGTTAGAAGTCAGTATTACGGAACTGTTACAGATTCAAACATTATTATATTTATTTTAAATCTATTAAAATCTAGTACGGTTATAGTAAACGACATTTTACGCCGTGCTTAAGTTTTCGTTTGTTTCGAAAACCTTATAGACTTAGGTTTGCGTTGGTTTCGCTATATTTCTCCAAACGAGTTATGGGATCGTTTCTTCAGTTGGCACTGAGTCAAGGGCTTTTTAATTCCTTGTGAGATGAACAGTGCAGTGAACTTAAGGGCTAAGATGCTTGCGCACTAGGGTGGATAAATGGTATACAGATTTTTTTCAACTTTACAAATGTAACTACCTGAGTGTGGAATAGTTACATTTTAATGATTTTTAAATTAAGTGTTGAAAGCGATGGTTAGAGAATTAACATCCTGAGATTCCTAGGTGACCATAAAAATCTAAAACGATACTTTTTCTATTTTTTGTTTGTAACATTTTTCTTTCCTTTGTTCTAACAAAGGACACTCTCCAAGTGACAGAGCTCAATTTTGGTGTAGGTACAGTACATAGTTATACAGCCAAAATTCTTCTTCTTCTTCAGATGTAGTGAAGTACATCTTCACAGCCCAAATTGTAGCTGCTACGATTAACAAATAACGACAAAGGGACGCGAGAAAGATGGAACGTAGAGAGCAAATAAATCGAATATGGAGTAAGGAAAATGTCTTTTCTATTAGAAGCTGCAATGTAAATGGAAAACAAATGTCTATTAATGGATACTGGACAGGAGGCAATCCATGCTGGTGGGTACCTTGAAAGCGCCCATCTTGAATCTTCTTCAAAAGTTTTAAATAGTAAGTATAATAATAATAAAAATATATTAATCTGTCCTGGAATGTTCCAAGTTAGTTTTTGACATAACTCTAATCCTGTACGACAAAATGACGCATGAAATTGATCTGGAGAATGTGTGAATCCAATGATGGCAAAACATTCTCTGTTCGTCGTACAGGACTAGAGCTATGCCAAAACTATCTTATTTATTGGATTTCTTGGAACTTTCCACCACAGATTGGTATATTGCATGATCGACTTAGTATTTAGAAATTTTGAAGAGTCAAGATGACCGTTTTCAATATGGCCGTCACTGTCCTCATACCCTACTGCAGGTTTCGCCTCCATCAATAGGCATTTGCTTTCAGTATATACAACCGTTTTCCTCACTTCGTATACGATTTACTTGCTCTCTAAGTTTCATCTTTCTCGGGTCTCGTTGTCTTTATTTGTTGATCATAGCAACTGTAATTTTGGTTGTGAATGTTTATCTATTTACTGTACCCACATACGAATTTTCATCAGTAGTACCAAAGATAATGTCTCTGCAACTACCTTTGTAACTTGTTCTATGGGCTGGAAGTGACATGGAAATTTAATTTCTCATCCAGTATCTTCTAAATCATCTACCGCAGGTCTTCTTCGCTGATATCCTTCGTCAAAGGTAACCACTGTCATTGCAAGATAGTGCCAATTAATTACATTGCAATTGCATAATGTTCGCCATCAACATTAATATTTGGCACAATAACGCTTGCCTTCTGTGAAACTCGGCATTTCAGTATACGACGTACACCTAAATCACGAATGTGTTATCGATCATTCCATTCCATCCTATTGAGATGTTTTCAGATTGATCAGATCGAGTGCGGCTCTTTTGATAAAATCGCTGATATGGTTTTATTAGTTTCAAGGAAGATGAGGTTAAATATGACTGAAATATTTTAATATGAATAAATGAATTGGTAAACTATTTAATAACCGAAGATGCAAGCCAGGTAATGAATGTTTCAACAGATTTTCGGTGTTAATAATACAAAAAGCTCGACGTTTTCTTCTAAAGACATGAAATCTGCTCCTCATCTAGAAGCCTAAAGATATAGTCACACATAACTGAAATTTTGTGTGGTTAATATTGACCTAAAAGAAATCAATCCCAACCCAAGCCAAATTCAACATCCGCAAAAATATATTTGCTCCACCCTATTGCGAACTCTTGCAATCTCAGGATAAAATATTATAGAGGCAGTTGAAATTCCTAAAACGACGTGAGTTCAGCCTGTGTAGGCTAAAATAGAATTTTTCTCTCTTTCGGTTCGTGTTACAAAGTCTACGATTATTGGAACTTCAGCTCTCTTTTTATATTCAACAGTCTTCATTTTCTCTGAAAATAATCACAGTGAATATAGAAGTTACAACGTTCAATTGATTTCGTCCTGAACTGTCAGTTTGTGAATATGTTCGCGCTTCTTAAAGGTTAAAAATTTGCAGCAGGCGATTTAGCACCTTTCTAAAATGTGATGTGCTTCGTTACCTCCTTCATAAAGACAATCTACACGTATTTTTGTTCTCCATAAATAAATTAAAAGTAATAAACTTGATTGGTATCTCTAATGTTTTTCGGCTTTATGCTATTTCCCTTTTTAAACTTAGTAATGTTCGTCTACCATCGTTGTCAAACATCTTTCTAATGCTTTGGAATTGTAATGTCATTTGCTTGAGAAATTTTAAATATCTTATTATCTTTTTTATTTTACATTCCCTTTCTAATTATAAATAGCTTAAATAAGTCATTTGCCTTATTACAGCAATGTCACCTAATAACAAACGAGTTCAAGTTCAAACATATAAAGTTACATCATTTCTAAGATTTTTCAATAGCGTATTTTATGCATGCTATAGCAGATCGGGCAAATTACTTTGCTCAATCAAGATCGATTGATATTTTTATAGGCAGGTGATTTTGTTCCTGTAGGTAGTTGCTAAATTGCCCCATCTTGTTTGCACAGAGAAGTAGGAAAATCCGTTCACTCACTCTTTCACATTGGAAGAATGTGAATCAGAGGCCACTTACGGTTTACAAGAGGTTTAAGTTTCTTTTCTCTTCGAATTTGAATCTCTTTTATTGCCTTTAGGCATCTAAGACTTATCCCGCAGTATTGCTTCAGTTGTATTCTTATCTCCTTGTTGGAAGCAAGCAAGCTATCACCATGGTGAGTGTGACTTATTGTTTCAAGAAGAAATGGGGCGAAAGATGTGTACGTAAAGTATAAATAACCATATACTCGGTTTACTTTAGCGAGGAATAATGCATAAATTTTCCATCCTACTAGTAGACCCGTTCTGTTGAAAGTTCTGTGATCAGTTTTAGTAACTTTCGAAAGCTGCGCACTGTGCCTGAAACGCGATATTATTATTCTCTTGTTCTGAATTAGTAAAATTATAAATAATATTACTTCATTTTTCAGGTAGGTGTAACAACCGGTGTCTTGCTGGGGTTGAAGTATATGGGAAAAGACAAGAGTGGAAAAGGAGGAGTTATAGTCAATACTTCTTCAATAGCTGGTATACGAGGAATAGCTTTTATTCCTATGTACTCTGCTACTAAACATGCTGTCATAGGTCTTACACGAGCGTTCGGGGTAAGTAAATGATTAGCTTGTACGCGTATGTGAAATATTTATGTTTCTATTTTTAGATTAATGTATACGTCTATCTCTTGGGCAGCAAATTGAATACTACATACCTATTCAGTACAAAAATATCGCAACGATAGTGGCCTAATAATGCCAATGTCGATCATAGCTGTCCATTCTGCATCATGTTCGTTCGACATTGGCCTGGTACTATGTGTTAATATCCAATACTATTCCTGAAACTTAAGAAATGTTTTGTATTTCACCCAGAAGACATGCCAAAAACTTTGGCAAATTAAAATATGAAGTTAAGAAAAGTATCACTGTCTGAATATATAATTGCACTATATGGATTGGCATTGGTCGATGTCCACCTTAAGAGCATCATGTGTGTTCGAAAATGTTTATCCATTGTATCTATTCTTCTTCTTAGCTACGTGAACGATAAATCACGATGCCAAAGCTCGTAGCTTAGTGCAACGATAGCATGTTAGATTACTAACTGGAAAGCTGGGGTTCGATACCCACCAAGGTAAAGATTTTTTATTTTCTTCCTTAAATAAGTTTATTTCTTTTTATTCGTACTTATAAATATTTGCTCCTATTTTCAAAATTTAACACAATTTACAAACTTTTAAGCATTTAGCGAAAATAGGTTAAACAATTCAGCTTAAATAGTTATTCTTTGTTTCATTATACGCTATACAAACACCAACAACGTAATATGGCATCAACCTGAGCAGTAAAGTACACGTTATTATGATTTTCGTGAGGACGGTTATATCGAAGGCTTTTTCATGGCTCTAACACAGGGTAAAATCAGCTTTCACAATATTGAATTAAGCCTATATGCATGCTTTTACTTCAGAAACAATCTCTGTAACATAAAAGGACTAGCAAAATAGAAGTCACTCAGGAGATCTCCCCGTAGTATAGTGGTTACAGTGACGGGAAACAAACAAATCTCATGATTCTAGGTTCGATTCCCACTGCAGCCAATTAAAAAAAATACAAAGTAGTTAATATATAATCACGAAAGTAATGGGCGAAATCCAACTAAATATGTATACCAATAAACGACAGTCATTGTTGGAAACCTTCCGTCAAGATTTTTCCGATGCTAGCTCACAAACATTTTGGCGAGACAGGTTTGTAGCTAGTTTGATGTGGCAAATTTGTCACACGCCAACAATGCTGTTTCCATCCGACAACTCCATTTGCATCGTTGCACCAATTCTGCAGACTTACAATGTCAAATTTTCTGCAAACTTTCAGGCTTTACATCTCAAACTTGTTGCAAACTTGCCGTAGGTTCACCGTGCTATGTGGGTAATATAGTGAAAATATTGAAATTCAGTTTCATAAATGTATCTAATCCTCCGAATATTTTTCTTTATCAATGGATTTTTGAAGCCTTTACACTGGATCAGTTCATAATGATTAAAATGGACATAATTATAAAATGTAGGGTGTTTACACGAAAAAATATTCAGCAACATCACAACCAGGTCACGTATAGTGAAAACTTTCGAAGATATAGGATTCCCATTACCATGGCGAATTATCACGATCGTAATATAGTATATTCTTGCTGGCATAATCAAAAGGCGCATGTCAAAAAAATCACCTGCGTGAAGTTAGTATCAAGTTTGTCCGCTTCTAATCAAGATCACAGTCGGCTAGCCCCAGCACATCTTGAAGATCTCCTAATGTCTCCAGTGTTGCAACCTAAGTTTTCTTAATGGGAATAACGAAATATATTTTGGTTATGTTCAGAGCTGAAACCGAATCACTTTCGCTGACCTGCCTGACCCGAATTTAGGTGATCCGGTCGGAAATTTGACTGATTGACCCGACCTGGTAACTATAATGAAGTTGGAATTTCTGGCGTCGTATTTATAGTGCACTGGGCGTAACACCTCCGGTTTTGGTCAAGTCTGAAAGAAACATTGTTCAAACACAAGGCAATAATTGAAAACTCTGCTTTGCCTTCCAGATAACCGAGTCGAATTCCGGTCACCGGTACGATGTTTGTGCTAAAACTTGACCCCAATGACCCTATGAACAGAATGATCCGAATAAACCGATTCGTTTCAGCTTTTGTTCTCTCAGTGTAAATCATTTGCCTATTTTTCTTCCGAAATAGAATAATCACTTACTAGTTAATTTTAAAAAGTAACTCGACGAAATGATTCACACTGCGAGACCGAATTTATATTGTACAAGCAAACTGTTGATAATTTAAAACATCCAACATGAATATGTAATTGTTACGATGTACTTGGCCTTGACTATTTTAGCTCCCTAGAAATTTAAAAAAAATGTACATGTTGTTACGTCACTGCAAAGGACGTGGACTAGGGCAGCACTATATGAAAACTATTTCTAGTTCAAAAGGTGTAAGAAAGAGTTTAATAGAACAGCAAACAAAGGAAAAATTAACTGCGTATATGTGTTGCAGATCCGCTAGGAATCTACCATGTGAGCCCCAAACCGGGAACCACATCGGCGAGGCATTCTTGTATATTCCATCAGGGACCACATCAGCAGAATAATGTATATTACAGCAAAGGATCAGGGAGAAATTAAACAACAGGATACAAGGATCTGTTTTATTGGAGCTCTTACATTTTACGGTTCAAGAGCTCAAGATGAACTGAAGTACATGGGGCTTACACGTTCTAATGTAACCCTGATCTGAGGCGTTATCACCATGAACAACTAGTTACGTTTATTTGTTTAATTACATACACACATTGAAACATTGTTCAATTATCATACAAAACGTTTTTTATAATTATTTTTATTTGCTGAATTATAATAAGTATTAACTATAGACGGCTTCAATTTATCTAGTTCCATAATATTCGACATCAACTTTGGTTTCGCAACCGACAACTTCAAATATCGTATACTCTTCAGGACATAAAATTCAACATTATTTTGATTTTGAAACAAATGATCGAAAATATTACGAGAAGGAAATCAGTGAAAATATACAAAACAAAAGACAAAACACAACAGTGATGTAGTCATTTCTATTAAACAAAAACAAAAACAAAAAAACTATATGGAGATAGGTGACGTCAGGGCCCCCTCCTCACAGGAAAAAATTTAAAGATTTGAAAATAATATTGAAACTATTTCTCAAGAATTGATAAAAGTTTTTCATTTCATATCATATTCTCTTCATATGTAATATTATCCATATTTTCCATTTAACACTGGCATGTTCCAATGATTATTATTGTATACACCCTTTTCATTAAAACACTAATTCACTTTTTCACCTTTCCCTAGCGCTGATGCGGAATATAACTTTTTTTTTTATTTTCACTAACGCTGATGCACTAAAACACTTTTCTTCATTATTTCGGGAATTTATATAAGTCAATGGTAATACTAAACACTGGGAATATTAGGAGAGAAATATTAATTCCGGTAACTTCTGATACTTTCTGATCTTGGGAGGAAGCTTTCAAGTTGCACTAGTTGCCTTCAACAGTTGACCACGCTTGTCTCTTGAACACCGGAAGAGCTTCAGGTTTTCCAGATGCTCAGCATACTTCTTGACCATGTTGATATCATGGATCACAGCTATATTTTTGGCAACAAAGTGTTTTATATAAGGTCCTTCGTAGAGGTTTAGAAACTTGGCTATCTGATGTTCTGCTACATTGTTCAGCTTGTAGAGGTATCAATAGGTCAGTAACTTAGGTGAGATGAGGTCCCCTCCATGCAATTTTTCCCCTCCCCTTAATCACCTTCTTGTTAGTATGAGATGTGTCTTATTAGTTGGCTCAGTATACGTATCTTGAAATCAGGATTCGGCAGCTTGAGAAAGACCTCATGAGGGGTTAGCATATGGCATACGCTAACAGAATTTTTCAGTAAACGAACTACAACAATAATGTGTAGGCCCCACTAGGAGTGGTGATGACTGCACTGAGAAAAATGAATACATTGTCAGTAATGTAAATATAACACTTGCAGTATTACGTAGGTTGCAGACGTAAATACGTACGGAACACACGTAATACGTAAGAAACCTACGTTCAATGAAGTTGGCGGTTAGTGATGGCTGCATTACAAATAATGACGAGTTGAAAACGTCATTATTCTGGATGTTCCCTACGTATTCATGTTGTTCCCTCACGTCAAAAGTTTTGGACGTACGAAGCATCCTACCGACTGGTAAAACGAATGAAGTGACGTCACATAGGCACACAGCCAAGCAGGATGTGACCTGTTAGGCATGAAAGAAAAACAAGTCATTTTATACATTACAGACGGCAATTTCCTACGTAATAGCAGGAGCAGTTTGCAGTAACACTATAATGCTGGAAATACATGATTTGCAGGGCAGTTCTGGTACTACGGCGGGAGACACAGTCTAGCAGGACTGAACGCCGCCGCTGTGTACACTTCATTTGTTTCCTTCGGAATATTGTAGTGGTTTAAGCGGCTGACGAGTGTTTGAACGAACCTAGTAATTCACCATCAAGATTGCATCCAGCGATTTTTCTATGTACGATTAGCAGATGGCACATTGCTGAATTTGACTAAAATATATACAGTGTAACAAGCATATTATGTCTGTAAAAGCAGTTGTACGTACAGTAGCGTGCATCATGGAGCAGGGTAGAAAATTCTCCTCGTCGTGAAACGTGGGAAGTAGGTACACACAACCAAGGTAATATTTTTGAGAGCTTAAGGTGGATCGAAAACGGTTGCCTGCCTTGATAAATGGCAGCACATCTCCCATTTTTATTCTTGTATTTTTTAATGTAAAATCACAATTGTTCTCACTACTTTTAACACTGAAGTGTTCAAGCTTTCGGTTTATAACCCTTTTAAGGATTTCATCGTGCAGAAGTTCAAAATTCTTTGTATTTTTCATTGTTACAACAGTGTCATTGTTGCAGTTTTCTCTTAAATACTTTTTCTTATGGCTAAAACTGACTCCTCTCTTCAAGTTTGAACAATCGGGGTTGCAATTTGTGAAAGAAATTTTAATTTTACATTAAAAATACATTGGTAAGATAGGGAGATGTGTTGCGATCTATTGCTAGAGGCAATTGCTTTCAACCCCCCTAACATTTCGAAAACTTTTTTTGTCCTGGGTGGACCATTGTTCCAGAGTTCATTACAAGCAGGATTTTTATCCTGCTTTGCATGCTGCATGCTTACGACACGGGTGCATCATCCATTCTTTCCGTTTGGTGCATCTATCCATTCTATATGTCACTCGCGTACACGATGTACATATCGTCCTGGTCTGCAAGGTATTCCGTTCTGCCAGGCAGGAGGTAAACTACAACTACGGCAGATGGTCGGTCAGTACGTAAGGAGCAGCCCTCTTTACGAGCCCGGGTTGCGCTACAGTATGGAAAGTTGACGACTACGTACTGGCATGTTTGTGAATTAAAATGACGTCATTAAGTAGCGCCTGCAGTACTCTTGCCAGGTAGGACACAACAGTATTTTGCAATACATGTCCGATAAAGTTATTTGCTACATCTGTACAAATATACTCGGAATTGCAAGATTTAAGAACTCTACGTACACGTTCTTAAATCGTAGGAAAATTTTCTCAGTGTGGTGAATATCGGTAGTAGTCTGATAGCTTCTCAGTTATATCTTTCTATTGTATAGCTTTGGGGATGGTAACGTGATGTAAAATAGAGCTAATCTTCTTGCCTTTCATATAATTTTTCAATTTGTGTTACGTTATCAGTTAATATCTTCTCTGGGTATCCATAGTGTTTCAAGAAATCTTCTAGCCTGTTGAGTACCTCTGTAGTTGTAGCATTACAAATGTATATGAAATATCGACCATGGAAAGATGTATTCAAAACTATGACACCTGTGAAGTTTGCCGATGATATCTATTGAAATCATCTGCAATAAATACTCTGCAACAATATTCTGGGCTTTCTTCTAAATTTTGCGGAGGTCTGGTTATATCTCGATGTATCTGGTGCTGTTGTTGACATGTGTTAGAATATATCCTTACGCATCCTCTTGCAATGAAATATTTTTCTCATAGCCGTCCAATTCATTTTCATTCCGAATTGTCCCATACGGTCATGGAATTCCTACATCAATGTAGCTCGCCTCTTCTCTCCTACTATTATCTTTCATTTTTTTCTTTTCGTAATTTCGTTATCATTTTAACATCTAGCTTGTATCGACTTCCACTTTTGTCGATCGTAGTTTTAGTGTTTTTCAATTCCTGTAGAATAGGTAAAAAGGTTTCATCCGATGAATAATCGAGAGTTTAGTCATATATATATTTGAATAAACTGGCGATTAGATTATCCTCTATTTTTAAGTCGCTTGGGTATGCAATGAGTATTTCTGGGGCGAGGTTAGCTTTTCCAGGAATGTTGTGGATGTCATAAGTGTACTGTTGAAGTTGTGGATCAAAATGTATGAAATCGGTTGTTTTATGTACTGATATTGCATATATGTTTGAGACATTGTTGGTTTCGTAAATGGAGAAATGAAGTCCAATTAGATATTCATGAAACTGCATACTGCATAGAAGACAGCCAACCATGGCAATTCGGTCACACTGTAGACTTTCACTTCGTTTAAGCGTCCTCCTTACGTATTTAACTACTACTTCATCTTCCAAAGTACTTTGACTAAATATCTTGCTATTTCGCCTGTTGGTGAGTCACCTACTATGTAGAATGGGTATTCAAGATGCGTTTGGACTAAAGCTAGTGCTGAAGTTAATAATTCTTTTATAATGATTAATGCCTTTTCAGTTTCTGCGTCCAAAACAGTTTATTTCCCTTTCTGAATAGCTGCGTGAATGGTTCAGTTAAGGTATTATAACCAGCAATGAAATTTCCCGCCAGTTTCATAGTTCTAGCCATTTTCTCATTGTCTTCTTTCGTCTTATGTTAGGAAAATTTATTATCGCTTGTCTTTATTATTTGACATTAGGATATTTCCGGTTACCTGGTACCTTAAAATCTATTTTGTGTGTTGCGAAATTACCTTTGATAAATTTGATGGTTAATCCATTTTCCATTAACGTCTTCAATATAATTTCAAGTTTCATTAAGTGGTCCTGGAATATTCTAGCGTAACTCTACCTGTCGTCAACGTAACATTTGACACAGTTTTTTATTTCTAGGCCAAACATACTCTTCACCATAGAGATGAAAACGCCAAACACTGGATAATCCATATGGTAGTCTTGCGAACTGGAAGGAGGGCTTTCCGAAACGAAAAGCAGTATACGGATTACTATTTTCAGACAGACTAATTTGGAAGTATGCTAAAGGAAGATCAATTTTGATGAAAAATGCAGCCCTGGTGTAACTATGAAGAATATTTTTGATAATGTCCACTTGATTTCGTGGCTCAATTACATACTTATTCATCTCCCTGAGGTCCAACACTAGCCTTACTAAGCCATCACCTTTTTAAACCACATGAGTGGGTTACTGTCGGAATTTACTGGCTTCTCTATTACTTTCTATTCTTCCCATTTCTTTAGTTTCTGACGAATTGCTTCCCTTCAATCTTGTGCAGTCGGATACTTTTCGTCTTCACAATCACAACTTCTTTAATTGGATGCTATACGTATGACTTGTAACATGCTGGACGATTATCGAAAACTTGAATATATTTTACAAGTAAATTTCCTAATTGTTCTTTTTATTTTTTATCTAAATTTGTTAAAGACTCAACTCTTTCTCTATTTCTTCAACGGTTGTTGATGCATTTTCGCTTTTCCTCACTTTCCTGCTCTGCACCGATCCGCCGTGGCTCAGTGTAGAACGGTGGTGTAGCATTCTGGAGGTCATGTTTTCAATCCCAGCGGCCAGCGATCCTAACTGGGTTTTATCACGTCCTTTCCCCAGTCAGAGCAGGCAAATGATGGGATGTTACCTTCAACTTAGACCTTTACGCATTTCCCCTCTTTTATCCGGGCCTGAGCCTTAGATGACTAAAGGCCGTATATAAAATTCAATTCTTAATACGCATCTGATCTGGACTCATTGCTTCCCTTCTGCGAGAGGAAAGATGATCCTATCTTCCGCTAGAATTATCAGTTTAAACGTTGCCGTTGTGATGTTTGTTTACTGTCTTCTCAAATTTGTTGATAGATTCGTATTCGTATTTTGTAGTCTAGCGCGGAAATGGCTAACTATGCCCATGCATTGCGCGTTCGTTTTAATAATTGATGTCTTATTATAATGCTTATGATATGTAAGAGAGCAAATAATTTCCTCTTACTTATTTTTATTGTAATTAATTATATTATATAAAGTGTGAATGTGTGTGTGTTCTAGCGCAAGATTGCTATGAAATTAATTCAGTGTATCTATATTGTTAATTGTATATATATGTATCACTGTATCTTAGTATGTCTGTAACTTGTAATTTTTTTCCAACTTTTTTTTCTTGTTCACAGGAGAACATTATTCTTTCTTTGTCAGACACAATCTCGTTGTTCCAGAGAGTCGAGTTCCAACGACCAAGCTTTTTGCCGCGCTACCTCTAGCTTTTAAATTCTATTGGTTGCTTTAAGTGCGAGAAAGTTCTATTTTGAACCTAGTGACGGTTTGTTCGGCTTCATATAAAAAGAAGAGCAACCGAAATGTACAGGTCATTATTACCAGTTCAGCGGGAAGACTACCTTTAATAGGAGAGAAACTCTCTCTGTTGTTCTTAGATGTCTTTGTAACACTGACCATTTTCCCTGAGAGACCCCACAGAGAGGTCTAGCGATGCAGGTGGATGTAAGTAAAAGCATTCTATCCACGCCCGCTTCACGGGGATCTTACCTAAAGTATTCACACTATTCTTAGATAGTTTTCGTGGGAACTTCATTGCAAAGTGGGGAAATTCATTAAACTTCCACCGCAGCCCAGACATAAAATCGGGAAGAGCTCTCCGAATCACTCAAGAATCATATATATATAGTATATATATACACAGTATATATATGGGCAACGCCCTAGCTTAGCTGGTCTACCGGTTCCCGTAAGATCACCGAAGTCAAGCAGCTCTGGGTCTGGTCAGTGCTTGGACGGGTGACCGTTGCAGTGCTCCAGATGGTGTTGCCTGTGCGGCGTCCACCCAGCGTCGTGAGGACAATTGGGGAGCTACCTGAATAAAGAGGTAGCGATCACAGTTGAGAGCTTCGGCTCTCCTCTCCCAACACGTCTGGTCAGCGTGGGAGCAGTAGACCACCTCCTCTCTCCGGGAGAGGCCTCATCCAGTAGTGGATTGAATATGGCTGTGTATTATTATATATATACACACTGTCGCATTTGATGCTATTATCACAGTTAATTTTGAATTTTCATGATGTAAGACTATTATATAAAACACTGCAACACTTAATAACATTACTGAGTAAATTTTCTTGAAGGAGAGGCCGAAAAACTTTGGAATGTTGTACAAAATAGACAAGCGATTTCATCAGCTTTCTTCTATTAAGCCGCCATCTTGCCAACCCCTCTATTGATATACATCATAACTTATAATCATACTTCAATTCGCTGTGATTATTTGTGTTTTTTTTTAACTTTCCCAATTAGGTTTAAAATAACGGTTAGTATTATAACCATAATATTTCCTACTGCCATACATTTTATTATAAAAATTTCTTTCTTCTTGCTCTTGAATGCAGTACATTGTTTTGTGTTGGACTGATTATTAATACTAAATCATATGGTCTGGTCAGAGTTCGGTTGATTATTATTGCTGAATCTAATACCATTATTTATTCTTGTTGTTATTCCATCTTGCTTTTCAACAAATTCCTCAGACCTATTGTAATTGGTACATTTTAACATTCTCAGTAGTTCATATGGTAATACTTCCGAAGTTTCTCGGAACAGTTTCAGACAGTTACCTAAGGTCGATTCGACTGAATCTAGAGATATATTGACGAACCTCTTGTTCCATACTAATTACATTTGCTCGTTCAAACCTATGTTATCTCAGCGATCTCTTCTTGTTCTGCATGATCTCTACTGGCATGTTTCTTCACGAACCAGATAAATCTTTGTAACTTTGAATGTGGTTCTTTCTAACGTGAAACCATCCTTCTACACTACTAATCATAGCTCGATAGATGATGTAGAGTCGATCTGCTTACTCTACTCCTAGCACTTTGAAATAGTAGGTTAACTCCTCAAGATAGATAAAATGGGTTTATGGGCAGTAACAGCACTAAACTCCTCAGGTATTTGGTTGGACTTCCTGCTGAAGGTTTCCCCTCCATTCTTGTAGTTGATGTATATCTTTAGTTCCCGCGTCTTTAGTTCCTCTTCCGCCTTGTAAAGCGTACATAAAAACTTGGACGAAATCTAGCCTCAGCTCTGCTTTCGGGAATGGCATCACGCTGCTCGCTTTAGAATCTCCTAAATGCTCCGCCATATTTAAACTCATAGGATACATTTCATGTCCTTCAGTTTCTTCGGTTGCAATGACAAATTGTGATAATTTCCTAGATATCACCTTCCTACAGTTATCTTTAGGCTCTATTGCATCGTTTTCGGCTGTATATTTTCCATTTTCACGTATACCGGTAACTCTTGCCTTTCTTATTTACTCGCTCAATGTCTTCAGTATTCCGTTGTATAATATGTCTCAATAAGAGAGAATTTACCATTAGAGCTTTCTATGTGTGTATTCAATCTGTCATTCAACTTGGGGAAATTAGATCTGTATTCATTATAATATTCTTGCATCTCTTTTTATAGGTCGATATTTCTCTTTTACAGGTCATCAAGATTCTGGTCCTGGTCCTTTCGTAGACCATTAAACTTTTGGTCCTGATCTGGTTCTTTCGTAGATCATCAAACTTTTGGTCCTGATCTGGCTCTTCCGTAGATCATCAAACTTGTGGTCAAAATTAGCAGATTTATGGTTCTGGTCCTTTCGTAATTCTTCAAATTTCACTAATATTTGTTGAAGTAGTGAAACAGTAGCAACTTCTTTGTTTCCATATTTGCCGCTCCTTGCTCCATATGTTGTGACTGTTTAGTCATATCTGCTCCAATATTTTTCTTTCGCTGCTTAGTAATTCTGCAGGGGTCACTCGTTGGCTCCGCACCTGTACTTTGTACACCTTCAGGACTCAGTGTCTCGATCTCATCGTTCTCCATTATGATGAAAATCATCCCATAAAGTTGGGTGCCAGAATATTACCTCACAGGAAAGGACGTGGAGTAGCCGGCACTGTATGAAAACCACGCCTGGCTCAAAACGTAAGGGATTTGGTAAATGCTGAAAAAAGAATGAAAGGGATTCCTAGAACAGCAAAAAAAGGAAAACTTCGTATTTGTGTTGCAGATCCGCTAGGAATCTACGTTGTGAATCCCAAACCGGAACAACTTCGGCGAGACATTCGTATATATTCCATCAGGAACCACATCGGCGGAATAATGTGTATATTACTGTAAAGGAACAGGGCGAAATAAAACAAGAGGATACAAGAAACTTTTTTTATTGTAACTCTTAAACTTTACGGTTCTAGAGCTCAAGATGAACTGAATACGTGGGTTTACGTACCCTTATATAACCTCGGTCTGAGATGTGAACATCATGAATAACTAGTTACGTTTTATTGTTTAATTACATATACACATTAAAACATTGTTCAATTATCGTACAAAACATTCTTTATAATTATGTACATTTACTTAATTATAACATTTATTAATAACATACACATGTATATACATTTTATTTTATATTGTGCCCCTTCAAAATATTTGGTTCCAGAATTGTAAATCAACTTGGGTTTCGCACCCGACAAGTGGAATATCATATACTCATCAGCACATAAAATAGAACATTATTTAGATTTTGAAAAAAAATGATACAAAATATAATTAATAGGAGGAAATAAACGAACTAAAATAAAACAAAAGACAAAACACAAAAGTGTCGTTGTCGATTATACTAAACAAAAGCCTATACGCAGATGGGTGACGTCACAATGTAATACAATCCGTACAGAAACGGGTCACCGGGTTTATCGTGTCAAGTTTCAGACCGGGTCACCTATGTTCATGTCAGGTGGGTTAGCGAAAGTAACCCGGTTTGAGCTCTACGTACTGCTACCTGAGATACCAACTTTGTTGCTCCCGTTAACGAATATTAATTTGCAACACCTAATCCTTAGAATTCTTCAAGAGGTACTGGGGCTAGCCAATTGTGAACATAGCTGACAAACTCGTGCTAACTTGACGCATATGATTTCTTTTAGATACGACTTTTGGTTATGCCAGCGACGATACCTTTTTAAAGTCTCAGTAATAAAATCAGACAAGCATTGGCATCTTATTGGTATATTAACATAATCTCCGCAGAAAATAGAAAACACTCGATATTTATAGCAATTTGTACGCGGGTCGTATTTGAACGACTTGCATGTTGAAACTTTTATTAATGCAGTATATCAAAATATTATATTCGTGCCGCCTTCACTGATATGCGCGAGGGGAAGCTTCTGTGCTGTTTCAAAATCGGTTCTTTTTCAAAATAAACAAGCCTGTTTTTAATTATATAAATGAAATATGTCCCAATACATTTTTAACAGTTACAATTTTTAACTTACAATGTATTAATAAAAGACATTCTTAAAGGTTTTCAATTTCTTTTTCATCCTTAGTTTTTTTTACCATTTTAATTAAACTACTTGTGTTCTCGCGGCGCGGGCAGGCAAGCAATTTCACAGCATAATAATTTCCACCGAGAAATCTTTTGAGAAATACTCTTATGATAAGTCTAGTCAATATTGGACGGCTGCCGTACATGGTTTCTCGGTGATCCAATTTTAACTCCATGCAGACGTAACGCAGAATTATTCTTAAGCGGTACTGATATGAAAGGAAAAGAGTATATAGATATAAACATCTTTAAAGAAGACGAAGATAAACGCCCGACTTAGAAACGCACTATAAGTAAAAATAAAATCACTTTATACAACATTTCTCTCATTTTCGATTTTTTGTATGAGGTAGGTGTCAAATTAACTATTATAGCGGCCAATTAAAATTCACTAACCTACACTGCGTAGCAGGTTACAAGTAGTTGTTTTACTAATAAATTTAATTCCGATCGGGTTAGCTCCTACAAAAAAATCGAAATTGAAAAAAATATCAACATGCACGGCAGTGCATGAGCCAAGTTCTTCACGTCAGAAAACGTTAGCACTGCCAGAAGCATGTTATACAGGAACAAGAGTTTATGGCAAAATCGACGATTTGGGGGTCCCGTAAGAAAAAAGATGTTAAAGATAGGAATATGAGCTTTTGCCGTTAAGGAGATGTGGTAAATATGTGCAGATGTACAAAATTTCATATTCGTATCTCAAACTATGTTCTAGTTGTGGACCCCTGAAATTGCACATTTTAGGCTAACTGACTCACTCACTCACTCACTGACTGACTGACTCACTCATCATATTGTTTAGGGTGTTTGGAGTAAGCTAGAAACATGAAATTTGGTATGAAGGTAGAGGATGATAAGTAGATAAAGGAAAAATTCCGACATTTTGAAAAAGTCGCCATCTTGGATTCAAAATGGCCGCCAAACCTAAAATTTCAAAGAATACACAGCCTAAACGACTAAAGATAGAACAGTGAAATTTCGTATGAAACTACATCATTGATAGCAAATTAAGAAAACTTTTTAAAAATTTGAAAAAGTCGCCAACTTGAATTCAAAATGGCCGCCAACCCTAAACTTTTAAAGAATACACAGCCTAAACGGCTGCCGCTAGAATAATGAAATTTAGTTGGACAGTACAACATTATTTGTAGATTATGAAAATATTACAAAATATCTCTAAAGACGCCATCTTGGATCCAAAATGGCGGGCGTCATAAATCCATTTTCCAACTGCTTGAGCCAGAAATACGAAATTTGGCATAATGATGTATTATCAAGAGTAGTTTAGGAAAACATAACAACGTTTTAAAAAATTCACCATCTTTGATTCAAAATGGCAGCTGAAATACCATTTTTCACATCGTTCGAGATAGAGAAATGAAATTTGGTATGACAGTGTATCATCACGAGTATGTCACGAAAATATAAGAAAACGTTAAAAATGTGTCCATCTTTTATCCAAAATGCCCGCCTAAGCCCCACTTTACAACGGCTGAAGCTAGAGAAACGAAATTTGGTATGAAGGTGTACCATTACGAGTAGGTTAGAATAAATTCGGCTCGTCTCCCCTACTAGGTTACAGTTCCCAG
>JAGDQP010000005.1:281280-311639 GCA_022664845.1 Lepisma saccharinum
CTAACAGGAACAAAGGAACTTGGCGCGAGGTGGCAAGGTTCATGATCCTCAAGCTATAAGGGTGGTGGGGATCCTAAAACCCACTACGTCCACCGCCATCATCCTTAAGGCTGTTGCCAGCTCGCGCCAAGTTCCTTTGTTCCTGTTACATGCTGTCACCAAGGAACTTGGCTCATCCGTCTCCCATTTCACACCTTTTTAGGGCTAAAGAACTTGGCTCCACTTTTTGCACCTCTGGTGTTTTTGTTCGGATAGTATTTTTTCTTTACTTTTCAGTGTGTCTCAAGTCGGTATAACTTGTCTTTTTAAAGAAGTTTTTTCACGTTAAGTGTGTTTACATTCTCAAACCCAGCGGGACAATTGCCCCTGCTTGCCCCCCTAAATGACGCCTCTGATACCAACTGGTTAATTAATGTCGACCATTTTTGTGTTATAGCGCATAGAAAAATTGTGTTAGCAGATATTTGCGTAAAATATAATACCTGCGGACTGGTTTATCATAGGACATTCAGACAAACACAATTCTTTCCAATAACATCTGCTTCATAAATTTAGTCCTCTGCACGAAAAAGCTAAAACATAATCGAACTGATCAAAATGGAATCTAAATGTAATTGTCGAAATACAAATACAAACAATTCCGGTTTTCAGGGCGCCTTTTCTCCCGGAAGACATTGAATATTAAAGTTGATTTCTTGTACACTACTACATATCAAAGTATGTTGGTACAGTCTATGAAGGCTGATATGTTCTTTAATATTTTATGAATTTTTGAAAATACAAAAATTCTTATTTTATATATATTGGAGGCACTGTAGCTCTGGGACAAAATATAAAAGTCTATTCTTTCACACGTTATACATTTATGCCAGGAGAAACTACGGTAGAATTTTGAACTTTAATGACATGCGAATTTGAAGTGAGTTACAAATTTGCAAATTGTTGATGAATGATGCTCGTGGCCGTGCATACTTTGGTAGGAACATTGAAGATCCGTCTCTCAGATGAGAAATTAGATAAAAATATATATTTTTTTTATAATTTATACACTTATGTCAGTAGTAACTACAGCAGGAATTTGAACCTCGATATTTTAGTTTGAAGAGAGTTACAGATTTGCAAATTGGGGATGAACAATGGTAGTGCGTGCTTTGGTACCTCGCATCAATAATGGTTGTGAAAAGAAAATTCTTTATTACCATCATAATTATGAAGAACGATTTTACTACTGTAAATATTCTTAAGTAATAAGAGATGCATACAGCTTTATAAGCGCTTCACAAACATAGAAAGGTGGCAACGTTTTCCAAAAGGCTTGATTGCATAATGGAATTTAAAAAAAGTCAGAGTGGAAATGCGGAGCAGACATGTTGTCAACTGAACACTGGATATACACCATGAGCAAGTCGACGTTGGGCCGATGATGACGTTGGGTCGCAATCTGCATACAATATCAGTTTCTAGGCCCAAATTCATTTTTACTAATAGCTTCAGTTCACCAATATGGCATTCTCTTATCTTCACGAAGAGTGTACAGATGCGAGGTATTCTTGTTTTAAGTTTTATAGTATGTCAGTCTTTAGACGTTGATGTAGTTTGCGAAGTCTCTAAAATAGTTTTTTATATTTAGTTCGTCTGTATTGATCCTTGCACAATACCTTAATGAAAAACAGCTTAGTTAATTCGGGGCAAGATATTTGACTTCAACGCTCTTGATAACTTCTGACATATCCTCTACACAATTTGGAAACTTCTATCATTAGAGCTTTCCTTGGGAACAGTTTCGCTCAATTTATTTTGCCTGACGTGGAATGTACAGAATGGTGTAAGAAGATTGTGGTGTTATTGTTTTCTGTTCAATTTATCTGCATGCTTACAACTTTCGCATGTCAACTATTATAAACAAGAAATATACCCACATCATTACACTTCTATACTGGTGTTTCACCGACTGAGTTGCACAAGTTTCCATCATTCACTGCTGATTATTATTTCAAACGGTTTTTCTATGATTGCTCTCACAAATGTAGCTACAAAGAACACAGTACAACCGCCACTTTCCTGCCAGTATATTAAGAAATTGAAAGAAAATTGTCTTGTTTACATTAAGTTAGGCTAGAACAATTCAAAATAACACCCAAAGCAACTTTGTGTAGAACGCATGTTTCAAATAGTGCTACATTGATGTTCGTTTTTCAATAACCATGGAACATTATTTCGGTTGTTGTAATGTTTGCAAGCAGTTACGAAAAACATGCTATGTCCTCCTTTTAGATAAGATCATGGTAAAAACTAAACTATTATATATTTTACGACAGGTAAAGAGTTACTTTGAAAGCAATGGTGTGCGAGTGGTAGCTCTATGCCCTTCATGGACAAGGACGAACATCACACGTTGTGGAAGAAACGATATACATGAACAGAAGGAAGCTTACCATAACCCAAAGGTATTAAATGTGTTGAAGCTGGTCGAAGAAGGTCAATCGTAAGTTGAATTATCATATTGTATAGTTATTGCACGATAAATAACTTTCTGTTCTATTCTGTGTCACTATTGTACACTTGTCAATTAACAATTGCACTTCACTCGTGTCAACCTAGAGGAGTTCAAATGCGAAAGATTTGCTAATCTGGTATGGGGGAAATGCGGGAGCTGCGTGAGAAACTAAAATCGTGCTAAAGAGTTACAAACACAGGCCTTAAACCACATAATACACACGTTAAACCTGGTAAACCACAAAATCTCTCACGCATTTTGCGTGAGAGTTGACATGTGGGACTAACTGTTATTTATACTATATGTGTAGACCATTTGCAAAACCGCCCTTGTCCAAGCGCTATAAATGTTGGGAAATCGACAAAAGCATTTCTAATACACTTCTTATTTGTCAAAGCTAGGGGAAATCTGCAGGGGTGATAGAAATAGTAGTAGATATTTTCGTTTTGGAAGATTTTGCTTTTTCTCAAAGAAAATTGGGAAAGATGAAATACAGTACATACAAATTTTACTGTTAACTTTCGTTTCTGCCCTTTTCTGTCTTATGAAAATTAAATAATTTTACAGACGATCTGTAATCATAAAACCTTCCTAATGTGTTAGAAAATAATGAAATGAACTCAATAATGTGAATATCTGAATTTTATATTTTTGTGGACAAGGGCGCTTTTGGAAAGGTAAAAACTGATTATTCTCTTGAAAACGAATATTCCTTTAATATAGTTATGGTATTAACTTTTAGTAGTTTGTTGCCAAAGAAGCTAATTTAGTGTAAAATTACATGAACTATAAGGTAGCAAGTAACACAATGTTGCTTAATATCCGACGGGAATGACTGTCGCCTTGGATGTAACATTACACACTAACAAAATAATGGACACTTTATTTACTTTGTATGTTATACGATTACTCTGAAAGCTAGGTAAAAGCTTGACAGAGTTGTTCATCATATAATGCATTGCTACTGACATTCACAAGGTGCTGTGGAGACTTTTGACAGGGTCAGACTTTGGTTAGATCACGCGTATACACTTTCCGAGAACTTCAAAAGTAATTAAATTTGTAAAATTTACACTTTCAGTCCAGAGGGTATTTAACTTTCTAACTTTCCGGTGCTGGAAAAAGATGAAGAAAATATCTTCGAAATTTCTATAGTTCAATACGTGACATTATGTCAATAGAGACTCAAGACTCTAACTTATTCGTTTACTGGAAACTGTACACTTACCCTTTTATGTACAAACTGGCGCCGCAAGGACTTCGGTCTTCTTTTTTCATATTTGCTTTTGTGCATGCTTATTAATTTCATGTTCAATATGGTGGATAATTTTGCTTCCGAAATATGCTTCCGATACGTCTTTCAGTGTCTGCAGAAATGTTGATATATTTGTTTATTTATGCCTGGTGTTCCGAAAAAACTGAACTTGTTTTTCATTTTTGGCACGCTTGGGAATTTCATACAAGGTCTACTTTTCGTCACTGGTGAGGACTCGATCGAATATGGTTGTGTTGCGGTGCCGAGAAAGCAACGAAAACACGTTATCACTCATTGATCCCTGCGGGTTTCTGAAAGTATGTGAGGTATCTACTTACTCAACCTGTACGCCTTCCTCATGCGGTGCAGGTGAAGTCTGTTTCATCAGAAATCTGGAAGCGTTCAGTAAGCATCACACGGGTGGTTGATGTCCTGATATATGGCCACCTTCACGATCTCGTTATATAGGGTCTGTGGTCGGCTACTAAGGGGTTCATCACACAGGCGCAAACCTCCCGATCTAATGGTACGTTCATTCGCAACATTATTCTCAATGGCTTGACATATTCGGAAACCTCATTCGGCTGCGTACAAGCCTAATTTAAAATCATAAAGCAGATAACCCCGAACGTACTGCTTGGACACCTCCATTTGTCTTCGGCACCACGAGATATATGAGTACTGTGTGTGCACAAAGCGCCTGTTCTGGTCAAGATCAGTGTTTCCCATTCCCACCCCAATCACTTTTCCACCACCTAAGGCGTTTATTTCCGTATCGTTGATCACGTATTCCCATGCGACGTCAAAAATGGCAAGAGTTTCTTTTTAGGTTGTAATTAAAAAAGACTTCAACTTATTTGTCCTTAGGATGACCGAGAGCTTAGCAAGTTCGCCTTCTAACCGTGCGGTCACAGGCTCAATTTCAAGCCATATTAATCGGGGTAGTTCGGAGCACACATTACCAGAAAAACTACAGGTCCGATGTTTAGAAGCTCACCAACTGGTTTAGAGACTAAAGGTGTAACCGAATTCAACGGTGCACCGTCGAGTGTACTATTTGCATCGTCCCGTTGTACCCTATTTAGCCCCGTTGTCCGATTTCAAACGGTAGATGGCACTACTGTAATAACAGTTGAAAGCCTAATGGAATCGCATGAATGTTGAAGGTCTTATTCCGAAGAAATGGGAATTGAATTTAATTGAATATTTGTTTAAAGCTTTTTAGCAACTTTGGCTCAGGCCGAAGAAAGTAAAATGTTAAACAGAAAGTTAACAAATGGTATAACTATATTGCAACAGTTTACTAAATGCAGATCGTGAGAAAATAATAAATTTCCTCGAAGAATGATATCTGAAAATATACAGCATCTTACTGGAATTCTACAAAGGCAAATGAAGGGGGGGGGGAATTGTAAGTAGAATTTTTGAGGATCAATTTTAACAGTAAAAATTTTAAAGTTATACTCAAAATTTTGGAGCGGGTGACCCCTCTATCGGGGTGTGAGAAATGACAGAACCCTATGTGACAGCAAATCAAGGCACTTCTGTTGTTGCGGTTTGAAAATCTTAATGTAGTAAAATAATAATAAAAAATTCGTTATGCAAATCTGCACATAGAAAACAACTGAAGACGCGAAAGTAAATATTCTAGAACAGCAATTCAAACAGATACATTCGGTAGGTCCGGGGTCGATATCTATGGCCTGCCTGAAGTTTTTCCGTGTTTTGTTGTCGTACCAGGTAAATACGGGGATGATACTTTGAAACTAGGTCACCTGTGGTCGACTCTCTCACCTATCACTCAGATATCTGGAAACTCTAAAAATTTAAATTAATCAGGTAGCAAGTCATGGCCACATCTCTAGGGGTTTCCTTGCTGCTGTGTAGATAATCCCTAAGCATAGCGCTAAAATATCTCGTGAGACTACTATTACAAATTGTACTAAGCTTGTCTCTGGACTTTTTTTGTCTGTAAGAAATATGGTAGCTGGCTGGTCCGATACAATCTTGTACTCAGGTTTGGTAAATTTACTTTCGAAACAGTAAATAAAGTTTTTTTTTTTAATCCCATCTGCGACCTTGTACATGTAAATTTTATTAATACGATGGTGGACCATTTATCGTAACTCCTGAACTTTTTGACTTAGTTTCTTTTCTTGTTGTTTAAATTTCTCACATTAGGGTAACAGGTTAATTTAATCTAGTTTTCATTAATCTTGATTACACTAGGTTAGGAAAAGTTTGATTGTAGCGTGCTTACCCTAAAGTGGATTTGTTCCCGTGAGAATAAAGCATGAGTGTACTCCGAGAGTACTCGGTCAGATTTTTTTTATTTTCAACGTTATCAAATTTAATGTAACCTGAAGAGAAGCTGACAAGCTCTACACGAGCGGATCATCCATTTATTCCTAAACCAAGAACTTTCCTTTTCTTATGTGTCTACATGCTATTGTTGGCATGAGGTTTACATTAATTCGTAAATTTATCGACGTGATTTTCCTACCATGTACAAAATCCAATAATACCGTTTCTCATTAGGTACGACAACGCCAAGAACGTGATGCAACCTTCACATAACAAAAGCAATTTGTTTGGGGGTGTACTCGACTATAATCACTGCACGACCGTAATATTCTTAACTTTATCATGCAATCTCATGTATTTCATATTCTGGCTTGAGACTCAACACGCTACTTTAAAGCAAGGTTAGGTTAGATTGCATCAAATACGAAAAAGTTAAAAGAGTACAAGGGCCCTGAAGTGTTTACAATGAGCAGCTCCATGATATGTTACATAACCTGGTCCGCACTATACATAACATTACATTCTTTTAATTCATGTGTACGAAGTTACACATGGGCAATTAACAAAGGTTAAGTTGCTTGCGTAAGGGATAAAATTATCTCTATTATTTAGGATAAACTTCACTTTTCGGACCCTAGGTTCCGCCAGCTATTAAGACATATGTACGGTCTCTACGTCAATCCCTTCCAAATAATTTAAACTGACACTTCTATAAAGCCTAATGGCAACCAGAAATTTATAAAGTATTATGAAAATCGTTAAATACGCACTCGTTTATCCACAGATGCGGAACTATATGAATGCATTGTATGGCGCGTATTTATGCTTCAAAATCACGGACTACAGTGTCGAAAGAGCAACGACAGGTTAGAGAAATGTAATATGAGATATTTTTATTACACTTTATGCACATTGCCTTTAACACTCCAACGTACTCCACTCCGCTCTTTCACTCTCATTTCATAATTTGAAACTGTATTATTTTGCGTTTGAACTCTTCCACATGCTTTGCAAACATTACATTTCTCCTATAAATTTTACAAATTTAGGGCCCTCAAAGTAAAATTTGTTCATTATTTCTAATGAAACTGATCTGAAGTCAGTTATGTATAGCGGGGACCACAAATCACCGTAAGTCATAACAACTGTTTTCCACAAACGATTGCATTTATTAGCGGAAATTTATCGCACTATTAAGAAAAGTTGATTAACGTAAAAAAAAAACTAAAACACACACATATTTAATATCTTCAAATCAACACATTACTTTCTCCTTTATCAAATATGGCTTCTAGCCGCACCAACGGTGGATACGTTACATCCAAGTGTACACAAGATGTGCCGTTGATACACACCCTTCATTGCGCCCTACGCCGCTCAATTCGGATAGCAACAACGGCGCATCAAACGGTACAACGGCATAATCAAGGGTGCTAAATGGTGGATTCGGATGAACCTTAAGACAGATTGCAAAGGTAAAGAAGTAAATTCCTTAGAGATACATGTGGGTTTAAGTGGGCATACAGAACGTAATATGCTGAAGTAAATTAATAAATTAAAATGTTTGCCATGCGTAATAATTATGAGATTATAAATCAAAACTATAGACTTACGTTGTTATGGAGAAAATATGATGGATGTTGCCTTGGATATGATTTAATAGGACTGTTTGTTTTGAGGAAGATGGAAAGCCATTGATCACACAAACGTTCTAGTAATATAGAAAACATTTATTTCTCCAAACATTGCATAAGGGACGAAAAAATTAAGGGGTATATCTGGACTCATTTGACTACAGACCTGTTCACAGCTACTTAGAGAGGGTAACTATGCACAGTTATCAGATGCCATGAAAAGTACTTTCAACCATTTCATGTATTCCTGCGTTATAACTGTTATGTCTTTTTATTCCCTGTAGCTTCTATGCTATTTCTGGTCAGATCGAGTCTGCTAACGCTCGATCTCTGCTGAGGACAGTTTGTAACTGTTTCGTATTGATATAATTTACTAATCAGGAATTAATAATTTCCATATTTTATTGAAACTAACCACTAACTGATATTTTATTATTTTTATAGATCCTTATCTGTCGCCAAAACCTTCATTAAAATCGTTGAAGAGGCTGAAAATGGTTCAATCATTGTCTGCAAAGATGGAAATATGACACATTTTGAAGCACCAGAAGTGTTGGAATAGTTTAATTATTCTACGTACATCACTGTTTTACTGTCCATGAGAAAAAATAAATTGTAGTAAACGTTCTTCTACACGGACATTACGCAAGCGCAGGGAACACTCTCTCATAAGTATTGAAAGCAAAAGAGGAACACTCGGCAGGATGAAAACAGAAACAAGAGAAACCAAACAGTTAAAAAGTAACATACACATTAAATATTCAGTAACTTCTTCCAATACTCTGGAGGCAAGTGACAAGTATGTAATTTGTATATAAAAGCATAAAACTAGGGACGCATGCTATTTATATTTGATTTGTACTTTCAAGTTTTGCAGAGATGTATTATTTTTAGAGCGACATATTGGAAAATGGCAGCCAAAATCCGTTTTCAGCATGTAGCGTTTCGATGGATGATTCGATTTTAATGTCTAGTTTTTGTTCAGAGCATCTTTGCAATAAAAGCGAAACAATTTTTATTACATTTATATATGTAAAGTTTAATTCTCCAGTGAGAACATGAGAAAAATTCACATTATTGGTAACGTTGGGTCTGTGAGAACCAATAAAACATTTCCGTTTGTGGATTGAGTAAAACTCTGGTTTATGAGTTATAAAGATAATAAATCGAAAAGAGTTCAACGTTAAAATAAAATTAATGTATTTTAATCACTAGAATTAGAAGAACAATAATAATTGTAATAATTTCTAAACACAGCGAAAGAAGTAACAAAATGGAAGCAAAAAGTTTGTTCTGAAAGTTGAATAAAACCTCGTGTTGTAATGTAAATTTTCATTTCTTTTCTAGTTTTTCCATGCAGTAGACAACACGATGCCAATATATTTACAAGCAAAGGCGCTTCAAGTATAAAAACGCAAGCAATCGGAACATGGTATGAAAGTATAATCTGAAATAGTTTTTATTATCATCTTCATTTCCAATTTCACTCTGTGTTTGGTGTTCACTGTATAAACAGAATCTTGGGCCTGCATCATGGTCATCATCTTCCTCTTCAGGGGACATATTATCTAGTTCAATTCCTAACATCCGTTCTATTCTTTCAGCTCTAGCCGCATAAATGTCCGTAATTTAATACACACGCACTTATACATAAAATCCCAAGGAGGAAAGTTGTAATAAACAACTTAAAGGGGCAACCTGACGCACATCCTTCGGAGATAGCCACTGAACAGCGGACCCGTCATCTTTCGGTCGGGGAACGACACGGGGCAACTCCATCTAAACAAACTGGCAAATAGATTTTCGACTATATAGGGCAGGCCCTTAAGGAAGGTCAGTCAAATCACAAATAAATCTCTCTTAAATAAATTCCTTATTCCTTACCTACTCTTCACATTCCCTCATCATTATGGGCAGAAGAAGGAGAAGAAGCGAAAATACTGAAAGCAGAATTTCGCCCAAACAGAAACAGGAGCGGAAAACCAGAACAAACCACTCCAAAAACAAACTCTTAGCAGAGGTGATTTTCTCAACAAGAAGGAAAAATTCAGATCCGAAAAATATAGGTCAAACGAAGACAGTCATGGGAAAATGCGACAGAGAAACATCCAAGCAGAATAAGACTCTACTATAAATAACGATGGGTGCAGCCAAACAGTAGAAACAACAGAAGAAAAAAGAAGTTCCCTTAACCAAGTATAGCTAAAGCCCTTCCTTAACAACAGAAAAAATTCCGTTTCTATCAACCCCAAATCTAAAATCCTCAATCAATTCAATTAACCTACCTGTAAGGCAATTATCGTTAAACCAAAATGTTAATACAACCCACAGTTCTCTTAAACGTATCACACAAGCCGTTCCTTACCAGAAACTCATACATCTCAACCATTATTTACGAAAGGAGAAATCGATGCTCTAGTAAACAAAGTATCCAAGATTGCTGAATGCTATGTTCTGCGATTGTGTCGAGTTAGTTGAAGTCATACCTAACATGTATTAATCTAAAATAACTAGCTATACGTAAATTCCGAATATGACTTACTGCGAATATGAAGTTTATCCCAGAAGTACACAATCTTAAATACAAATAAGTCATACAGATATCATTATTGATGAAGCACATTCATCAACATACTCAATGTGTACGTAGAAGACCTGAACCTCATATGACATCAACTTTAAGAGTTTAATAAGGTTCTCAATATCGTGGAACTAGTACGCAACAGCTACGTAAAAACATCGAACATATGATATGTATTTTCATCTCAAAAGCTGACATATTATACTTAGCTGCATGGATAGAATTTCCAAGTTGAAAGTTCCTGACTCCAATACTTTAAAATTAAGCGATAACAAAAGAGATGACATGGAGTTCATAAGGAGTAAACGCATATATTTCTAGCTTCTTCATTATAATAATAAACTATTTGCAATAATATTAAGAGATTAATTTATTCAAAACAGCCGCGCAACGACTATACTTATTTACGCAAAAGCAGTGTTGCCAAATCGACAACCAAAGTAAAGCACAATAAATGTGGGCGAAACACCACAATCGCCTTTCAAAAGACACTTGCTTGTAGAACAAAATAAAGCATAATCTCTTTAATGTCATTTCAATATTGTTCTCCCAGTATAGCCAAAAATTCAAATAACATCATTAAATTACCACACTGAACAAAGAATAATTATGTCATCATGTGCTTAAACATGTTTACCAACATCAAATATTAGGTTAAATTTCATTAGTCATAATTTAAATGAGAACTCTTCATTTCTGTCAATATTGTACTAAAATCATGAAACCTAATTCTACCAGTCTTAGCATTGGACAAATAATTACACCATGATGTTCCAATAGGAATCTATGAAACATTAGTCTTCCTTAAACAATCATTACACCACTGATACGTCGTAATTAATCTTGCTGAATAAAGGACACCATTTATCAGCTTTATGAGAATAAGATAACACAGTACAAATATCTTTTAGTGTCATTGTGAGAATATATATTATTATTGTTTAAAACCGAACCGAGAACAACATCCACATTCATTAGTACAGTTTTGTTCCGATTTTTCACCGTTTTGTTGTGTTAAATTCTGCGAATAATATCGCATAGCCTAATAATTATTATATTGTAATTTTTGAAACGGAGTGTTGTAATCTATTCAGGTAATTTGCGTTTTATTTGATGAATAACCTCTACAAGTAGGAAAAACTGTTATGATAAAATTGTGTTATGGAATATTTAGGATTTAGTTCCTAAAATAATCTGTTCTAGCTTCGAAGCTGAGCGCGTACCTGCTTCTTTGTGCTCTATTATGTACTATATAACAACAATTGCCGATAATTATGAGCATGTTTTTTTAGAATTCTTTTGTCTTCGCTAAGAGGGGAGAGAAGGCTTCCACAGCATCAAAAAGGAAAAATGCCAAATATACTTTGTTTCCATCTCCTTATTTCAAATATCAGATGTCCATTTTCTATTGAAAGCTACAAATAAAATAAAACATAATGTGAGAATTCTACATTTGATTCCTCGAATATATATGCAAAACTAGGGGACACTATCTCTCATGCAAATTCACTTTTTCCACTTCATATTTCCAGCGATGATTAGTAATCTGAATTCTTAGGAAAGAAAGTAACAAGTTCTAATTCTATGAAAATAAAAAGTGTCTTCACACCGTGTAGAACCAAAGACCAGAAAAGTAAATACATTATTTGGAACGAACTCAATTTTTATATAACTCTAAAAAAATACAATACACTAAATATATTTTGCAGAATACATGCGGGTTCAGGTAATAAATATTTTGAATACTATAATTCCATAAAGAAAGAAAGAAATAGGCTATCTTTCAAATATATGAAAAGGTATTCTTTCATTCGGAGACTCATCCAAAGTTCGAGAAAATACTGCAGTTTTTTATTAGTTCTTTTTCTTCTAAAGAAAAAAGTGGAAGCTTGCATTAAAAATAATAACACTAAAAAAATAATTAAATGGAACAGAACAAGTAATACATTTCCGACAAATTCAGAATTAGGTGGGTGGCAATATTCCATACAAAAAACAGGTTATGCTCAACACAGCCATGAGGCTCTCGCGGTAATTTTTGCATTTAAAAAATCCCATAAATATATCTATGGTAAGCCACTGACCCTTTTGACAGATTCTTTACCAGTAAAACTTATTTTTTTCTGATAAATCGATTCCAAGAACAGCATCCTCTCGCCTACAGAGATGGTGCTTGTTTGCCTCTACGTATAACATACATTTTGAATATACGAAAGCTGTATACGTCGCCGATTTCCTTTTACGTCGACCTCTTGAAATGGATACCGGGCATAGTGAAATGGCGGCAGAAGATATACCTACTATCGATAGTCCAATCATAGTCAAATCAAAATGCAGGCATTGATGGATCAGCAATATCAGTTTTTATCAGAGTGGATTTTGAAGGGTTGGCCGAAAAAGGTCCTCAACAATATCAAAATTCAGAGGTTGAACCTTTCTTCAAGATCAAACATCAATTAACTGTAATTGAAGTTGCATCTGGTGGGACAGTCGTTCAGTCATGCCACATACGTTAAGAGATAGTTATTTAAATTTATTGCATGAAAATCATTGGGGTGTAAAAAAGATGATTTTAACAGCTAAGGACAAATTTGGAGGGTGATATAAAGTTATTGGTAGAACAATATGGTGCTTGTAAAGCAAAGTGCAATAACTAATGTTTCATGGATTGCTATTGGAACATCATGGTATAATTATTTGCCCAGTGCTAAGACTAGTAGAATTAGGTTTCATGATTTTAGTACAGTATTGACAGAAATGAAGAGTTCTTATTCAAATTATTACTAATGAAATTTAACTTCACGTCACCACCACTCAACGGCATCTTCTAGTTAACCAAAATTCCTGAGCTGGCTTCTCATCGGGCGCATCATTCTCGACTCGATAGTGCAGGTTACTTCTACAAATGGATCTGCCTCGTGCTGCCCTTTCCTTCTCTTCCTGGGTGAACTTCGCACTCATCAACAACGCCAGGTTAGCGGGTTCTCGGTTATCCCTGGCTACACCTCCTGACGGCTTGTCGGCATGTATAAATACTTCTGACGCGGGTCCACACAATAAACCATTCAGTATTCAGGCACCAACGGCTACACCGGACCTCTTTTATAGGCCTTGTAAAATTCTTCACACCTAGCAAAATTCACTTCTGTTTATCCATTACCTAAGCATTATCACAAGCTGGCTCCACTGGCTCACGGTCCTTTAATATCTGAAATATCGCCTCTAGGTAACGTCCAGTTCTTCTTTCTGCAGACATCTGATATTCTTCTCCCTTTCTTCTTCTTTAAAATACCTCGCAATGCGACCATCACGAGCTCTCTAGATGGGTGTAATAACACAGAATGTAGTTGATATCCATCTGGCCACTCGCCACCATGCACATAACCTCAATAATTTCCTACACATCAAATGTAGTTGATACCCTTCTGGCCACTCGCATTCATGCACACAAGTTCCAGAAAGTTTCTGTACATTTTCTTATCTTCCATTGTCCTGTCACCAATATCCAAATTCTCGCTAGTCATCATATCTTCATCCGTCCTGCCTAGGTCTCTTCTAACCCTTAGTGCTTCCATGACCCTCCATGATCGGGGGGATAACTAGGATCCTTTCTCTATCCTTGTTGTAACGTATTTCTTTCGTCATGTTTGAACTTGTTGTCACCGTTTCTTTCCACACTTTTGGATACTGTCTCTTCATCTGAATAGTGGCGAGGTCTTTTAGAGTTATCATCCCTTCGGCTCCTGTGCCGATGGTATCATCTTCTTTCTATGCTACGGCTCCGCTCCTGATCATCCTCCGAGCAACGCTGAGTACTTTCATTCCCTGTAGAAGGAAATGATGTCACTTCGTTAACCTGCATCCTTCCCGTTGGCTCACTGTTGGGACGATCGTTGTATTGCTTCCTCGGAACTGGTGGTGTCCTTTCAGTATACTCATCATAAACTGCCGCAAGTCTCCTTACTGTCTCGAGTACCTTGAGAAGAGTTAACTCCGACACTACGGCAAAGATTCGTCGAGCCGATACAGGTAATAAGGCTACGTATTGCATACCCGTGTCTCAGAAGCCTGTGCGTCGAAGTCCCTGATAGCGTTGTAACGATTAACAAACTTTTCTAGCTACCATCGTATCGCGGACTAAATGGTGTCGATCGGAGTCGTGCTACGTTTGCACTGGTTATTACCTCTGAGTGGTAGTACTGTAGGAACACCCTTCGGAAACTCTCGTAGTCCCAGAATTTATCCCCTATTGGATGTAAACCAAGTGAGGTTAGGTCTCTTAAGGACAAGGGGTAAAGTATATAGCCACTGCAGACTCGAAATACCAACTATGGAGACTTCACTTTCAAATTGTCGGATGAAAGCTTTTGCTGACATATCGTTACGGTTCGCTGCGTAAGTGGTAAACGATTTTAACTCTGACAGGCGACACTGTGGGAGAACGCTATCACTAAACTTGTGACCTTCTCGGTGTTTCTTAGTTCTCTCCTATATCCGGTACTCCCGCATTCTCCTTCGTTTATGTTCACATTCGCCCTCCGAATCATCTTCACCCGTGCTAGAGGAATTGTGACTGCTACATCCCGAGTAACCACTTTCACTCTGACTACTTTTCCCGGTTTTCTTACAATAAGCTTTTCCTTCTCGCTTATGCCGACCTTGTTTCTTGCTTAGGTGAGCACAGTTACATCCTCCCAGAGTACATTGAGGTGAATACCCGCCTCTAGTGTCTCCTTGCCTGCGTCTAGCCGCTTTAATCGTTTCCTCCTTGACCTAACCTTTAACTGACTCTTTCACTGAGGTACCACTCCTTCTATTGTGCCTTTATCAAGTGTTGGTATCATGATAATTTTATCTTCTAAGACCGCTACTCGCCGCTACAATTCATTATCCTTTTCCAGCGGACTATAATTCAGCAAAGTGATCTTTTGCTCAATTTCCACTTGCATCTTCTCTTCCACCGTGTGCAGTACCTTGAAACTCTTCTCTTCTATTTTCCGTTCTATGGTTTGTTGCATCATTGAGGTTATTCTTTGAAGATTCAGTTTGATTCGTCCTAGCGCATTTTCCATTTTCCTGGTGTTTACTCGCAATTCCTTTTTCCTTTTTCTTCCATTCTACAAGCATTCAGCTGCATTTCTGCTTTCACTTTCTCCTCCATTCTACGAATAGTCAACTGCATTTCTTTCTTCATCTGGCCAGCACTCAGCTGCATTTCTTCTTTCATCTTAGGAGCATTCAGTTGTATTTCTCCCTTTATTTCTTCCCTTCTGCTAGCGTTTAGCTGCATTTCTTCTTTCATTTCTTCTATTCTGCTAGCATTCAACCACAATTCTTCTTCCATTCTGCTAGCGTGTAGCTGCATCATTCACAGCAACTTGGCTGCCACGGTTGTTCCGTTGACTCTACAACTTCTTCAGGCGCTGCTTTCACCTTAAATAGCTTCTTGCTTTCAGCCCTATTGCACTCCGTACATTGCCACTCATTTGCCAAGTCCTCTTTCACCTCGGCTGGTATCATTATGCTTTCGTACACATCTGGCATACTAACTCCTCATGTGTCGTGTTTGGTTCCTCGTTTACACATTGGATCACCTTTCCAGCGTCATGGGTGTACACATTTCCCGTGGACTTGGGTTCCATATTTTCTTCTTCCACCATGACCATGAACTCCTTCTTCACTCTGTCTTTTTCCCCTTTACCAAGGCTGACGCATCCTGGCGCTTCTTGGGAGGAAGAGGCTGCACCATCGGGTCCCTTTTCTGTTCCTCCTAGGGGGTGGATGCTCCCTCGAGTCCTTGTTCGGCGTCATATACAACTGCCACGTATCCTCTGCTCCGTGCGCCAATAGCAGTTATTGATGGTCCCGTGAATGACCCAAAACTACTACGAGAAGAGAGGGTGAGAGGACTCGTTGAAGTAGAACCGCAGTTTGGTGATGAGTACGTGTCAATAAAACCACACATATGGGGCATGTAATGGTCTGTCGCACTTCCTAAGTGCCGTTTTGCACTGCTGCTGAAGGTTGACGAAGAGAGCAACCGTTAAGAGAACAAACCTCTCAGCTAGAAGACAGAATCTCTCTATGGCTTCTCGAATGAGAGGTAAACACCCGGAGGGATGTCCTCTTAAGAGAGAGGACAGTGGCTCCGTGGGGACCTCTTGGAAAGAGATCTGCTTTTACCGAAGGAGAACTGTGAATGAGAGTCCAGTCCCTTGGTTCAGCGATCTCTCCGTTGAAGAGACTACCAAGCAAAATGATTCGCTTCTTAAAGTGAGAGACTGAATAGCTGGGGACAACCTCTCAGAAGGAGGGGTGATCATATATTCAGAAAGACCAACAATTGGTTGCTGATGCACCATTTATTGTGTGCTTTAGTTACGATCGTTCTGATTTGCATGACCACCTCGGTCGGTATTTTCCGACATGTACATTAACTTTTTGAAAGTATTCCTTTTTCTCTGATAATTACTTATTAATCAAATATTAATTATAAAAAAAGATAATTAAGTCCTTCTTCTTTCTTAATATACATTAAGTTTCAGTCAAAACATTATATAAAAATATATTAATATACACAGAAACTAATTACTGTCGCGCGCCATCTCTGAATCTACACAACAAATACTGAATGCAACAACTGTGCAATGCAGGCCGTTGCAACTCACTCGATTTAAACCCCCTGGACTAATACGTGTACAGCGTTTTTAAACGTGAGACTAATAAACATTTCCATATGTTCTCTGCAAATCTCCATTGTCCAGGTAAAATCCGGGTGATGTCCTTAATTTTACACATGTCTTCGCTCAAGTCCAATATTGAAGCTGTCATTGTAGCAAAAGTCGATTTTTTCGAATACACATGTCAATGTACTACTGTTGAACATTCGCACACACTTTCATCACAATATACTTAGAACTTCGTCTGATTGTGCTGTTTGATTTTGTACACACATATGTCCTCAAATATTCTACGCACGCTGTATGTATTTATGATACAGTAGTATTCGTTTGTTGGAGGACAATGACGTATCTCAATTTGCTTAACTTTTTAGAGCAGAAAATAAATTTTTCAGTATGTTTGACAGAGCGCCATTCAAATAAGATAAAATTGATTTTTGTAATACAGAGTTAAGTGTAACTAATGAAATGTCAGATGATGAAGGCTAGCAGGAGCTGCATAAAATAGCTGTAACTCTATTTTCAATAAAATGAGATACTTCGTTATGTCAGCCAACCGACAATCGGTATTATGATTATGTTATATTACAATACGTTGCTATTTTTCATGATTACGTTCTGTTTGTGGTTTAATTCGTTAGCACTTTTTATTTATTAGGAAGCTCTAATATTAATAAACATTCGTTATTCGTTTTATAAACTTAGTTTTTCTTATATTACAATCTGATTATCTGAAACTTTGATCTTCTACCGCGTCAGAATTTTGTTTTTATCTTTCCTTGAAATTAAGAAATTGATATGTTCAGCGTTAAAAGAGAAAGGATGAGACTAAAATTTGGACGCATAATTATGTAATTTACTAATCAGGTTTTGTTTATCACTTAAAGAAAAGGATCTGCCCTTCTACGTTTGTATTCTTACAATTGGCCATTTAGTCTTGAATCCTGAACCATGAAATAGTTATTAGACTAACAGTAGTCAAGATCCATGTGAAACAAATACTAAAATATTAACTTGAAATTACATCGTCCGACCATCCTGAGTTTTTTAGATCTCTTCCTCAGTCACACCAGGCAAATGCTGGGATGGTACCTACAAAATAGGCCCTGGTCGTCTACTTTCCAACACCCTTTCCCCACCCTATCCCAGCCTGAGCCATAGATGCCTAAAGGCCTTACAATTAAAATAAATTCAAATTCAATTAACTTTATGTTTACCTTAAGTTCAGACGAACTGTTGAAATGTTATTTACATTGAATGTTTTAAGCTCTTCCAAAATGTCAGTAACTAGAAAATGTTATATTCCTTATGAGCGACTCAGAAGTAAAATAAATGAATTGATATATCAAAATCATAAAACTCAAGTATATATTTTTACCGCCCATACAATTCATTTTATCTTATCTTATTAATTATATATTTAATAGTTGACATGAAATACTTGTGCACAAAATCTCATTTTGGACCTTAATAAGAATTTAAAAAAAAATAGTCAAACGTATTTCTCTTGCGATCTTGCACTTTCTGTTCGTTTCAGTTCCCAGTGGTATGATATTCAAGTTTCTCCTTTAGTCGAAAGTAGACTTACGTAATGTCCAAAGGGGAAGGGAGCCATAGTTTAATTTTGTAGTTAAATTCTCCTATAATATTTGAAATGCTTTGCTTTACAACTTCAAACGTTGAAATAAAAGAGGAAAATATTGTTTATTTAAAGATGCTCTTTTTGTTGATGTACATATGTGCGTTACACGTTTATCTGATAATAGTGCGGTTAGGCCACGTAATGTATACAAACGATGATTACGTAATTTCTACGTAGGAGCATATAAATGCGAATTTTATTACCATTCTTATTTTTATTTCCCCCCTCCCCCTCTACCCCAATTTTAAAACTCTTTTAGAAGTACTTGACTCTCCTTGGATAGTTATTGTTGTAGATTAAAGATGTTTTTTTTTTATCCAACATTCGTTATCCGAAACGTTAGAATTTTTTTTTGCAAATATAGTTTTCTTCCTTTAAAATAGAATTCATGTTGTATAAATGTAATCCAGATCGTGTAATTCATGTCCTGCACAGTCTCTTGTTCAATAGTCAATAACATCAAATTATGAATTACAGGAATTCCCTTAAAAAATAATGATAGGAATAGATGTTATATATGATTAGAAAAGAAGGAACCCAGCCGATATGCTTAAACATAGGCTTAAACCAAGCTGCTCCCACCCCGAATGAAGTTTCTCATTGTTTTATTATTCAGATGCAAGACTTGAATGGCGAGAATGAATCTACACTAAATCCCTGACTGTCTTCTTAATTTCTTTCTCCAAAAGTGTTCTTGTCTAAGAATGTCATCTCTCAAAGTTTAACGATCGTAGGCCATACTGTAATTGTTTGAGTTATTAACGTCTTTAAGTTTCTAATGACTGAGTCTACAGTTTTGGTAAGGTGGACTGTGAACAACTTCTTTCAATGGACCTTATCGGAAATCCAACCCGCAACCCACGCATAGCTATACTGAAATTATCTGACCTAGGTACGCCACAGATCATAAAGTAAATCGAAAACTATGGATAAACAGAGAAGGTAATTCTATTTTTTTTTCTCCTTGCAAGAGAACAAAGAAAAAATGGCTACTCCTATGTGCAGAGTAGTACCCTCTATTACTTCCCAGATAGTATTCCAACTTGCAACAAGCTTGACAGTCACTGTCTTTGAGTTTGTCAAACATTATACTATCCAAGTGGCACACGCATGTGAGCTCAACGATAAATTTAGGTTTATTTCGTTGATTAACCGTTATCGGTTGAAAGAAGTACGTTTAATTTTAAATTATATTTCAACAAGTACTTGTTATCGTTGATAAGACGTTAATACGGTATATATTCAACTGTTATTTTCAACTATGGTATATATTTCGTTTTCTGGAATTCTTTCAAATTTAATTGAATAAAAATGGTAACTAAAAGCTAATTGAATGCTATTAACTATTATTTTGTGTTCTCTTCTGCATGGTGAAAACACGTTGAATTTCAGTCTATATTCCAACGAAAGTTTGATTTTATTAATAGAACGTTAATGTGACGTGTTGTTAACTGTTATTGAACTATGCTAGAGACAACTCTTCATATGCGTCTTTCTAAGTTAATTCCATTTGAAAGCAAATAGGATAAAATTAAATGCGTTTATCATGTTTTGATTTGTATGTTGGAAACAGATTGAATTTTAAACTATATTTCAACGAACATTTTATTTCGATCATACGGCGTTAATGTGATGTGTTTGAATATTACTTTTCAAGTATGACAAAGATTTCGCTTCATTATTATGCGACATTCTAAGGCGACATATTACACTTATTGAGAAATAAAAATTAGTTTGAAATGTACGGAATATTTTCACCGTCTTTAGAATGAAACTTTCCTGCTGAGTGCATGATTGTTTAGATAGCCACATTTTTAGGAACATTTATTAGTGTTTCTTTTAAGGGTATATTCCTTCACTTTTTCAACTACGTGTATATCGTACAGTTAATTTAGCGGCTTATTGACGTTTCGAAAGTTTTCATCCTACAGTTTTGACGTTGAAGCTAACGCTTATTCTAAATGTTCATTTCAATATATTTTCAAACATTTTTAAACGTCGGATAAACCGTTGGACACATACAAAGTTAAAAATTTGTTTGAAAAACACGTGTTTTCATCATCCACTTCATCACGATGAAAAATACGTTTGTTCTTATCCAATGAGCAAATCCCTTCCAAGTGCTGGCGAACCAACGCGTCTTAATTTGTGTGACTGTCTTCAAGCCAATACGAATGCCTTTACTTCAGATACAGTATTCGTAACGTAAAAGTAAATCGTTTAATGCTTGTTTATTAATCGTAAAATAGTAAAATAGGGGAGTAGTTAGAGTGACGAGTTACAAATGACGTGTGCGGAAAATTCCAGCTTCGAACCCCACTGCAGACAGTTGGAAATTTCACTTCTAAATTAATATATGACCATGAAAGCATCGGACAAAGTTAAGCTTAATATGAATACCAATAGAAAGCAACTAACATCTAAGCTCTGTTTTGGTCAACTGAAAAAGCTTGAACAACGTAAAATTGTTTGTAAAATACCTTTCTTCATCGTCCACTTCTTGACGATAAACACTGCGTTTATTCCAAACATCGATTTTAACCTGTTTTTAAAATATTATTCAAGGTCGATTAAACGATTGAACATGCAAACATTCTGGTACATATACAACAGTTAAATAGCGTTTCGGTACTGACGTTTAATCCACGTATTTTCAACGTTTGTGTGCTACTGGAGTGTGTTGAATTTAATAAACAAGTATTAAACGAGTTTGTTGGAACAACGTATAAGTGGCTTTCTTGTTATAACTAACCTAATTCAAGTTTGTTGGAACAAGCAGTTATGCGAGAAGGCTTGTCAAACTTATAATTCATTTGAATATTTTCTTTCGTTGCACTTCGTCTGTCGTTTCATGCGTTGAAATCTCACCACGTATCAGAACAGTTTCGTCGTAGGCAAATCTTCGACAACCCCCACCCTGTTACAACAGGCGTCTCTTGCGATTGGATTAACTAAGAGTGAAAAACGTTTGGAAAGAGTGGCACGCCGTGTGATTCTTTGGTCTAGCGACTTCAACATCAGACTGGTGTATCAGTGAACATCGGTTCGATTTCCACCCAAGGCAACGTTTTCATTTTGTTAAGAAGTACATTATTTTTTTTCTTCCTTGTCCTGTAAAGGCTATTTCAACTTTAATTATTGTAAACTAGACTGCTTGATTCAAACTTGTTTAAATCTTCTTGGCTTGATATGTTAAGTTTGCATAAAATTGTCTCACTTGTCAAAGGAAGCACCGAACGGCCAAGAGCGTTGGCTTATCGCTCGGGAGGTCCTGAGATCGATTTCCACTGCCGACCAACTTGATTGAGGTTTTCAGTTTTTTTCTCAGTCATACCAGACAAATGATGGGATGGTATCCACAAAATAAGTACTGGTCGACTACCTTTCAATATCATCTCCGGTACCCTATCCCGGCCTGAGAACTAGCTGACTAAAGACCTTAAGAAAAATTCAAATTTAAATTGTCAAAATAAGCTTGATTCATTTTTTAGTCAGGGCAAAATTGCTATGTGAGTTGCTACATATTCACGTTAATTATTAAATGTTTAAGGGTTCATAACGACAGAACTAAATTTGTAGTATCCTTATTGCATTTAATTGAGTTTTATCATCCTAATGAATGTCTTAACTAGATATATGTTCTGCTGTACACTCCTGACATTGAGAATATTTGAGGAATAGGGGAGTGTCGAAGAAAACGGGTTCATTATTTAAAACACGTAACTTCCAATTGGCAAATCTTATTGAAACTTAACAGGAATCTTTGATAGTATATAATTATGTCTACTTGAATTGGTTGACTTGACAAACTTGATAAGAAATATAAATTCCTACTGAAAGTAGGGAATTTTTATTTACGAATTCAACTATCCCAGTTTTGGCAGACTTGTCCGATAGGACAGGATACGCAGTAAACGGAATGCGAAACTTTCCTTATTTACTACAACAATAGATTTTCTGTAAAAACACAAATTATAATTTGCCATAAATCACATTCAAGAGAATAATACAGGTCACAAAGATCTTATTGACAATATACGAGGTCTGTCTGAAAAGAAAAGGTTCTGGGTCTGTTGTTTGGGCTATGGGAGAACTAGGGATAAGGTCATTATGCAATCAAGTAATACGATGTCTTGGTAGTATAGGATTGTAATATCAGCTTTCTACAACCATTTGGTTTCTTTTAAACACGCTTTTATTTACACCATTGTGTCTACAGGTCGTTGAGCTGGGAGAACGCAGTGTCGAACCATGAACATGGAACAACGAATCAACCTGAAATTTCTGGTCCGGTTGGGGAAATGTCCGTCAGAAACACTTTAAAGGTTTCGACAGATGTATGGAGATAAAATCACGTCACACATACACATGTGTTTGAGTGGTACACGAGGTTCAAAGAGGAAAGCGAGGAAGTGAAAGATGATTCCATGAGGACTTCAACAACCAGGACTAATGATAGCGTCGAACGGGGAAGGCAGGTGTAGTGTGCAAATCGTCGGCTGATTGTTCGAGTTCTTGCCACAGGGCCAGACGGGACGATAAATCAGCAAGTCTACAAAGAGAACCTGCCATGTTTGTCTTGCTCAGTGCGCGAGAAGAGACGAGAGTTGTGGTAGGAAAAATCGTGGCTGCTGCATCATGACAACGCACGAAGTCACAATATCCACAGCATCCGGCAGTTAATGGCTCAGAGGAACATCGTCATCCTGGAACAACCTCCCTATTCCTCTGATTTTGACCCCGTGACATTTTTCATTCTCCAACCTGAAGAAGATTATCAAGGGAACTCATTTGGAAGGTATGGAGACCATCAATAGGGCCGTAATGACTAACCTGCGGGACATCCCAGAAGAATCCTTCTAGCAGCCCACAAATGCGAGGCAGAGAAGAATGGAAATGTGTGTTAGACTGCAGGGGGATTTCTTTAAATGGTACACCATGCACTTTGCCGTTTGGGAGAGCAATAAATTGTAAGTGACAGCAGAACCGTTTCTTTTCAGACAGGTCTAGTATTATTATTATAGTTAAGTTAGTAAATGTTTTAATCTAATATAATTGCCCTTCAATAATTAACTGTATGTGTTTACTCAATTATTTACACAAAACGAATTAATTATCACTATCTATTAAAATTTTAACTGCCTAAGATGTTATTCTGCCTTATCATACTACATGGTGTTATGCTTTGCCCGACAATTTATAGTATGAAACAATATGACCCTTTAAGAAAACTAAACAAGCTAACAAAAAATATTTAACGTGAAATTATAACCAAGGGACGATCTACTTGACTTAACTTTTACTTTGAGGATAGGCGACGAGGTTTTTGGTCAAATTCAGGTTAACTTAATTAAAAAATAAACTTTGCACTGGACAAAAATTATTCGCATGATACATACAGCACAATATCGACGAAGACTTCCTGCGAGTTCGAAGCATATTGAAGCATTTCCATGAGTAGTAAAATAATATCTGTTTTTCAGACTAAAGAGCCTGTTTTATCAGACTCTCCTGTTTTGTCCTACTCTCACCTATACGAAGAATATGCTCTGAAGCTCGAAGTACCGCAGTATGCTGAAAATACGAAGATATTCTTGAAATCAAAACATATTTGACAACTGGCAAGCGACTTTTAATTGTATTCCTACACGCTGAAAATGTCTACTATAGTAACTTTAGGAGGCCGTATTTCACGTGAGCGATCTGTAGCTTCTGAATTCCCAAACAATATGCCAAGCACATAAGAAAATGTATGTGCAGTATATTTCATGCCTGGCACGTATACTGACTGTGAGACTATTCTTGTGCTGCAGAGTTACAATATTAACGCAACGAGACTCGATACAATGAGACTGATAACAGAGACTACGTTCACTTGTAACTTTCTTTCTAAAATCTCTGCGTGTATGTACAACCAGTGAGTGAGATTCAATTCCGGAAGAAAATGAACCATGGCTAATGATGAACACATATACTAATACGAATTGTGCTGAGGGATGTTGAAAGTGGAAAATACTTCTTTGGTTGAAATAGAAAACAAGTCTTTGTAATACGGCAGGAAACACATTTTTTCCTCAAAGAAGGTAATCATATCTTTGCTAGGAAGTAGCAATAACATTTGAATTGTATATTTTTAAAATGGCCTCAATCCAGTAATACAAGTTTTGGAGAAATTAAAAAAAAATGTTTTAAAATCGAAAATAATTAAGTGAGATTAATTCTATGCAAGTTGGCAAGTTCAATGGTTGAAAAGTGACTCGAAGTCCTAAGACTGTGTCACTGTTGCAATATGTGAGTATGTTATTCGTCAGTAAAAGTTGTGGACTGATGCCTTTCAAAAAACAAAGAAAGAGAACAGAAACTACATTTATTTACCCTCATTTTCCGTTTGTTTTCTGTTATTTGAATTCATTTATGTTTTTAAGCTAACATCAAGTTGATTGCATGTATTATCAATTAGAGTCTTTTAAAGTTAATAACACTGATTTGTCAATGATACAAGAGTCATGAACTGGCAGTAAGTTTAGTCATTGTCTGGATTTTAGATGTTCACAGTCCACTTTAAAATATGACCATAGTATTATAAGTACTGTACTCGTCAGGCGCATAACGATTTAGTTTTTTCAAAATCTTAATTTTATTGCACTCGATGGAAACTATTCCTGATGAATAAGTTCGTTTCCTTATAGATGAGTTTCTGACTCATGCCCCACTAAAAGTTTTCAGATGACTCCGAAGGTGAAACCGACTATCAGTTAGTGATAACAAAATTAAGGGAAAAGTTATGCATTGCGAACAGAGAAAGCAAAGGATCAAAACAGCTTAAATTCAAAGTTAAACGATTAGATAATCCAAGCGTAAAAGCAGACTACCAACTCGAAATCTCAAATAGATTCGAAATCTTATCCGATTCGAGTAGTAATAAAGATGAAATTGGTGTAAGTAAGATATGGGAGGTGATTCGTGATGCAGTGAAGGGTGCAGCGAAGGAACGCGTATGTGAGAAGAGAAAGCAGAGAAACAAGCATTGGTTTGATGAAGAATGCATTAAACTTCATGAGGAACGAAAACAAGCAGTGCAGCGATGACTAAGTAATAAAAGCGAAGGAAATACTAACCACTACAGTAAGGCGAAACGCAACGCCAAACGCGGGTTTTGAAACAAAAAGCGAGAATATATGACACAAAAGATTCAGGAGATAGAGGGAAACTGGAAGACAAATAACATACGAGATCTATACAAAGGGGTAAACTAGTTAAGAAAGGGTTACCAGCCGAGGGTAGGGATGATTAGAAGTGAACACCGAGATCTGCAGGCGAATCCGACTAAAATCATCGATGCGTGGAAACGTTATTTCGACAAACTTCTTAATGTACACAACGGAGAACAAACGGAGGAATTTGAATTCTATACCGCAGAACCGTGGATAACAGAACCTAGTGAGATCGAGGTCGAAACGTAGATAAATAAATTTAAAATATTCAAATCACCGGGAACAGACAATATTCCAGTCGAATGAATTAAAGCGGGAGGAAGAGACTGCATTAATTGATAAGCGCTATATGGAGAAAGGAGAAGATTACAAAGGAATGAAAAACCTCAATAATAGTTTCGGTTTATAAAAAAGGAGATAAATCGGACTGTAATAATCACCGTGGAATCTCGTTACTTCCAACATGTTACAAAGTATTGAGTAATATTCTGCTCACTCGCCTAAGTGTATGTGTAGATGAAATAATTGGAGATCACCAATTTGTGGATTTAGAAGAAATAGATCCACGTTGGACCAGATTTTCACCTTGAGACAAATCTTGGAGAAGAAATGGGAATACAATGGCACTGTTCACCAGCTATTCATTGATTTTAAGAATTCTTATGATTTTGTTAAAAGAGAAAAGCTATACAGTATCCTGCAGTACGGTACAATTTGGAATTCCGAAGAAACTTGTTGAACTTGTGAAAATGTGTCTTAGCGACCCCATAAACAGAGTACGGATAGTATGTCATATACTAGGTAGTTTGAAGATTCGTAATGGAATTAAACAAAGTGATGCCTTGTCACCTCTACTGTTTAACTTTGCTTTAGAATATGCGAATTTAAAAATAAAAGAGGCAAAAAAGGAACTAACGTTGAATGGCTTGAATCAAACGTTCGTATACGCGGATGATGTGGATTTAATAGGGAACGATACAGAGGCACTACAAAAGAACACCGATGTCTTAGTAGAAGCGTGCGATGAGATAGGTCTACAGGTAAACATAGAGAAAACAAAATATATGACAACAAGTCGAAACACAGGAAATGAGGGAAATAAAATCAATAATTAAGGATGAAATCATAGAGAAAGTAAACAAATTTAAATAACTGGGAGCATACGTAACAAGCAAAAATGAAGCCACGGAAGAAATAAAAAGTCTCTTATTATCGGTCAACTACAAACTCCTGACCTCGAGATTAATATCAAGGAAGTTGAAATTGAAATATACAGAACGATTATTCTGCCGGTAATATTTTACGGTTGCGAAAGTTGGAGTACGACCCTAGCAGATTAACATAAATTAGGTGTGTTTGAAAATAAGGTTTTGAGAAAGATATACGGGCCAAAACGTGACGAGATGACTGGAGAGTGGAGGAGACTGCATAGTGAGGAACTTCACGGACTGTACGACTCACCCGATGTTGTAAGAATATTGAAATCAAGACGACTAAGATAGACATTCCATCCAGCTCGGGTTGGAGAGAAACGAAGATTATATTTCATCTTGGTTGGATGGCCTTGGGGAAAGAGACCGCTGGGAAGAGCGATACAACGTTGAGATGACAATATTAGAAGGAATCTTCGAGATGTAGGTGTTTGTGATGAAAACTGGTTTTATCTTGTCCAGGATAGATCCCGATGGCGAGCGTTTGTTACTACGGCGATGAACTTGCGAGTTCCGTAAGCCATAGAGTAAGTAAGTATAAATCTTAAGGCAATTGATTCTTTTTTTCATTCCATGTTAATGACAATACGTGCAGCTATCACTATTTTCTAAAACACCGCAAGACTAAAAAGAACCACATTGTGAATTTATGCCCTTTTAAAAATATACGAGTACGATTCATTTTACTTGAAAGCAGGAAACACATGTTTGTTTAAAGGTAGAATATACATCTTTGTTTAGAGGTAAGAAACACACTTTTTTCGTTGAAGGTAAGAAACGCCTGTTTGCTTGGCGGTAGGAGACAGAATACGCATTTGTGAACTTTATATTATGCATAACTTTCCGTCATTCATTAAACATTTTTTATGTCCTCGTGCACAATGTGTAATAGGAGGTTTATATTTACGAAACAGTATTTTCATGTGTACATACATAACCATAGCCATTTCTAAAAGTCAGCTAAGCTTTCTTGAAATCGAATAGTGAAATTGTAAATTTGAAAATTTACTGAGTCATTCTTAGTTTTTTTTCTTTTTGTAAACTATTGCATAATCATCGTGTCATCCACAAAAGTCTAGTCACTGCCAATTATGTTGTTGAATACAATGAAACAATTGAGAAAGTTTGGGCAAACGAATACGGAATGACACCTCCAAACGCAATAACCTGATGCTAGATTTAAATAAAAATATTTAACACTTAACTCAATATGTACGATTACGGAGAAGAAAACGTATACATTTCTCTCAATCCTATCAAATTAAGTATACTTGAAGTAAAGCATCAATCTTTATTTTTCACGTTGCGTAATTCATTTATAAAGGTCAAAAAATATGCTCGTAGGCTTGAAAAAACACATTTATGACTTTGATGTGTATTTTTATTAACACTGCAAGTATTTTTAATGTGTATCTTGTGATAAATTTTTGCTATTAGTTTCGGAAATGGCCTCAGATCTCCTCTCAATCCAGGTTTTAGTGTAAATTTAACGAAAATATTACAGAATTGAAAGTTTTACTCATTTTCAAGTAATTAATTTTATTCGTAGTTAACAAAACTAGAATACCTTAAAGCTTCATGCTGCTAAATTTTTAATAAAATTTTCATATATATTTTCGTCACGTAGAAAATATTTATTCTTCATAGGTGAAAACTTTCACCTTGTTCTTCGCTGACCTAACCAAAATATTGAAGAAAGAACTCAATGGACACTAGAGAAAACTGGACTGATACTTTAATCTTCACCTTTAAGGATATGTAGCATATTTCCTTACATTATTTTATTCTGAATTCAATGTATTTACATTCATGATCTTTAGATATCTTAGGTTTTTGCTTCCTGTAAATGTGATAAAAGCAGGTGGTATTCATTAAACTGACTAGTTTTTTTTTTTCTATTTCAATGTCACTTATATCCCTTGGCTTTTAAAGTCGTTATATATTATCTTTACTATCAGCACGCAGCAGAGCTGAAACAGGTCACCCGGGTCAAGTTTTAGACCGAGTCACCGGGTCAAGCCTTGTCTCAAGCATGGACCCGGTGATCCGTTTCTGTGCAGAGTTTTAAATTTGTCCTTGTAATACACTGTTGTATTTGAGTAATGTATCCTTTAGGAACGACCGGACCGGGACAGAGCACGAAAAATACGACGCAGAAAATTCCTTGTACATTATAGTTGGTTAACTTCCATGCAGAAAATTTTGTTTCAAAATTCACAATACATTATTTCAATGGAAGGGTTTTTCTTTCATTTAATAATGTGGGAATATGTAATTAATCATACTTAGGCATATATTGGGTACGTGCAATTATACTCGTTTCTGGTGGGCATGTGAAAGTACGAACAACACCAACTGAAGGATTGTGCATTATCGATTAGCTCTTGCCATCTCTCTGGTAGGAGATGAATTTCAAACCGATAAAAGTCCTGAGGTTTGAAGTTGAAGAACTATTCTGGTCTGCATTATCATGGTGCATGAAGACTCCTTCACGGTTGATGAGCCCTGGCCGCCTCGATCGCAATGCTGCAGTCTGTCTATCTGTGGTCAGTAGAAGGTGGCATGAATATGTGACGGACAGGTAATTCGCCCTCACATGATTATAACAACATTTAGTGCAGTTGGATATTCTTAAAGTAATTTTTTATATTCCGACACGCATTGATATCGTCGCATGCATGAAGAGACGCTTGAGTCAACGCCCGGCGTATGTCTGTGTTGGTGCTGGACAATTCTGCCCGAGAGAGCTGGCAACATTGCATCGTCCGATACAGCAGAAGACATTGCGCGCTGCCCGGAGAGGAAACATTAAGTGTGCGTCAGCGACAAAAAACTGTTCTTATACAAGTGTAATTACTTATATATACAAAACTTATAGTGCAAAAGGATCAGTACGTTCCAAGGATTTACAGGAATATAAAAACAGGACGAAAAGCTGGGATAGTTACTGCCTAGGAACAAGTAACGTATACCTCGTTTTGCTGGACGACTTGTACGCCGCACTGAAGGTAACCCTTTTCGTTTCTCTTAATTATAGACAACCTGTCGGAATCCAATTACATATTTGCATTGACTATTTGCAAGCTTAAGAAAGGAATATATTTTATTGTGTCGAGTGAAATGACATCGGATTATGCGTAGCCTCGTTGCATCAGTTGCATATCGTCAACAGTGCTCTTGAAGACAAAAAAGAAGTCACGTGATTAAACGCGGATTGTTGATGCTCGGAACGATATTGTTAACGTCGTCGTCGCTTATCCGATATGCGTTCCTACCTTGCCTTCGTTTAGATAGTTTTTCTGTGGGCAATAACTAAAGAAATACAATTCAATTAAATAAAG
>JAGDQP010000005.1:312039-339283 GCA_022664845.1 Lepisma saccharinum
AGAAAACATTTCTATTAAGCTGTTTCGTGAAGTTTCACCAAAAGTGACATTTTTCAATATTTTGGTCGGAGTCAGTAGAAGTGTCCGCAGATTTGGGGATTTTTGAGTCACGGGTTCCAAATACTAAAAACGTGGTTTTCCGCCTAAATACAGTGTTTTCCACCCATTTTCAAGTGTTTCAACGTTCGTCACGCACTTTGCGACCGTTTCCCGCCATTTGCACACATTCATCTATTTGTTGATTTTTGTGCGTTTTTACAGTATTTCGGGGCTCAGAGGACCTATTATCGGTATTACCGTTCCACCAACCTTTGTCTCCGGAATTCACTGGCTTACTGGTTTGGAAGTATTATACAGGACCCCAAGGGTGAGCAGTAGGGTTGCCTTTGTCCTCGCTCGTTATCACGGAAGCTATATTATCCCACGGCGTTCTTTTCAAGAGAAGTGGGACGTACACGTTTAATTACTGCCCGGTAAATTATTGTACGGATTGGTACTCCGGGAGGAAGGAATTCTTCACTTACCAAGAACCGTCATAAATAGTTTGCCTAGGTTCCAGGATCTTCCAGTGAATTATGCTTTCGTCATCCCACCAGACGCTCAACATCACGTTCTCGAGATGCAGTTAGGGTTTGGACATTGATCAAGGCTGTTCAGAAGCAAGACACACAGTCCTTTGACCCACTTGCCATCAGCCATGGGAATGCCTGTGAAGAACCGGTTATTTCCTACCAAGAAAGCAAGGGAACAGGTAGCCACTAGGGATGGCCAAAAATCCAATTTCTAGAATCCGGATTTGGAAAAATCCGGAATCCTAATTTGAAATCCGGATTTGGGAATCTGGATATGACATCCGGATTCCGGATATGCAATCTGGGCAGGGGGCCACGCTCCAATAATTAGGACCCAGTCCCCCCTTATTTCATAGGCTCATCCTGCTTCAAATAGACAGTACACCCTTTCATTAACTTTACGAATTCTTTCCATTTCATTTTCGTAAGAAATATGACCAATCATTTCCAATCTTACAGTTCTTAACTTCTTGTTATATTTCAAATGGAATTACAATGAATATAAAACACATTTGATAGTATGCATATAAGATCGATATATTTGTATTAATACATATTGCAACTGGAAGTTGGAACTATTCATAGATTGATCATCATACACAAGGAATGGCTTGCACATATTGAGATTATTTTGACCGTTGGAACATTGCTGAAGACTACTGATTAATAATTTCTTTGTTGAATTTACATGAATAAATTATAGTGGGCAGAAGGCAATTGTCTGTTGTGGAAGAAATTATTTTTTCTTGGAATTTTATTTATTGTATTTAGGCATCTAAGGCTCAGGCCGCGATAGGGGAGGGGGAAGGATAAGATGCTATCTCGGCATTGCCTGCTGTGACAGAAAAATCTTGGAAAAACCTGTCAGGATTGTCTACTTTTCTGTCTGTCTGTCTGTCTGTCAGAGAGAGAACTCATGTACGTTCTCCTTATAACTACTGATAGAGACAATAAAAAGAAACTTGTACAAAACATTTATGCTCGAGAAATTAGTGAACTAGACGACAACCTGATATGGTTCTAAAAATTCCTTGTGATCCAACGTTGTTTCAGTTCTCATCCGAAGATAAAGTACGTCTTTCATTTTGTTTAGATAGCTACTATTCGTTCACTCACATTCTGCTTCCTCATCTCTCAAAATACACGAACATAAATCTTTCGCCACAGATCAGTATATTGTACGGAAAGCTTGAAACCTTCTGCAATATTTTCAGGACCTAAGTTGAAAAATTGATAAATAAAATATTCAACAATTTACTTCTTCTGATGTTTGTAAGACACCAGCAGAAAAAAAATCACCATCTGTGTAATCTGTATATAAGGCTAACAATTCGTCGACTGAAAATTATAAGGTTCTATCTAACTGCATAGTTGGTCAATGTTAATGAGTACCTTATAATTCTCAGCCGACGAATCGTTCTGAAAACTGGCATCAAAGCTGCAAGAGTATAGTCAATGCGCTCATAGAAAACTTTCGTTCAATCGCCGACAAAAATCTGTTATTAGATCATTGATTCCTACTTCATCAATACACCTTTTACGAGGTTTCGTATTTGTCTTCCTCCTTCAATTCATGTTTTGTATCAAAATGTTTAAGTTACGCAATGAACGAATTCCAACAATCATCTACTTCCTACTTCTGTAGCTTACTTTTAGTTAACAATCTCCAGATACAGTCCAATTCCGCCAGTTTCCACGGAATATATTAACAATAATAAATACACGGAATAGGATTTTGGAAAGAATCAGATCTGGCTTTATTCAAGGAACTATCCTAGCATTTACCTGGTGTAACAACAAAAGTTTAGTTACGATGGCCGGCACCAGGAATTGAACCCGAGCGCTGCCGATTACAAGCTGAGCACTCTACCAGTACCGACTGTTCTATCTCATCGCAATATATAGAAACAGAGAATGGAACTGAAAGTGTGGAATTAGATCGATGAAAAAAAAATGTGTGGTGCATAACACTTCTTCTGTGGTGTTAACCATTGCTTCTGCCAACACTGGTAGCGAATGAACGAGTAACAGATGTACTTATAAGTCAAGCGACTAAGTTGCCTGCACAAAAAGGAACTCTGTGACTTGGTCGCGCGACAAAATAACGTTATAAGAAAACACTGTTCTTTTAATAAATGAAACTGCGTAATTGGCTAATCGTACGTTCGTAAGCATTTTCGCTTTGTAAATTTCGAACACCAGACTGAGAAACTGTTTCTACAGCTGTTTTGAAGTAAATCTTTTTGTCATCTCCCTTCACAAAAAAATGCTATTCAGTGGGCACCCCTGAATTCGGATATGAATTGAAACTTGAGCGAAATATGGGATTTGAATTTATTTGGATTAAAAATTGCTCGAACTGAGAAAGTGTATTGGTTTGTAAATTGAAGTCCTGAATTGCAAAACTTCCCAAGTGCACATTTTTCGTATTTGCATTTTTTTTTTCTGTTCGTCGGTATCTATGTTCCAAGGCCTATCCACTTGCATAAATATTATATCCTAATCCCACCACAGAAACCCTTTTTAATACAAAAATAATTTCAGCTGAATAGAATAACACTGCTTTTGGACTGTTTTTTGTTTTTCCAGAAAAAAAAATACTCCGTTGGACTTGGAAGGTTTTGCAATTCACGTTTTAAATTGTATTATTCCAGTCAAGACTGATGAAACCCCAAACCCCAGGGTTAGAGTTTGTGAGAATTGTTGCATTACTTCTATTCCGTAATCTTGAAGCTTTTTTCTTTTATTTATTTATGACCTTTGGCTCAGGCAAGAATAGGGTTGGTAGTTAGTACAAGATACAGGATGTTAGGTATAGGTCAGAGCCTTATTTAAGGTACCATCCCGAAATTTGCTTGTGAAATTGAGGGAACCCTTGGAAACTAGTAAGGATAGTTGGCCGCGGGGAACGAGCTTCAAACCCGTACCTACTATCCAGGGGTATATTTTTATTTCGTTTTTTTGTCTTGGCCAACTGCTTCAAAAAGTTTTTTTTTTTTTTTTGCAGTATAACCGGTCATTGCAAGTTCTTCTTTCTTCGGTCAGGTGTCTGGAAACTGTTTACGTTGCCCGCGAGGCCAGGCCAGGGCCGAAATCCACCCCTGCAACTATCCATTGCAAATTCAAATTTCGCGAAGTTAGCGTCTAAACTACGGGGGCTGGGTATTTGAGCCTGTTTACCTATTTGTAGTTTGTACAATCTAATACAATCGTATTGGCAATATGGTAGACGTTCACTACTTCTGAATATGAATATTTAAAAAAAAAATAACTTTTGAGTGTTCATGTAAATTTAAGGTATTTCTTATCTGCGTAGTTGGACTTGTCTTACTAGCTGTACATCTAAAGATAAACACACTTCAATGATCCCAAACCTTTATTTTTGCTTTCTTTGATACCGCTAAAATAGAAACATTTGAAATGGCATAGACTTTCGTTTTTTTAAATATCTGCAGGCAATCCTTTCATTACGGTATACGAGGAACGGAGGCACTGTTTAGAATAGAGACCTGGCCGGCAAATGTTGGCGTCCACCTCGAGTGTTACGTATCTCCAGTTCCATGACTCCAAGTGACATGTGTCTAACTGTCTATTCTAGGAAATCGAACAATGAAGTTTGTAAATAGTTCGAACAAGGTATATTGTAAATTCGGCTCTCTTCCTTCAGTCATATCAGTTTACTCTGAGCATGCTAGGAGACTGTTGAAATTGTGAGATATAGTTCAGTGTGGACTCATTTGAGAAGAAATGATACATCATCATCAAAATGTAATTACTAATAATGTCGTAATAACGAATAGGACAAGCACTGGTGCACTTTGTTGCCATACATATTTCGTTTAGATATTTCCGTACGGCGCTTAGCTCATTTACATCCACTGGCAGGAACTCAACTTTTACGCCCTGGAAAACTTTCTCACATTCTTATGACGTGTGAAGCACCCTTGTGTCTTTTGTATTTCCATTTAATCCTTGCATCAAATTGCTACGCGGTAATTCATTTGCATGAAGTAAGCACATAAACGATTGTATCATTAAAAGCTATTTGCAAGTTCTCAATAATACAGATTTCAAGCTAGTATTATCCACTTTGCCATTGCAAGCATCAACAATAATCAATTGCGCCCATTTCCAAACGGTTCATTGTCAAAAAAAAAAAAAAAAAATGGAATTGAGATATGGGCATTGTTGAGTTCATTTTATCATTTTCTAATAAACTAGTAATATTTTGTGATTCCAAACAGTCTCGAAAATAATTTAATTATCGTAAGAAATTAAAGGACAGAATCATAATTAAGAGTAAAATTCGTATTTATTTTTCATTCTTTTCCAATATCCTTTTGCAAGAAGGTAAAGTATTGGTAAACTAATACTTCCCTAGTTTTGTAAGCTATTCAAAGTTGTTCATTTGTCTAGAATAGAAAAATAAGAAGTGTATGACAAGTGTTTTTGTAAATTTCCCAAAATCTATGGCGCTTGCACAAGGACCCGTTTGGAAATGGACGCCTCAAATTTTCTCTAATTTCTTCAGATAATTAAAAATGCTCGAATTAATTACATTAGCATTTCTAAATGTTGTAGAGATATTTCCCAAGTATCTGGAACCAGGTTCTGTGATAATCACGATAATGTTCGTTTATGGTTCTTCTGTAATGGCTTTATCACTCGTTTGCAGTTATAAGAGTTTTATCTTCTCTTCCATCGAAGTAAGTTCCAGACATGTCCAAAAGGACACGGTTTATATGGACCTGAAAAGCCAAACGATCCCACCCCCAGACATTTTCAAGAAATATATTTGCTCTATCCTATTAGGCATATATATATACTTCCAGTTACGTACACGTTAATGGGATAAAACACCTAGGGGACCGGCAATCATATAGACTCGAGCAAACACACCAGAGGTGCAAAAAGTTCAGCCAAGTTCCCCAGCCCTAAAAATGGTGAAATTTAGGGTGTACACGAGCCAAGTTCCTTTCCGACAGCATGTAAGAGGAACACTGGAAGTTGGCGCGAGGTGGCAAGGTTCATGATCTTCAAGCGATAAGGCTGGTGGCGGACCTAAAACCAACCACCACCAACCCTAAAGAATTTTAATTTTTAAGACCTTTAGTCAACTTTGGCTCATAGCGGATGGATGATGATAGGATGATTGGTGAAATGAAGAAAGTGAGATTAAACGGAAGAACCCCGAGAAAACCCACACACACGGTGTTTGTCCACCACAAAGCACACATGGCACAATCAGGGTTTGAAACCGCGAATCCAAACGACAGAGGTGAGTGTTCTAACCATTGATCGACAGCGGCCTCAGCCAACTCTAAGGCTCACACATAATGAACATTGCCACATCGCCAGATTTTCATTTCACCAGATTTTCGGGCTGATGAATTTGAACTATTTGCACCTCTGGTGTTTTCCCCCTGATTTCACTGCTTTACATATATTGTAACGTACGTACAAAACCATTGCCTTTTATGTTCAGTTCAACACGCTAAACTAAGCAATGATTAATGTGAACGTTGGAACATAAAAGTCCCTATACACACCCAATCTAAGGTATAGTTAAATCCTTTCCAGCTGTGATTTTTGTGTGTCGAACGAAATGATTTCACTTAGGTTTGATTATAAATACTTGAATTTAAATTGAAGAGACCTTCCTATCTTGATTTTCAAAACAGAAACTATCTAATTTTCAAGTTACGAAGAGACAGAAACATTCGCAACATTAAAATCAAAATCGTGATTGCAAATTTATAAATCAACTGGAGCAAGTCGCATGGTCTTGAATCAACTTTAATTCAATAAATTTGAGGCCGCATTCACCAATCTACAACTATTCAAATATTATCGACTCACCTTCATTTGACCTTAATTCACTGTTGCATTTCAACCAAAGATCATTAAAAGTTTCCGTTAATTAACTTTAATTGCGAAGCTGACGTATTTCAAGCGCGTTTTAATTTCAAACCGAGTTTAGTTTACAAAGAACAATGCAATCTTTAACTAACTATCCCCCTGAATTCAATCACTAATTAGGTCATTATTAAATAGTAAGGATTTCACCACACTCCTACTCAATTCAGATTCGTCTGATCATCTCGCAAGAAAATTGTTGGATTCCATTTTAAAAAAGACTTAGGAAGCGATCTATCACTCGAAATCAAACCGAAGTTTACCATACGCAATGTTTACAAGAACGCTTACTCATTCACGATTTTAAGAAACACGAAAGGATTTTTAAGCACTGTATTCTTCTTACCTGATTTTAAAGGAAACTGATTAACGCGGTGATACACACACACACTCCACATCATATGTATGTATGTATGAGCTGTATATCGTATACGGAAATTCGAAGCCCACAAAATGAAAGTATTTGTGATTTTATAGAACCAAATATTAATTTGGATGTCGAGAATTATTCAGATTTAGTCAATTGATAGTCTGTTTGCAATAACAGAGCCACCTTTAACCAGGAATATTAGCGAAGAAGATCCACGGGATTTCGAAGGTATTGAATGGGACTGACATGTTTAAATTTCCATGCCACTTTCAGGTCATAGAATAATATGAAAAACATTATCTTTATTATGTGGTAGTACTGTAAGAGACGTATTAATACGAGCAAGAATTTCTTCAACCTAAAAGCTGCCCCAAATTGAGACCAAGAAGCAGTTTTGCAATTAAATTATTGTGTAAATCAGGGAAGAAATACCATGTCGGAAAGGGGTGGCACACATGTTGGAGCCAGCACCTCGTACTGTGTTCCGTTTTTCGTTAAAGTAGTAAGCAAGAAAAAGGCTGCAAATAAAAGTAGAAAGTCATTATATCTCTTCTACTGATTTTCAAGGTTCTCTAGGAACTTAGAGATGTTAATTCTCTGAACTGACAGTTAATTTAAATCACTAAAAGGCAACTATTCCACACCCAGGTCATTTAAATTTTTAAATTAAAAAAAATATTTATACACAGATGCTCCATCCTAATGCCCAAGTATGCCGTAAACTAGTGTTCAAATGAGGTTATGATAAAAATAGTAAAAACATGTAGAACATAGGCACTGACGCACACTATAGCCAAAGAAGAATTATAAAAAGCCGTAAAACATATAGTATTTAATCGTGTAATGGCAAATAGTGTACGTTATTGTACTACTAGTCACAAAAATCCTTGGGAACTATTTAAAACAATCCTGTAGGTTATGAAACCCAGCAAACTTCAAACGATTAGGGGTTGTCTTACAATGAGGATTAAAATACAAGAGGTTCTGTTCCAGTATAAGGTAAAACAATGTTATTGTTTGCAGAAGGTGCCAACAATTCAAGATAGTTTTTAAACTATATGCACTAAGGATTATAAATTTAAGCATATGTATATGTGCCATTTTCGTGTAAGTTATTTACTAAACAATGGTGTGTCCTTGATATGTATGTGCACTTAGTTTGAGCTTATTGCAACAATGGCCTCGGTATTCAGAAACTTCTGGAGGGAAATTCACTATATAAACCATTGAACAAAAGCCTATGTTACTTACGCTTTCCTCGAGTGAGATCGCGCTTACATATTTATTCCCTCTTTCCTAATAAAAAATGATTGTCAAAGAATACTCCAAGATTGCTTATATTATGAGTATTTTTTCTAATTTCCCTCTTTTAGTTACGTTGATATATAACACACACTATATTTTTGTATGTGATATGACTTATGTTTTACAAATTTTCATGTTACTGTTAATTCAGCCACTGGACTTCAATAACATCTATGGGAAACAATGTAAGTACATCGACTTAAACAGCTTAATGTCATCACCATACATTAAGATACCAGTGTGAATGTTGAAATAATCAATCAAATCGTAGATGAAAGTAGCAAAGAACAGAGGACCTAAACTGGAACTCTGAAAATACCATTTTGAATAAAACTAAGAATAATCAAACGGTTTTTCTACCAACTTTACTTCGAGTGTGCTTTCCGTAAGAACCATTCTACACCACTTAACGATTGCATCATATTGGATACTTTCTGCAGAAATACTTTATGCTTTACAGAGTCGAATACCTCAACTGCATAGGCAACTTGATAGTATGAATTCATGATTGACGAGCTCAGTTGTACAATTTTCTAATAATAATAATAACTGTAAAATGTAGTTCTGCATAAAGAGTAAACTACTAACTCTTCAGGTAGGTAAAGTATAATTCATGGTGCATGACTTGTATATAATACAACATGCTTTATCCGACTGATACCTATATTAATTTTATTTTACGCCTTCAAGAATACAATTTGGAGAAATGGAAGAAGGCTTGAAGGCAATGCTATGGCTGAAGAGGTGAAGTAGTGTGTTAGTTTGTCGACTGATATGTTTGTTACCATATTATCATTAATATGGTCTGTTACATAAATTCATTTTAGTGGTATTTAGGAATTGAATGGAGTTAATTTATGTCTTTTAAGCAACTTTGGTTGAGGTTCATAAAGGGTAGAGACAGGAAGCTCGAAGAAAATCAGGGATTGCCTCTTTTGGTGCGACTAACTGCTCAGGAGTGTAGATTCATGCCCGTTCTGCCTAATGCATGTTGTCTAAAAACCCTCCAGCACTTTGTAGAAAATATTTTCAATGATCTTATCTTCAGGCAGAACGGCCTGAAGATAATCTTTCTAATCTTTCGAGACAGGAAATTTTATGTAGGGAGCGATTCTTTTAGGGAAATGCAGCTCCGAACTGCTCGCCTCCTAGCGTGTTTTCATCCAGATCCGAATCCATATGGTTGTAATAAGTTATTTAGGAATTTTAACAGATTTTGTAAGAAGAATATCTATCTCTTCAAGTTTCGTAATAAGTTTTGGATGCCATTCTACTTGTTCTTCCCAGAAAAATGACTAGGATACAGTTCTGTTGTTAGCAGTAGTATTCATATGTAGTTTTGTAAAGATGAATGCATTTCTTTTAAATACGTGCAGAAAAATGGAAAATTGATTGATTCAGTTGCCAGAAAGCCGTTTGACATTAGAACTGGAACGTTTAAAAAAAAAACTGAATTTTAGCTTCTATCATCATGAAATCGACCCTCCTGAGTCGATTAAGCAAGGTTTCAGTTGGATCAGGAGTCAAATTTTGGATCTAGAGCAAACACAAAACAAACTTACTTCTGTCTAGTATCAAATCTTTTCCCAACAAAATTTCATTCGTATTTCCAGCAATTTATTTCCGGCATGTTAAGGCTCGCAGTACTTAAAAGGTACCACAGTCTTCATCCTCAAGGCATGTTTGGTCATATAGTAAGCAAACAATGGAAGAGGATGCATAAGGCGGCCCTTAAAAAGAGCCTTTGTCTTCTACATCCCATCTACTTTCTCGGCATGACCTTATCAGGTGATTTGCCTTCTATACGTGACTCTATACTATAGTCACTCTACAATGCCTCTATACTCTATAGTATGACTCTAAACTTACATTATCAATGTCAATATTAACAGGAAAGTGGGGGATTTGCGCCCACTTAAGTGAGAATTTTAATATCTCGATACTTTTCTATCCTTTTGTAATAAATTAAACATGGATTTGTAGGGCATAGTCTAGTTAACAAATACAACGAAGATCTTCTGTTGAAAACAATGCACAGGAATCAGTAGACGTTCTTAAATCGCACCATATGTGTTCGGGTAATTGCGCCCATGTGCGGATAATGCCGCCCATGTCAGTAGACTACGTTCAAATTACAATTCTTGCACATTATACATAAAGAGATAATATTTTAAAATTAAAACTAATTATTTAGGTCAATTACAGAAATTATGGGCAACATTGTGTGTACAACAAAGTCATAATTGTAATTTTAAAGCTGAAACTACAAGTGGTTTCCATTGTGCGTAATTATCGAATGTTAAACATTCACTAAAATGTAAAAAACTTGTTTCTTTTTTGGCTCAATGTAACGACTATTTAGATTATCGAAAGTAAAAAAAGGAAAGAGTTTTTTTTGTGTACATTGTCAGGTATTGTCGTCTGCCTTGGAGAAATACAGCCCACAGTGGGCGCCAATACCCCTCTTTCATAGTGCTGACAAATTACCGTGTTCAGCTTACACTTTTCAGAAATGAGAAGAAATCAATAAACATCTGACTCTCTCGATATCAATACGTTCAACCACAACAATATCTAATACAGAAAATACTTTGAAAATAAGATCATATTCGAATTATAACACAGTAGCTCAAAAAATTTGCTCCACAAAAAAGACACCAAAGAGGGCCAATATCTTTTCCTGTTTCCCTGTTGAGTGCTCACTTACAGCTCTAGGATATGACATTATCAGGTTTGATTCCACATTCGTACTTTCCGGGTAATCTTTGGGTGGCATTACTCAACTGGGCGCGATTCCACCACTTTCCTGTATATTGTTTGTTTAAAATATGACCAAATATGTCTTGAGGTTTTAAACTGTTGCACCTTTTAAGTACTGCGAGCCTTAGCATGCCGGAAATAAACTACTGTAAATAAGAATGAAATTTTGTGAAACAGCTTGATATAAGACAGAAGTAAGTTTGTTTTGTATTCATTTCAGTTGCAATGTTAAACTTACAACTGAATCAATCAATTTTCCATTTTTCTGCACGTATTTTAAAACTTACATTCATCTTTACAAAACTACATGTGAATAGCACTGCTAGTAACATAACTGTATCCTAGTCATTTCATCCGGAAGAACGAGTACAATAACATCCAAAATTAATTACGAAACTTGAAGAAAAAAGTTATTCTTCTCACATAATCTGTTAGAATTACTAAACAGCTTATTACAACCATTAAAAAAAATATGAGTTCCAATCTGCATGAAAACACGCTAGAAGGCGTGCAGTTCGGAGCTGCCTTTTCCTTCAAAAATCCCTCCCTACATAAAATTCCCTGTCTCGAAAGATTAGGCAGAACGGGAATGCTTAAATATAAGATTGAAAATATTTTCTACAAAGTGCTGGAGGGTCTTTAGGCAGAACGGGAAGACACCGGAGTGTTTTGTGGAATTGTATCCTTAAATTCCAGTCATAACACAACAAAATAATTTGCTTCCGATTTTGATTATATCTAATTGTTTAAAATAAAATTTGTACGAATTTAGTAAATTGATCATCACACGTCTGTAAAGCATTATTGTTTGAAACATATTTATTCTCATATGCAGAATGGTTCCGAAGGAAACGGCAATAATTTTGCAGGTGATAGTACCCGTGATATCAAACAAAAGTATTATTTAAGGATAATCGTATAGCAACGATCTCCGTATATATATAATGTATTCTTATCGTTACACAAAATTTCTTTGCTGCTCCTATAAATTACAAGCCTAGAAAGTTCAAACTTTCAGGGAAGAAAGTTTACAATCAATTCAAAAGCATGATCAAAGCCGATTTTTATTTACATTTTCCTCCAGTGTTAAAATCGCTTCATTGTTGATGTTAATATCTAAACCTTTTTAATTAGACTGGGTAAAAAGCGCTGGTAGTTCACCTTTGCATCAGCGTGCATAAACTCTTCAGGTACTGGTTGTTAAAAGGCAAAATGATTTACTCTGGGCGGTTCAATGTGCCAATCGACATGAACAGGCATCGTAGCTAATTTTCTGATCCAAAATTGGTGGCCATTTTTAAAATAACCAATTGCATGTCCTGAATGTGAAACTGAGCGTCTAGTAATTATTGTGAAAACGGCGCTTGTTCCATTTTTATAGAAGTAAATTAAATTACTTGAATACAAGTGCTCACAATGGCGTGACATTTGTATACCAGGGATAATAATTTACCTGTAAAAGATAACAGACTCATCACCACCTGTCTTCAGTGTAATTAAACTCTGAAATGTTTCATTTCCTAGGTAATTGGTAGTTAAGCTGATTAATTAATACTATCATCTACAACTCAAAATTGTTGATAATTATAACACCAACATAGCATAAAAGAAAATTAAAATGTTGGTCACTTCCACCCTTAGCCGCATACCCTCGCTCACCTTGCCTCATACCGTCCAGCTCGTTTGCCTTATTTATTGTTTAATTGAGTACCAGTGGATTTACTCTGGGGAGTCGCAGAGCCTGTTCCGTTTTGCGGAGCTTCGTGGATCCTCCAGTTCTGGAACTGGGATTTTTTCCTCCCATTACGGTTGCCCTGTCGGCGCCTTGTTAGGTGATTATTGGGATTGTGGGGGTTAGTGAAACATTCCCTATTATAGTTCCTATTTTTTCGACAATGGAAGTATACCACTGGCTCTTAATTATCATTTAAGTTGAGATTTTCCATTTGTAAAACTAAGTTTAGACGTCTTGGTTCCGGAAAAGGCCGCCTGTTTCTAGGATTAAGGTTTCGAGCCACGGCGCTTCCCTCATCAGGCGCCGGAGCAGGAATTGCATAATCAATTACACGCAGTTGATAATTATGTCACGCTGTTTCAAACAAAATTATTTGTTCGTGTAGTCCCTCCATCCTCTTGCAATTTAGTCGATTTATGTATTCGAGCATTAGAGGATGCTGAACATGCTGAATCTTGCTCAGCTACCTCATGGCTAGGTCTCCTTGTTGACATAAACTTGTCACGTCGAGACAATACTCTGTGTTTTATTCGGTGTCAAGCTTCTTTCTGTTAAACAATGTCGGGTCTGAACTAGTGGAAGGGAATTTTTTTCGAATTCTTTCAGAAAGTCATCGAAATTCTCTATCGCATCGAGCTTTGTTTTGTACGAATAGTAGTAGTTCTTTGCTGACCCATTCAGTATACCGATGAAGTAGCTTCTTGTATAAGCATTATTCCAGGCATAAATGCCCTTCACTAGTTTGAAGTGTTCCAGGAAGGCTTCAACATCATCTGTAGAGTCAGGAGAATCTTCATCGACAAGTTCGTATCACGATTAGTAATCACGACCGAACCTGCGCCTGCCATTATTTGATCGGTTTCGTGAATAGAAATCATACCACGTGATTTCTTACAATGGGATCAAGTATGATACATGAACACGACGTATATTTACCTTACCTCTTCCTCTAAAACTGTAGTTGAAGCAGTGGCCAGTCTGCAAAATTGAAACGAGAAGTAAATATTAACAATTGTTCACTTACTGCTTCCAGTGTGAATTTTCTTCTTTGTTTTAAATTTTCTTCGTTTCCTTTCTCCGCCCGTATCATGTGTACGTATAAACCTGCCATTTTGAATACATACTTATCAACTGAGTTCTACAATAGCAGAGAGCTCCTATTATTTACTCAGTAAGCTTTAGCTGCCGTGAGCCGAGAGATCGCAGCACTGGTTCCGAATAGGGGAAGCTCTAGGCTGTCATCTGCCAGACGACGTTCCAGCTAACATTTTCTCTATCCTTTGATTTCTGTTACTCAGTGATCTAGCAGATTATCGTGGTGCACGTTTTCTCACATAGTTGATAGATCAAAACCCACTGTCGTGACACAGGGTATGTCATGATGAGGGGTAAGATGAAGAAGGTATGGAACGTAAAGGTAAGGCCCGAAAAAAAATGGGGGTCTCTAGCGCAGATATCAAACAATAGAGAGGGTCATTCCCTCTCAGCTTTGATTTATTGTAGGAACCAGGGTGTTGGATTGCATTTTATTGGTCTTCGTGGAAGAAAATACTTGTATTTTGTAGGTATTTATGCCCTCTTTATTTGATGCTCATACACAACTTTTGTTTTTATTTTCGTTAGCGAAGTGAACGCGTCAAGAAGTATAAGGCATCTAGGGACATTACTGGCCATTATTATATTTAAATACAGTGACTTTGGTGTTCTTTGATGAACCATACGTATATTGCGACGCGGATGAAGCGAAATAGTCCCACGAGGTTGGAATAATTCTACTCTAACTGAATTCAAGGTTTATCTAGGCTGGAGTGTAATTCGTTGGCTAGTGGAGCGGACATGAGTTGAGGCGGTGCAGGTAGATATATTACTTTCTCTCAAGAGAACTACACATAGAACAAAGGGTTGTCTTTTTCTTTTTATAATTCAACGTTTACACATTATTCACACCATTATAACTTATTATTACTATCATACACATTATTTTATGTTATTGTTTACACTATACACTACCGATTTATTGAGTTTTAGTTGTTTAAACTACGGTGTTTTCCTTTACATCTGTCAGTTTGCTGGAATTTGCTTACTTCTTTTGATGGACTGTTCGAAAGTCATTCGGGATTTTCAATCCTTTAAAGTTGACGGTCATCCTGTGAGGTTGTCCTATTATGCGTTCCAATACGTACACATTATTTGACCTTTCTTTTATTAACTTATAGAGGCCAACGTATTTCCTCATGAATTTTGGGGACAAACCTGGCATTTTAAGGTAAACTTTTGCAAGAACCTGTTGCCCTGGAAGGAACCTTACATATACTCGTTTGGGATCAATGGATGCCTTAGCTTGTGCATGGGTAAGACCAATTCTTTCCTTTGCTAGTTAACTCACCATTTTCATCTGTTTTGTAACTTTTGAATGGAGGGGTCTTGAGACTTGTACGGAATCTTGTTTGGCAATATAAAATTATGTCCTAGAAGCACCTCATGTTGAAACAATCCAATTTTATCGCGAGGAGTTATATTATACCCGAAAGAACAAATCACTAAGAAATCAGCAAAATTCTCTTGGGATCTGGTCACGTATTTACGGAGAAAAGAGCCTATCACTTTTAATTTTTATTCACAAATAGCGTTATACCCGGGGTGGTAGCTTGTCATGAAATGCTGCTTAATTTGTAAAACTGGCATAAGTTCTCGTATCAGTTTTGATTTAGAATTTGAGCCGAGATTTGTAAGAACGATAGAAGGTAGCCCGAAGCCGGAAAATACATCGTTAACAAGTAATGAACTAAACTGGTCAGCTGTCATCGATTTTAGCGGCTTTGTAATAATAAAATGGCTCAAATATTGGCAAGCTACGATAACATAGCGAAACGATCGGCTTTCCCTCAAGGGTCCACAAATGTCCAGAGATGCGTTCCAAAGCACGGCTTACTTTTACAGGACAATGTAGTTCTTATTTTCTTACTTATTTTCATTACATTACTGACATTCCTTGCATGACTTACTATAGGATCGCTTATATCAGTCGACATGCCAGCCAAATCGTACCGTTCGTTTGCTGACATGAAGGATTTATGAAACGCGCCAGTCAATGGGTGGCTACGAACTTCGTGTAAAATGTCCCGGATGAGATCTTGAGGTATGAAAAACCGAATAGCATCACAAAAGTTTCTGTAGAAGATCGCATCTTGAAATTCGTAGAATCTAACATCAAGTGCAGTCGGGTCTGCTTGTTTTTCGGCATGATATCACTGATTCTATCGTCCTTTTGTTATGCAAGGATAAAATCTTTCGCTTTGTCCAGTACTTTTGTATTATCTGCTAAAGGGTATTCCCTTAGTTGCCGTTCATTATCTGAGAGGTCCTTAACAGCATGTCTTTGTCTTGATACATAGTCCGGAACGACATTACATCGTCGAGCAATGTGCTTAATTTCGAAGTTGTACGGTGCAAGTCGTAATGTCCACCTGACGAATTTTTCACGGAGGTGATTGGATTTTCTAAGATAATAAGTAGCACATGAATCCGAGTAAACTACAAACTTTACATCTTCTAAATACTGATGAAAATGGGGAATCACTTGAACTACGCAAAGAGGAACGCAGAAACTATTCCATTTCAGGAATGCTGTAATTCCGTTCTGGAGCTGATAGGTTTCGAGAAAAATAGGAACTTACAAGCTTGACACCATCTTTAATTTGCACTAAAATTACTACGATGCCGTTTTCAGCGGTATCTACCTGTACTTCCGTGGGCAACCTTGGGTAAAAAAAATTCATAGTTGTTATATATAGTAGTTTCTTTAGGGAGTTGAAGGCTTGCTTCTCTTCTTCACCAAATACAAACTAATAAAACTGGTTAGGCCTTCCTTAGTCTGGTTAGTAGTCTACTTTTGAGAAATTTCTTATGAGCCGACGACAAAATTGACTGTTCAAAGAAAATACCTTACACCCTTAACACATTTTGGGTACGGAATTTGGGATATTGCTTCTACTTTTTCCGGGTCTGGTTGCAGCCCAACTCCACCTGCTAAAAGCCAAGTTTCCTAGTGTTTTCGCGACAGAGGGAGTATTTCTCTGGATTCAACTTGAGATTTTCCACCCATAATTTCATAAAAACAATCTCAAGTCGCTCCAACATTGGGAAAATGAATCAGCCCATATTAGTAGATCGTCTAAATATACCGCCATGATTTTCCATTTTAAAGAAACAAATACAACGCCCATTAAACTTTAAAAAAGAGCAGGAGCGTTCGATAGCCCAAGAGGGAGGTAATTGAAAGCGGAAACACCTCCACTGCATACAAAAGCAGTCTTATGTTGATCCTCTTTACAAATTGGAACTGCAAATAGCCCCTACGAAGATCAAAGGTGGATCTTAATACGTATTTACTAGGCAATATAGCTCATCATCCACGCGGAGAATTACATAGCTGTCTTTACGTATTAGCTTCTGGATCCCCTACATTCATAGACTAATCTATTACCCCTTCCTTTTTGCTTACTACTAAGCAGGGAACTGCGTACGGGCTGTTAGATAGGGTGTATTTTATCGGTATACAGTAATTTCTGATCCTTTTCTTCGATAATTTCGCGGTTGCGTGGACTTGTTCAATATGGTGTGTACGCCACTTAAATGTATGATATTAACTCCAGAGGAAACTCGTAGAGATGGGTGGTAGTCAGATCTGCTAGCTCTCAGGCAAGAATATCTTTGTATTTCTGTACAAGTTCCACTACTTGCTTTCTTTCCTCGGTGGTGAGGAATGATCCGATGTTCAATTTCTAATCCAAATCATGTTCCTTGCTTGAGGGTCCTGGAGAAGGAGGGGATGACGAATCAGGTGTTTGTGAGCTCAAATTTGGGTTATGGGGAGAGGGAGCATCGTATCCCTTACTTCAGTCACCTCGTAAATTTCACCTTTGGGAACTTTTACTGGCATGCTTTTGTAGTTTAAAACAGGAATTACGTTTACTGAGGAGGCACCATCAACCAATGTAGATAGAGTGAAGCATTTATATTTGTAAGTCAATCCTCCTGAGTTCTGCACTACAAAGTTTTTCTTTGAAACTTCCTCCATTCGTATACTTATCAGCTCAGTTGATGTCGGAGGAATTACAATATCCACTTCGCTACACAGATAGCGTTATCCGCTCGGAGGTTCTGTCTTCATATGAGAAAGTTGTAATACGCTTTCTGCTGTTTCTATATCTTCAGTCTGCATTTGTTGTGTATTCCACAGCATTGCCGGGTGTTGATTACGCTTCATGAACTTGAAAAATGAATGAGCAGCCTCATTCTGACAATTACCTGATAGATTCACTTTAACTGTTATTCTGTCGTGAAAACGAGTAGTGTTGGAAGACCCACAATCGCTGTAATCTTTTTTAGTTTTTTCTGGTTTTACATATCGCTGGCTGCTAAGAGAGTATGTTTTGTCTTGAATATTTATGTTTGTAAGTCGTGGTTTTCATTTCCTAGTTAGATAACGTACATCCGTCAGATTTAAACCTGGAGTCCCTTTAGAAATCTTATTCGGAAGTGGTTTTGCAGAAATAACTCGTATATAGAATCTTCCTTGACTATCTTTTAGATCAAGACAGTTTTCTCTATTCCTTAACACACGTTTAGAGATAAATTTGTACTCATGAATAACTGTATGGTCAGTGATATGGGAAAGTAATATGGCAACATAAAACCATAACCTTTTTGTATAACCTCGGTAATCTAAGAGGTAAAAAGCAACTCGTACTACTGGTAACGGATCTGTAGGTTTGTTTCCCAACGATTGTACACGTACTTTACCTTTCATGTAAGTTAAAATTTGCTGAAAAAAGAGTGGAGCTGATCATTACTTCCGTATCCAGCAACCCTCGCACATGGTTGCCAAATATTTTCAATTGTACTTCCGGTAATTGTCTCGCAACGTTCGTTTTTTTCTGTATCAGTCTGGGGTCCTTTCGGTTAAAAGGGAGACAAAGTGATCGATTTTGGAACCTTAGGGGTCGCAGAATTTTCATTTCTTGAAATCTGAAGTGAAATCTAGGGTCTCGTGAATTTGGAGAAGGCAAAAACTGTTTATCTTATTTCTTTGGTAGACAAACGTATGCTTCTCTTGCCAGGATAGTAGACCTCTCCAATTTTAGCAAAACTTCTATGGCCTGTGAGACATCTTGTGGTTGAGCAAGCACCAAATCTTTCACATATTTCGGTAGAATTGTCCTGCGGATGTAAAAAATTAATTCCGCATCGTAGGACATTCCCGCACATACGTGTACACAGATTTCTGGACATATTCTGTAGGTTTCTGTCTTCTGGAAAGAAAATGACGCTGAGGACTAATACGAAACATATTTTCTGGGAATATGGGACATAAATATGCTTTAAAATCATCATAAAGGGAAACTACTCAGAGCAGTACTCACACAGTAGTTCCACGTTTCTGGTTTGTCCCTGAAACAAATGAGGCAATACCTAACTTTCCCTAACTCGCTTCATTTATAAATGTTTGCTACTACTTCAAACCTAGCCAGGAATATAGTGTTGGATTCCCTTTTAGATCCACCAAAAACTGGTATATGGAGATTAGGAAATTGCATTGGAAAATTACTGACTTCGAGCTCCAATTCTTCGGACTGACTTTCTCTAGAAGATTATTCTTCGGAGACTAACGTCTCTCTATTGGTTTGTTCCGAAGTAACTGGTGAAGTTCGGGGTTGTGCGAAGAAGTCTGGAGCGACATCTTTATGCCCATCAACTTTCACTCGATCTGGTTTACATTGCGATTAGTGTTCCGGGTCCGGTTCCAAAACCTGTTCCGGATTTTGGTCTACATTGAGTTCCGATGCAGACACTAGTGTGGATGTGTTGCGTGGATGCACAGCGTGTATTAACTAAAGTATCGTCAGTATCTGGATCTTCCGCAGAACTACCAGTTCCCGAAACATTTGATTGGTCGGAATCTGGTGGTTCGTGTTTTACATGTGGGACTAAAAGATAGCTTGTATCATTGTCGTTACTGCGAACTGAAATCCATGGTTCCTGTTTTTTTACTGGTTGCTGCCGGTGCTGATTAAGTAGACAGCACATTGAGTGGTTGTTCGATTTTACAAACGTGGAGAATGGCAAGTCTAGAGGTGTCTATGTCAATATCATATATTAGATATTGGGTCTGTCTACACTGTAAACATGGAAATTGAGCAATTTTTTAAACTTCTTTTGTATTAACTTACGCTTCCCAAACAGAGGCATAATGTCGCACGTTCAATTTACACAACCAACACTCATGTAGTAAACACAAAATAATAACTTACTAACATGTAGGAAACAAACAAAGCACTAAAATCATTTTCATGAAACTCACTTTCACCCGTTGTCAAAGAAAAATATTTACAATTTGTTGTTACAACTGTTTGGCTCTCCAGAATTTGACTACTACAGCGCTATATTTGATATTTCAAATCTGATTTTGTCAACGATACTTTGTTACCACCCATACAATTAGTTTTATCTTATCAATCATACTTGTGGCATCACCACTAGTTCAAGTATGCGGGAGTATTTTAGTGATCTGTTCAGGTCTCAGGGCGTCTCAGAGATAGAAGCTACAGGTATGTTGACTTATTTAAGCGTGTTCAAGGGGCGTCAATGTGCCTCAAGGCAAACATCTGTCAAGAGACAACAAATTGAAATACATATGCATACTAAGTTTATTTACATATCAATACAACAAAAATAAAATGAAAATAAATACATTATAAAATAAAACAATGAAATTTATTAAGACAATATAAATGAAATGTCCTGAGTGGAAAATGAAATTATTCCACATAAGATCCCTAGACTAGTTTGATATGGACAAATGACAGACTGTTGTGTTCCTGGCAAGATTGTACTCAACTTCGTTTTGACAAGATAATCATATAGAAATAAACTACTAAAGAACTAAGATGCAACTTCTTCCTGAAGAAGACCGCTGGAAGTTGCATGAAAACATGAAAGTATGTCATGTTACAAGTCTGGAGATAAAATAAGTTTCTGCTGTTACCGCCCATACAATTCATTTTATCTTATCTTATAAAATAAGTTTCATTTATAAAAAAAATAACTAGGTTCTAAATAGAAGTCAAATTTACAGACCTGATTATTTTGCTGCAAAATTTTCGAAGATGGAATCTTGACTTAATCGACACAGTGTTCACGCCCAAGCGGTTTCGGAGACGACGATTGCGTCAAGGCTTGTTACCCTGAGTTTTTATACGGGGCGCTGACGTCACGCCCCGGAAAGCTTACACCATAGTTGTACATTTGGACCCGACCTCGCGATCTCACTTCAACCTAGACCTCGCTCAAACTAGACCACGCGACAGGGCTTCGACCTCGACCTCGCAATCTCACTTCGACCTCGACCTCGTCAACCTCGACCTCGCGATCTCACTTCGACCTCGACATCGTCAACCTCGAACTTGCGACTCTACTTCGACCTCGCTCAACATCAAACTCGGTATCTCATTTCGACCTCGACCTCGCTCAACCTCGACCTCGCTCAACCTCGACCTCGCGATCTCACTTTGACCTCGACTTCGTTCGACCTCGAACTCGCGATGGGACTTCCACCTCGACTACGCTCAACCTCGAACTCGCGATCTCATTTCGACCTCGACCTCATTCAACCTCAACCTCGCGATCGAATTTCAACCTCGAAGTCACTCAACATCGACCTCGCGGTTTGAGGTCGAGGTCAAATGAGGTCGAGTTTTCATGTCGCGAGGTCCGGCCTCGAGAAATTGAACAATAAAATGAACACCTACTGTGTAAGACATGTCTATGGGACATTTCGAATAAGTGAATAGCGAACAAATAAGGACCGAACGCGGTGGCTAAATGGTATAGCGATCACATCTGGTGCTGACGATCGTCGGTTCGATCCCGGTTCATGCCATGTGAGCTTTGTGGATGACAAACACCTTCTGCGTGAGTTTGCTCGGGTTGCTCCTGTTCCTTACCACTTTCTTTATTCCACCAATTCATCCTATCTTCATCCATATGCCCTGAGCCAATGTTACTTAAAAGCCTTACAAATTAAGTATAAACCCAATTCAGCGAACAAATAAATATTCGATCTATTTCAAAATAAATAAATTCTTAATTAAAATCAGTACTTTAGTTAGACAAGGGCTATTTGGGATAGTGAATTGTCTCGGAATACGTAGTTGTTCATTTTAAAGTGAAGTTATGTATCTTAAAAAATGATTTTTAATTATGCATGCTGTGTGCGAAGTTAGGGGTGTTGGTGGAATTCCCCTGTAATAATTAACTATTCACACTGATCAATGTTTTACATCCCTGCTGCGGATGAAACTTTTCCCTTGAATCTCATAGTCGAAATGAAGTATGAAAATTGGAACAGCACCTATTTGTTTGTCCAAACTTGATTTTTTTAAGCTACAGTTGTTTGTGAAACCGAAGGCAAGTTTCACTTCTCTCGTACTCCTATTTAAGAATGCAAAACAAAGCATTTCATTTTAATTTAACAAGATGAAGCACACATCATTTTAGTGATAGTATGTAGAAAAATACATATGCAGAAAATTATTTTTCCTATTCTTGATTGCCTAAGATTTACAGTGCTGCTACGATTTCAGATCACCAGAAGTTCTGCAACTGATAGCATTAGCATCCTCTCCACCTTCGGTACCATTAAAATTCTTGCATTCTTGTATTTTGAAAAAAATATCTATTTACTTCAAAAAACATCCATTTTCCCAGATGCCCTGTAAGACAAACTGGGGGGACTCGGAGGGAAGTATCGCCAATTGTTTATAATCTTTGGGAAAGAAGAATGTGTGTACGACGATGGCGTGCACACAAATGAGTAACATGATCTAGTTTTACCTAGAAGTAAATAAATGTACAAACTCAGGACAATTTGAGGAGGAATCACGAGTCACGACATGAGAGTCATCAACTGTCATATTTTAAAGATAAGTTTAACTTTTAACGCAAAATTTGCATGTGGAAAATACTAGCTTTGGATTTGGTTTACTTGAGTGTATAAACTTTTGGTTTATAGTTAGATCAATTTTCTAATGAATTGTAGCTTATTCATTCACTATAGCCAGAGTTTTATCCACTAGTCAGGCGATATAGGCTGGGATACTATGAAGTATGAGCTATGAGACACCAGATAAAAAATGTATTGCTTCGAAATATAGGTAAAAGAAAATGTAAAATTTTCATAATAAATAAGGTTACTTCACACAGTGTTGATCAAAACACGTGTCTGGATCAATGAGATAATCAGACAAACAAACTTTGGTTATTGTGGAGCGATGGGTTCTGTGAATTTACTTATTTCATTATTCAACTTATATAGTGGCTTGAACAGGCATATATGGTTAACCCTATTATAAGGCGGCGGAAAAACGTAACTTTACGAGCACTCTTCTGGATAATGAGAAAAGAACTACGACCTTAGATTAGGTGCCATCCTGGCATTTGCCTGTGTGACTAAAGGAAGAATCCTGGAGAAAGCTCACTCAATATAGGCTCCCTTGTCTTTTCAAACTTGAGTCACCGACTGATGTGGCTTCAGTTTTTTTGGTACAAGTGTTCCGGAGGGATCCCTGCCTCACACTAGGGTACTTGGTCGCGCGACTGAGTCAAAGTTCATACTTGTTTCTCTGAGCTGGTTTAGTAAATACCGTTTCAACGACACCTCACGAACCTCTCTGCCCTTGTAGATCCTGAAATTTTATTTATGTACATGGATGGACAGAATGTGTGGGATTATAGCGTCCCTTTTAGTTATAGCTTTTCTTTAAGTTATCAAGGGACCTAAAACTTAAGTAATAAATTTACATTACTTTTTCTCTCCTGGAGTAGCATCTAGGGACCGTCAATTCAATCACGGAGTGCAAACTAAGTTTTAGAAGTTACAACACCCACACGGCCTCGTAGCTTAGTGGTAGAGCGTTGACGTAGCATTCGGGAGGTCATGGGTTCAATCCCAGCGGCCGACCATCTTGACAGGTTTTCCATGGTTTTTCTTCGCTCACACCAGGCAAATTCCAGGATGGCAACTTTAACGTAGGCCTTGGCCGACACCTTCCCGCATCCTTTCCCCTCTCCTATCCCGGCTTGAGCTTTAGATGTCTAAAACCATAAATAAAATTGAATTCAACCCGCATGGTCTCGGGTGACTGGCTCTCCACCTTCATCATTATAGGCCCTCCTCGCGCTCGCCCCCAATTTTTTCATTTTTCAAAATCCAAGAGCACTATCAAAATTTTTAGAACATAGCGCACTAGTACATTCGAATTACTACGAAATACAATGGACAGCGATCTCAAGATCTTGTCGATTGATGAGTACTGAGACTTCATTTAAATAATGACGTCATTTGAAAACGTATCACTCATAAATAGACAAGATCTCGAGATCAACTGGGTTTTCAGTCTAACAACTCTACCAGTTGGTTCAGTGACCATAAACAATAAACCCCGACACCCCTCTTTCTCTGTGTTAAACTTCAACCTCGACCTTGCTCAACCTCGACCTCGTTCAATCCCGACCTCACTCAACATCGACCTCGCGACAGGGCTTCGATCTCGATCTCGTTCAACCTCAGTAGTAATTCCAAGGTATTCGTGAGTATTTTAATAATTCATGAGGGACCACCCATGGCGAGCTAACAAGCCTTTTGATAGAGTATATATATATATATATATATATATATATATATATATATATATATATATACATATATACATATATGTATGTATGTATGTATATATCTTGACACGCACACATCGAATACAAGATTGGAACTTTTTTTTATGTGATGTTGAAGTAGTTCTTGGATGGATGGTAACTGTATATAAACGAGGTGATTATGGAGGAAAGAAATGTGGATACCACTTGCATACAAATGAAGTTACATGACGCGACAGAGCAGAAGGAGGGAGAAGAAGCTATGATGTTGAGAATTAAACAAAGCACATTCTGTTGGTAACATTTGATGCAGTGAGACGTACTAAAAATAGCGTCCAGAGTTGGCTGAATCCTGAGGTATGTACAGAGATGTTGTAATAGTATATATCTATATTATGCAGCATGTGCATGTGTGTAATTTAAAGAAAAAAGAATGTTGATTTAACAAAAAAATTAAAAAAAATGTCCTATAGACATAAGAAGTGCATAGGACAAAAATAAGAAAGCCAGGTTTATGTACTTGGCGAGATCTCGTGTTGCGACTATGTTTAAAAAGGGACGCAAACGAGATCACATAAATGCTAAAGTGGATTCTGAACCAGAATGTTTTTATGTATGGCCTTCAGCCATCTAAGGCTCAGGTAGGGATAGGGAAGGGGACAATGCGGGAAGGTGTCCGCCAAGGCCTAAGTTGAAAGTGCCATCCCAGCATTTGCTTGATGTGACTGCGGGAAAAACCTGTCAGGATGACAGGGTATGGGGGTTGAACCCACGACCTGCCGAATGCAGTGACTGAGGGGAAAACCTGTCAGCATGACCGGCTGTGGGGGTTGAACCCACGACCTGACGAATGCAATGACTGAGGAAAAAACCTGTTAGGATGACCGGCTGTTGGGGTTGAACCCACGACCGCTGAAATGCAATGACCAAGGAAAACCTCAGTCAGGATGTGGTATTGAACGCACAATTTCCCGAAAACCACGTTTACTATGAATGATACAGCGTGCATGTTGATAAATAATTGTGAAATTACAATAAGTCAAGGGAGAAACTACAGAATGGCGTTATCGATCAGTGTAATAAAAAAGTGTTGGTTGAGAAACGGTTTACCGAGGGCGCTTGTGTTAATATAACTTATTTGGCACTTGCCGAAACGTGATCTGGGGACCTTGTAACCCATGAATAGTGCTGCACTTTGGTTAGGACAACTTTATGTGACCAAAAGGTGTAGTCCCCGCTTAGTACTATGTCACAGGGTGATAACAAGTGGAAATAGAAACTAGATGAACACACATGCTTTAAATTAAAAATAATAAGCGAACGATGTACCAGACTTTTGCTGGCCGGTGTAGAGAGCAGGTTTCACCAACCTAATTTGCATCTCGGTATGCAAATTTTACCATGCAAATTTTTTTTTCTCTCTAATTTTTCATTTTTTTGCATACAATTAAATTTTGGATGTGTAATTTGAATATTTTGAATGATAATGTGTTTATTAAACTGATTAATCTATCTAAGGGTGTTATGCATATGATTAGAACATATATTTAATTTGTAATAACATTTAGGTAGCATCTTTGAAAATTTGGAATTCTCCATCATTTTCTGTATTTCTTCGTTGCTCAGAGACAAGCGAGCCAGGTTTTCAGCTGAACTTCGATTGAGGGCGAAAGGTCACCGCAGCGTTGGACCTTACACAGCTGGGATATTTCTCCAGAAAGGAAGATGCAAGAAATATTCCCACTGCCTATCTACATAGGAAACTAAAGAGAAGAAAGTTTACCTATAGTTGGCAATCATTAGTACCGTCGCCTCTCAGTCGGACAAAAATTCATTGTTTTGAGCACGTTCAGCTTAGAAATACAAAGACATGTGAAAAATATCAATTCTGACCAGAATTGACACCTTACGTCCCTTTCCCCGTCTCCGGGGTATGGCTAACCAGTGAGCCTATAACGAAAATGATGCTTCGAGACGCGGAAGGATATGTGTTTTCTGCTACATTTTACATTTATGTTGTTATGTCTATGTACACCCATAGAGAAAGTTTGTTTGGGTCTCCGTTTGCTCTATCACTACTTTTAACGTGATTCGGGTCCCTTGTAACTATTTATCAGTGCATTTATGAATAAACAAACACAGGAACTAATTTCAGATCAATCATGCTGTCTAGCGCATGCCGATGGAGTCAAGAGGCAGCTGTGACGTGTGCTGTACTGGAGTTGCAGTACAAGCCCTGTTTTCTTTTTCTGTTATCTTCCTCCCTTCATGATGTCATCTCGTTGTAAATACAGTAACCCCTCCCCCATATATCTAGTTTATAATTGTATATTTTGTACTGTCACATCTTTCTTCTTTTCATATTATTTTGTCCTTTATTTGCTTTGTTTTCCTCACCAGTTAGCTCTTCCCCGCTAAGTTTGTTTTGATTTAGTTTGCCGATATCTCCCGTCAGAGGGCAGCATCAGTCGAGAGGAGAATTTGAAGCAACCTGTCTGCTACATTTTCTTTCTTTTTTCTTCTTTTTAATTGTTTTAAGAAGAGTTTTAGTGTTTTATGTATGTAATATCATGTATGTAGTATGTAAGTATAATTACTCAGTGGCTGAACTCATGACATTGAGTCAGTATAATGTAAATATTGTTTTAATATCCGAGTTGGCCAGTGCCTTGTGACAGGTGGCAACCCTGACACACAGGTGTAGTGAGTTTCTCTCTGCCTGTTTGGTGTTACGAGAGCGAGTCCCATCGGAGACCGCAAAAATACAACCTGAGGTACGAAAAGCCAACAGCCACATCGGTAGTTCTATCTTAGTTTCGAGACAATCAACATGTCGTGAAAGTTACTAGTTGTCTGAATAGAGACTCGTACTAA